>NC_069493.1:10365053-10382553 GCF_026875155.1 Cherax quadricarinatus
TGAGCCCTCCCCCACGAAACCCCTTTTGTTTATCCCCTTGTCCCCCAACCCCCCCTCACCCCCTAGTTTCCGATTACCCTTTAAGGGTTGTATACTAATCAGCATAGGCGAAGACAGGCTCTAAACCCGTATGGGGTGAAAGAGAGAGAGAGAGAATGCGTTTGATATATATATATATAATATAATATATATATATATATATATATAATAATATATATATGTGTGTGTGTGTGTGTGGGGTATATATAATATGCAATAAGATCACAGTAAACAGGTGATTTCAGAATATGCAAAACAACCACTCTGAAAGAATAGAGAAATTCCAAGCGCTTTCGTGACTACTCACATTATCAAGGAACTATGAAAGTAAAGCATCCAAGGAAGCTATATAAGGGGTCCGGCCAGCACCTCACTATCAGATCCCACAACGGTTAAACACCTGACGCGCGGCGACCCAACTGGACAGGTCCTTCACACAACTCACCCACAAACTATTCTACCCAAGAAAATTTAAAAATTATTATTTGTCCAGTGTATTATTAAATTCTTCCCAAATTCTATTAATTATAAATGGGTCTAATTTATATAAACCTTTGGTTTATATAAATTAGATCCATTTATAATTAACGATAGAACTGTCTTAAAATAAATTAAAGAAAAATGTACGCCCTGCGCTTCCGGGAGGTCACTGGATGTATGTAAACAAAGGCCAGGGAACCAATTACAATCCTCGCCTGGGTGCTGCCAGCCAATCAGAACTCTGGTAGCTGGAGGAAGGCGCCTGGAGGGTCGACCTCCTTCGTTCTCACAAGACTGGAGCCAGTGTGGGTCCTGGTGATGTTCGTGGGTGTTGATTTCTAGCTCCTGGGTCAGCAGCATCTTAGCTTGTCTTAGCTGGGACACTCTTCAGCTTTACTTTCCTCCATGTACTACCATGTACACTCATGTACTATCATGTACACTCATGTACTACCATGTACACTCATGTACTACCATGTACACTCATGTACTACCATGTACACTCATGTACTACCATGTACACTCGTGTACTATCATGTACACTCGTGTACTATCATGTACACTCATGTACTACCATGTACACTCATGTACTACCATGTACACTCATGTACTATCATGTACACTCATGTACTACCATGTACACTCATGTACTACCATGTACACTCGTGTACTATCATGTACACTCGTGTACTATCATGTACACTCATGTACTATCATGTACACTCGTGTACTATCATGTACACTCATGTACTATCATGTACACTCATGTACTATCATGTACACTCATGTACTATCATGTACACTCATGTACTATCATGTACTATCATGTATAACCATGTACTATCATGTGGTATCATACACTACCACGTACACTCGTGTACTCACATGTACCACCATATACACACACTGTGACACATGTACTCCTAGTCCTCTAGGCCTGGTCGTACCTCTTCTTCAAACTGTGCATGCAGTCTATTTCATTCAAATCTAATGGATATCAAATTCCTTTAATTACGCCCTTGTGTACCCGTTTCCAGCCTCATTACACCCAGTATCTTGTATGTCGTGGTCAAGTCTCCCCTATGTCGCTAGGCCTGTATCCCCTCCCTTAGGCTATTCTCCCTCGCATGTATCCTTCTCCTCCTAGGCTGTCCCCCCCTCCCTTAGGGCATGTCATCCCTCTCCTTAGGCTGTACCCCCTCCCCTAAGTCTGTTTCCCCTCCCCTAGGGCTGTCTCTCCCTCCGCTACGGCTATTCTCCTCTCCTAGGCTGTTTCCCCTACCCTGAGGCCTGTCTCATTCCCCTAGGACCTGTCTCCACCTCCCCTAGGCCTGTCTCCTTCCCTAGGCTGTTCCTCCCCATCCCCCAGGCCTTACTCCTCTCCCCTACTCTTTCTCCCCTCCAATACGTCTTTCTCCCATCCCAAGATTCCCAACCAATAGGCTTTGTCCTCGTCACCCCCCCGAGAGGGAGGTGGTGGGAAGAAGTAGCAACATCCCTCCCCATACCACAACACAGTGCTGTGTACGGTTTCTCCCCTCCCCTCCCCATCCTTCCCCTACTCTCCCCTTATCTCTCCCCTCCTTGCCTGTTCTCTCTCCCCTCCCCACATCCCCTCCCCACTATTCCCCCCTCCGACTCTTGCTTCAATGTCTGCTCGTCCAGGTTACGAATGTGTACTCGCTTAATTGAGGTTGCAAGAGTCGATTCACAGCTCCTCTCCCCGCCTTTTCACTGGTCGCTACTAGGTCCTCTCTCTCCCTGCTCCATGAGTTATATCATGCCTCTTCTTAAAGCTATGTATGGATCCTGTCTCCACTACACCACTCTCCAGATTGTTCCACTTTCTGACAACTCTGTGACTGAAGAAATACTTCCTAACATCCCTGTGATTCATCTCAGTCTTCAGCTTCCAGTTGTGTTCCCTTGTTGCTGTGTCACATCTCTGGAACATCCTGTCTCTGTCCACCTTGTCTATTCTTCTTAGTATTTATATGTCGTTATCATGTCCCCCAAGAAGATATAAACAAAGTTTTCCAGTGGGCAACGGTAAACAATATGATGTTCAATGAGGACAAATTCCAACTACTCTGTTATGGAAAACTGGAGGAGATAATAACTAGAACAGAGTATACTACTGACTCCGGCCATACAATAGAGCGGAAAAATAATGTAAGGGACCTGGGAGTAGTAATGTCTGAGGATCTCACTTTCAAGGATCACAACAGTGCCACGATCGCACGTGCAAAGAAAATGATAGGATGGATAATGAGAACTTTCAAAACGAGAGATGCCAAGCCCATGATGATCCTTTTCAAATCACTTGTTCTCTCTAGGCTGGAATACTGCTGTACATTAACATCTCCATTCAAAACAGGTGAAATCGCAGATCTAGAGAGTGTACAGAGATCCTTTACTGCACGTATAAGTTCTGTCAAGCACCTTAACTACTGGGAACGCTTGGAAGCACTTGACTTGTACTCGTTGGAACGCAGGAGGGAGAGATATATCATAATCTACACTTGGAAAATCTTGGAAGGAATGGTCCCAAATCTGCACACAGAAATCACTCCCTACGAAAGTAAAAGACTGGGCAGGCGATGCAAAATGCCCCCAATAAAAAGTAGGGGCGCCATTGGTACACTAAGAGAAAACACCATAAGTGTCCGGGGCCCAAAACTGTTCAACAGCCTCCCATCAAGCACTAGGGGAATTGCCAATAAACCCCTGGCTGCCTTCAAGAGAGCTGGACAGATACCTAAAGTCAGTACCGGATCAGCCGGGCTGTGGCTCGTACGTTGGACTGCGTGCGGCCAGCAGTAACAGCCTAGTTGATCAGGCCCTGATCCATCGGGAGGCCTGGTCATGGACCGGGCCGCGGGGGCGTTGATCCCCGGAATAACCTCCAGGTAACCCCCTATCCTTCAGTCCTCCAGTGCAAACCTTTGTACTTTCTCTAATTTCTTGACGTGCTTGACCAGGTGTGGGTTCCAAACTGGTGCTGCATACTCCAGTATGGGCCTGACGTACACTGTGTACAGTGTCTTGAACGATTCCTTACTGAGGTATCGGAACACTATTCTCAGGTTTGTCAGGCACCCATATGCTGCAGTAGTTACCTGGTTGATGTGCGCCTCAGGAGATGTGCTCGGTGTTATGGTCACCTCAAGATCTTTTTCTGGAGTGAGGCTTGTAGTCTATGGCCCCCTAGACTGTAACCCGTCTGTGGTCTTTTTTGCCCTTCCCTAATCTTCATGACTTTGCACTTGGTGGGGTTAAACTCCAGGAGCCAGTTGCTGGACCAGGCCTGAAGCTTGTCCAGATCCCTTTCTTGTCTTACCAGATCCTCATCTGATTCTTTTCTCCATATTAGCTTCACTTCGTCTGCAAACACAGACACTTCTGAATCCTTCTCTTTTGTCATGTTCACATATGACAAAAACAGCACTGGTCCTAGAACCGACCCCTGTGGGACCCCGCTCGTCACAGGTGCCCACTGT
The DNA here is from genome assembly GCF_026875155.1 of Cherax quadricarinatus. NCBI lineage: Eukaryota > Metazoa > Arthropoda > Malacostraca > Decapoda > Parastacidae > Cherax > Cherax quadricarinatus. The sequence continues at coordinate 10,369,073 of NC_069493.1, forward strand.
CATACCTTGTCACATACCATGACTTGTTACCTCCCTGTCAGGTATTCCCTGATCCATTGCAGTACCTTTCCTGTTATTCCTGCCTGGTCCTCTAGCTTTTCCACTAATCTTTTGTGTGGAACTGTGTCGAAAGCCAAGAAAATGCAATCCACCCACCCCTCTCTATCTTGTCTTACTGCTGTCACCCTGTCATAGAACTCCAGTAGGATCATGACAGGATTTTCCGTCCCTGCAACCTTGTTGGCTGTTGTTAAGCTCATTTCTTTCTAGGTGTTCCACCACTCTCCTCCTGATAATCTTCTCCATAACTTTGCATACTATACATGTCAGTGACACTGGTCTGTAGTTTAGTGCTGTCTATCTGTCTCCTTTCTTAAAAATTGGGGCTACCTTTGCTGTCTCCCACTCCTCAGGTAGTCGCCCTGTTTCGATAGATGTGTTGAAGATTGTTGTTTGGGGCACACACAGTGTCTCTGCTCCCTCTCTCAGGACCCATGGAGAGATGATGTCCTGCCCAATCGCCTTTGAGGTATCTAGTTCACTTAGCAACTTCTTCGCCTCCTCCTTCTCAGTTGTGTGCAGTGTGTCCAGCACTTGTTATTGTAGCCTACCATTCTGGCTTTGCAGAGTTCTTTTTGTCTCCACTGAAAATAATTCCATAAATCTCACATTGAGCTCTTCACATACTTGTCGGTCATTTCTTATGAACTCCCTTCCTTCCTTAGCCTGATTGAAGGTCCTTGACTGTTTTCTGCCTGATGTGGCTGTACAACAGCTTCGGGTCAGACTTGGCTTTCGATGCTATGTCGTTCTCGTATTGTCGCTGGACCTCCCTTCTTATCTGTGCATATTTGTTTCTGGCTCTTTGACTAATCTCCTTATTTTCCTGGGTCTTTTGCATCTATACTTTTCTCCATTCTCTAGCACACTTAGTTTTGGCTTCTCTACACCTTTGGATGAACCAAGGACTCGTTCTGGTCTTCCCATTACTTCTGTTGCCCTTGGGAACGAACCTCTCCTTTGGCTCCTTGCAGTTTGTCACGCATAACATCTTATTTACTGATTATTCCCACCAATTTTTTTCCTACTGAACCTCATGAAGGAAATTCCTTAAGCCTGTCTAGTCCCCTCCTTCGTAGTTCGGCTTCTCCAGTCCTACTTTTCCTGCTTCCCTCTAGTATGTATTCGAAGCTTAGGACCACATGATCACTAGCTCCGAGGGGCCTTTCATATGTGATGTCTTCAATATATGAACTACTCAAGGTGAATATGAGGTCCAGTGTTGCTGGTTTATCTTCTCTCTCTGGTAGTGTCCCTAACATGTTGATGCATGAGGTTTTCCAGTACCACCTCAATCATCTTAGCTCTCCACGTTTCTGGTCCCTCATGTGGCTCCAGGTTTTCCCTGTCAGTCTCCATGGGATTGAAGTCACCCACAACTAGTAACTTTGCTCTGCCTATGTTGGTCCTTCTTGCCACCTCAGTAGTGGGAGGGGTTGGATTTGAGTGGGACTTTCACATCAGAGCTTATTTCTTGGGTGGCATTGAAAATTGGGTTGGGCAAATGTTTTGTTAGTGGGATGAATTGTAAAGGACCTGCCTAGTATGGGCCAGCAGGCCTCCTGCAGTGTTCCTCCTTTCTTATGTTCTTATGTATGTCAACCATTGCTCTGTTGCTCTCATCATATTCTTGTCTTGGCCTCCTGCTATTCTGTGATGAGTTATACATCACTGCAATCACCACCCTGGAACCCCCAATCTGAAGTGCTCCTATATGTAGCCCCTTGCTTCCCCTCTGTCCGTTCCAACTCCTCAATACTCCACTGTTTTTTGATGAGCAGTGCAACTCCTCCACCTCTCTATTCCCTCTATCTTTCCTCAGGATCTAATATCCAGTTGGGAAGATGGCATCTGTTATCATTCCTGTCATCTTGGTTTCCATGAGTGCTATGATGTCTGGTGATTCCTCCATAATTCTTTCATGCCATTCCTCACACTTATTCGTTATTCCATGTGCAATGGTGTACCATACCTGGAGTTTACCTGGAGAGAGTTCCGGGGGTCAACGCCCCCGCGGCCCGGTCTGTGACCAGGCCTCCTTCAACTTCTTTTCCAAAACTGTATTCTTGGGGGTTGTGGGGGCTGGGGGAATGGGAGACCTGGCAGGATGCTATGGGGATCTATTGTGTAGGGTGGGGTGGGGTCTGTGAGTGTGATTTGTTTGGGATATGTTTGGTTGTGGTGTTCTGTGATTCTGTGGGTGGTTCTGTTTGCTGCTTTTTCTGACTGCCCCCCCCCCTCCTGACTCTAGCCTTGTCTCTCTTTCTTTCCCCTTGTGCCTTTGTATTCTCTTAGTTTCTGTCCTTCTTTTCTAGTTCTGTCGTGATCTAGGTACACCCTCTGGTATTTTTCTGTTTCCTTTAGCCGTGGTTCCTACTGCAGGATCCTGTTCCACACTCACAGACCCCGCCCCACCCTACACAATACACTCCAATAGCACCCTCCCAGGTCTCCAACACCCCCAGCCTCACAACCCTCCAGAATGCAGTGCTGGAAAAAAAAGATTAAGGTATGGTACACTAATGCAGATGGAATAATGAATAAGTGTGAGGAATGGTGTGAAGGACTCCAAGAGGAATCACCAGACATCATATCACTCAAGGAAACCAAGGTCCCAGGAATGATAACAGATGCCATCTTTCCAACTGGATATCAGATTCTGAGGAAAGACAAAAGGAATAGAGGGAGTGGAGTTGCACTGCTCATCAAAAAACAGAGGAGTTTTGAGGGAAGTGTGTGTGTGTGTGTGTGTGTGTGTGTGTGTGTGTGTGTGTGTGTGTGTGTGTGTGTGTGTGTGTGTATGTGTGTGTGTGATGAACAGTCAGACACACAGGCGAGTCCACGCACACACACACACACACCTGGCGGGGCCAGGAGCTGTGAATCGACCTCTGCAACCACAACAAGGCGAGTACACACACACACACTAATTATGTGGGGTGACACCGGTTTTGCCCTCCCACTAACCCCTCCCTCTCTTCCCCTCCCTCTCTCCCCTCCCCTCCGTCACGTCCAGATGATTCATGTGGCTCCTTCCCCCCTCTCTCCTCTCCATATATTCCCATCCCCCTTCCCACAGCGTATCCCCCTCCCTCTTAACCCCCGCCTTCTCTGTGTATACTGGCTGGACGACAATCCCCCTCTAATATCCACTACCAACCCACTACAATACCATTACCACCACTAACACCCACTACCAATTCTCCCACCCCACTACAACCACTACCTCACTACCACTACCACCCCACTAAAACCACCACCTCACTACCACCACTACCACCTCCCCACTACCATCACCACTACCACCCCACTACCACCACCACCCCACTACCACCACCCCACTATTACCACCACCATTACCACCCCCACTACCACCACCATCACCTCACTTCCACTACCAACACTACTACCCCACTACCACCACTAGCAACCCCACCACTACCATCACATCGATACCAGAATGACGGGGTAGCAGTATGAGAGGGATACTATGAGAGGGTAGCAATATGAAAGGGATACTATGAGGGGTAGCAGTATGAGAGGGATACTATGAGAGGGTAGCAGAATGAGATTGATCCTAGGAGGGGTAGCAGTATAAGAGGGATACTATGAGGGGTAGCAGTATGAGAGGGATACTATGAGGGGGTAGCAGTATGAGAGGGATACTATGAGGGGTAGCAGTATGAGAGGGATACTATGAGGGGGTAGCAGTATGAGAGGGATACTGTGAGGGGTAGCAGTATGAGAGGGATACTATGAGGGGGTAGCAGAATGAGAGGGATACTGTGAGAGGGTAGCAGTATGAGGGGGTACCAGTATGAGGGGGTTAGGAAGTTTGAGGGGTTAATGACCCCCACAGGTTAGGAGGGGAGAAGGGGAGGGGGGTTTTAGCCAGCATACTCTCAGATATGTGGGTTGGGGAGGGGGGAGGGTCTATACCAGCATACTCAGGGTAGCAGATACCGTTACTAGGTGTGTGTGTGTGTGTGTGTGTGTGTGTGTGTGTGTGTGTGTGCCACCTAACATAGTATAGGGGACCCAAGACTCGCCAACAACTTAGGACATTAGTAACCCCTGGTTGTCATCAAGACCCCTGGTTGTCTTCAAGACTCCTGGTTGTCTTCAAGACCCCTGGTTGTCTTCAAGACCCCTGGTTGTCTTCAAGACCCCTGGTTGTCTTCAAGACCCCTGGTTGTCTTCAAGACCCCTGGTTGTCATCAAGACCCCTGGTTGTCTTCAAGACTCCTGGTTGTCTTCAAGACCCCTGGTTGTCTTCAAGACCCCTGGTTGTCTTCAAGACTCCTGGTTGTCATCAAGACCCTGGTTGTCATCAAGACCCCAGGTTGTTTTCAATATCCCCGGTTGTCTTCAAGACCCTGGTTGTCTTCAAGATCTCTGGTTGTCTTCAAGACTCCTGGTTGTCATCAAGACCCTGGTTGTCATCAAGACCCCTGGTTGTCTTCAATATCCCCGGTTGTCTTCAAGACCCCTGGTTGTCTTCAAGACTCCTGGTTGTCTTCAAGACCCCTGGTTGTCTTCAAGACTCCTGGTTGTCTTCAAGACCCCTGGTTGTCTTCAAGACCCCTGGTGGTCTTCAAGACTCCTGGTTGTCTTCAAGACCCGTGGTTGTCTTCAAGACCCTGGTTGTCTTCAAGACCCCTGGATGTCTTCAAGACCCCTGGTTGTCTTCAAGACCCCTGGTTGTCATCAAGACCCCTGGTGGTCTTCAAGACCCATGGATGTCTTCAAGACCCCTGGTTGTCTTCAAGACCCCTGGATGTCTTCAAGACCCCTGGTTGTCTTCAAGACCCCTGGTTGTCTTCAAGACCCTGGTTGTCATCAAGACCCCTGGTTGTCATCAAGACCCCTGGTTGTCATCAAGACCCTGGTTGTCAAGACCCCTGGTTGTCATCAAGACCCCTGGTTGTCATCAAGACCCTGGTTGTCATCAAGACCCTGGTTGTCATCAAGACCCCTGGTTGTCATCAAGACCCCTGGTTGTCTTCAAGACCCCTGGTTGTCATCAAGACCCCTGGTTGTCATCAAGACCCGTGTCATCAAGACCCTGGTTGTCATCAAGACCCCTGGTTGTCATCAAGACCCCTGGTTGTCATCAAGACCCCTGGTTGTCATCAAGACCCTGGTTGTCATAAGACCCCTGTTGTCATCAAGACCCCTGGTTGTCATCAAGACCCCTGGTTGTCATCAAGACCCCTGGTTGTCATCAAGACCCCTGGTTGTCATCAAGACCCTGGTTGTCATCAAGACCCCTGGTTGTCATCAAGACCCTGGTTGTCATCAAGACCCTGGTTGTCAACAAGACCCTGGTTGTCATCAAGACCCCTGGTTGTCATTAAGACCCCTGGTTTTCATCAAGACCCTGGTTTTCATCAAGACCCTGGTTGTCATCAAGACCCCTGGTTGTCATCAAGACCCCTGGTTGTCGTCAAGACCCTGGTTGTCATCAAGACCCCTGGTTGTCATCAAGAACCCTGGTTGTCATCAAGACCCCTGGTTGTCATCAAGACCCCTGGTTGTCATCAAGACCCCTAGCTATCTTCGAGGTTAGTATCATCACATAGATAACACTAGCAGCAGCAGCAATAACCTGGTTGACCATGTCATTGGTTGTGGTGGTGGGAATGGGGTTGGGGAGGGAAGGAGGGGAGGGGGGAATTGATGGGGTGCGGTTCCTGAATGGGTGGGGGATAGGGGGAGAGCACGCGCGCCGCCACGAGTTCCAGATAACACCCTCTTGTAGGCGGGGGAGGGGGCGGCGCACCCCCCATTATGGGTAGGGGCGCCCCCACACCCACCCAGGAGACGGCCGCTGCTGTGTCAGCACACAGACGTACTCGCACACGGACACGGTCGCACTCACACGCACACGGACGCACGCACACACACGCACACACAGATACGCACAATCATACGTACATAGACGAACACAAAAGCACTCACACTCAGATGTACACAGACGCCCTCAAACGTACACAGACGCGCACAGACGCACGTCGCTTCTAATGTACAGAAGAGAATAAGGAACAAAGAGAAGTGTTAAGGAGAGTGAAGAGAAAGGAGGGAGAGAGGGGGGAGAGCGGGAGGAAAGAGGGGTGGATGAAGTGGTAGGCAGGAAGAGGGGTGGGGAGGGTAGGATGGGGAGAGGGGAGGAAGGAAGAACAACAGTGAAGCAGGAAGGGGGGAGGGGGCCTCGAGTGTAGGGGTGGTTAAGAGGGGGATAGGGGAGGGGGTACGATTGTAGGGAAGGGGGCTCGTGTGTATGGGTGGAGAGAAGACCTGAGAGGGGGTATGATTGTAAGGAGAGGACGAGGGGAGGGGCTACGATTGTAGGGGATGGGAGGGGCTATGATTGTAGGGGAGGGGAAGAGGGAGGGCAGGGGACACAATTGTAGGAAAGGGGGAGAGGTAAGTAACTGCAACTGCATCCCAAAATATGCCCAGCCCTCCTGTCTAAAGCAGTGTGTCGTTGTGCCTCTAGCAGATTCTTCCACCCTGAGATGTACCACTGTTCAGTCCTCAAAGAACAGTGTTACAGCACCAACTGCTTCCCATACCATTTAAAATGGACCAGGAAGTACACACCTCGTAAAAGAAACCGTAGTAGTTACGACAACCCCACTCGAAGTGGGGTTGTCGTAAGAAATAGCCGAAACTGTCCACCACCTTGGAGTCTTGTTGGACTGAGGCACAGCCAGTGACCCCCTCCCCCCCATGGACCTCCAGAACCACAACTACTGATACCAACAAAATCCTGCCAACATACACAAAACACGACCTAATTTATATTTGGTAATGTACAGGGCCTTAATAACAGGGCCTTAAGCCGTCCACCAACCAAAGAAGAGAAGAAGTAAACTGGAGAGAGACGCTCCTTCTACAGGAGAAGACGAAGAATCACTGAACTCCTCATGATTCACTCAGGATCCAGGAGAGACAAGAGCTAAAAGTGATTAGTGAAAATGAAAGAAATTCGAAATACTTATTTTAATATGCCAAAACAAGACAAAACCCATATCTTGTATGGGGCCCCTGCTCAGACAAAATGGAAGTTAAACAGACGACGACAAAGAAATGAGTGAGATAGAGAAATCTCAATACGACTCTGTTCAGCGAGCCATTAATCAGTCTAAAGATCGACAACTCAAATTTTTTTCTCTTCATGAATGAGCCTCAAAACCCTGTCAGTGTATGCCAGATTATTGACATAATCCTAACTCCGTTAGACTTTGAGAAAGCCATTGACAATTTGCCCATGCACACAGCCCCGGGCCCAGACTCGTGGAACTCTGTGTTCATTAAGAAATGTAAGAAACTCCTCTCACGGGTCCTAAGTATGCTATGGAGAAGGAGCTTAGACGCAGATGGGATCCCACAGTCACTAAAAACAACAGATATAGCCCCACTCCATAAAGGTGGCAGCAAAGCAGTAGTTAAGAACTATAGATCAATAGCTCTAACGTCCCACATCATAAAAATCTTTGAAAGAGTTCTAAGAAGCAGGATTGCCGACCACTTGGGCTCTCAACAATTGCACAATCCAGGACAACATGGGTTCAGAGCAGATCGCTCCTACCTTTCACAACTACTGGACCACTATGATATGATCTTGGATGGTCGCTCCTGCCTCTCACAAACTACTGGACCACTATGATATGGTCTTGGATGGTCGCTCCTACCTTTCACAACTACTGGACCACTATGATATGGTCTTGGATGGTCGCTCCTGCCTCTCACAACTACTGGACCACTATGATATGGTCTTGGATGGTTGCTCCTACCTTTCACAACTACTGGACCACTATGATATGGTCTTGGATGGTCGCTCCTGCCTTTCACAACTACTGGACCACTATGATATGGTCTTGGATGGTCGCTCCTGCCTCTCACAACTACTGGACCACTATGATATGGTCTTGGATGGTCGCTCCTGCCTCTCACAACTACTGGACCACTATGATATGGTCTTGGATGGTCACTCCTGCCTCTCACAACCACTGGACCACTATGATATGGTCTTGGATGCACTGTAATGGAGATGTAGTATACAGACTTTGCAAAAACCTTTGACAAGTGCGATCATGGGGTAATAGCACACAAAATACGTGCTAAAGGAATAACTGGCAAAGTGGGCAGATGGATCTTCAACTTTCCAACCAATGGAACACAGAGTAATGGTAAACAGCTGCCATAGTAAAAATCTCTGTTTCACAAGGCACAGTACTCACACCTATCCTGTTCCTCATCCTCATATCAGACGATACTAGGATCTGCATGAGAGTGTTATCCACTGAGGACACGGCAAAGCTCCAAGAAGATATAAACCAAGTTTTCCACTGGCCAACGGAGAACAATATGATCAATGAAGACAAATTCTAACTACTCCGTTATGGAAAACTGGAGGAGATAATAACTAGAACTGAGTATACTACAAACTCTAATCACACAATAGAGAGGAAAAGTGTGAAGGACCTGGGAGTGGTAATTTCTGAGGATCTCGCCTTCAAAGATCACGACAATGCCACTATCATATATGTAAAGAAAATGATAGGATGGATAATGAGAACTTTCAAAACTTGGGATGCCAAGCCAATGATGATCCTTTTAAAATCACTTGTTCTCTCTAGGCTGGAATACTGCTGTACATTAACATCTCCATTCAAAGCAGGAGAAATTGCAGATATAGAGAATGTACAGAGATCCTTTACTGCACATATAAGTTCCATCAAACACCTTAACTACTGGGAGCGCCTGGAAGCACTTGACTTGTACTCACTGGAGCACAGGCGAGAGAGATACATCATAATCTACACCTGGAAGATCCTGGAGGGAATGGTCCCTAATCTGCATACAGAAATCACTCCCTACGAAAGCAAAAGACTTGGCAGGTGGTGCAACATACGTCCAATGAAAAGCAGGGACACCATTGGTACACCATTGGTGGGAGACTGTTGAACAGCCTCCCACCAGGAATACGGGGAATTACCAATAGACCCCTGGCTGTCTTCAAGACCCCTGGCTGTCTTAAAGACCCCTGGTTGTCTTCAAGACCCCTGGTTGTCTTCAAGATCCCTGGCTGTCTTCAAGACCCCTGGTTGTCTTCAAGATCTCTGGTTGGTTTCAAGACCCCTGGTTGTCTTCAAGATCCCTGGTTGTCTTCAAGACCCCTGGCTATCTTCAAGACCCCTGGTTGTCTTCAAGACCCCTGGTTGACTTCAAGATCCCTGGTTGGTTTCAAGACCCTGTTTCTTCAACCCCCGGTTGTCTTCAAGACCCCTGGTTGTCTTCAAGACCCCTGGTTGTCTTCAAGATCCCTGGTTGGTTTCAAGACCCCTGGTTGTCTTCAAGATCCCTGGCTGTCTTCAAGATCCCTGGTTGGTTTCAAGACCACTGGTTGTCTTCAAGACCCCTGGTTGTCTTCAAGATCCCTGGTTGTCTTCAAGACCCCTGACTGTCTTCAAGACTCCTGGTTGTCTTCAAGACCCCTGGTTGTCTTCAAGATCCCTGGTTGGTTTCAAGACCCCTGGTTGTCTTCAAGACCCCTGACTGTCTTCAAGACTCCTGGTTGTCTTCAAGACCCCTGGTTGTCTTCAAAACCCCTGGTTGTCTTCAAAACCCCTGGTTGTCTTCAAGACCCCTGGTGGTGTTCAAGACCCCTGGTTGTCTTCAAGACCCCCTGGTAGTCTTCAAGAGGGAGCTGGACAGACACAGTCAGTACCTATCCAGCCGGGTTGTGGTCAGAGTAACCTAGTTGATCAGTCTCTGATCCACCACCAGGCCTGGTCATGGACCGTGCCACGGGGGCGCTGACCCCCGAAACACCCCCCCCACCCCAGGTATTTTCCAGGTAATTCAGGAAAGTTGTTGGTGCGTAGAAGCAACGTACACGTACAGACACGTACACGTACACAATTTGCAAGAAGGTAACCTAGGTGAGGTGACAGTCACCTCACCTCACTTACACCTGTTTAAGAGTGCCATATGTCAGGTGGTCATATTATCAGGTATAATTTAAAACAGAAATAACTTAAAGAGGAATTATCGGGAAGGTAATAATTCTCTCTCTCTCTATCTCTATACCCCCCTCTCTCTCTCTCTCTCTCTCTCTCTTTCTCTCTCTCTCTCTCTCTCTCTCTCTCTCTCTCTCGCTCTCGCTCTCGCTCTCGCTCTCGCTCTCTCTATCTCTCTCTCTCTCTCTCTATACACGAAAATCTCCACTCAGTCATCAGAGGGAGGGGAGGTGGGGGACGATCACCCCCAACCCCCATCCACGACCCCCCATCCCTCCCAACCCAACAAATGCACTAGACTAGCAGTGGTGATGGACGACTCTCGCCTCAATTACCTCCCGACATAAGGTCCAAATTGCATACCTCGCCCTGACACCCACTACAATACTCCTTTACCTTAGTCATACATGATTAAGGTCACTATATACGTATATCAAGGTCACTATACATGTGCACGATTAAGGTCACTACGTGTATCAAGGTCACTATACATGTGTATGATTAAGGTCACTATACACGTGTATCAAGATCACTATACATGTGTATGATTAAGGTCACTATATACGTGTATCAAGGTCACTATACATGTACATGATTAAGGTCACTACGTGTATTAAGGTCACTATACATGTGTATGATTAAGGTCACTATACACGTGTATCAAGGTCACTATACAGGTGTATGATTAAGATCACTATATACGTGTATCAAGGTCACTGTACAGGTGTATGATTAAGGTCACTATACAGGTGTATCAAGGTCACTATACATGTGTATGATTGTCACTATACACGTGTATCAAGGTCACTATACAGGTGTATGATTAAGGTCATTATACACGTGTATCAAGGTCACTATACAGGTGTATGATTAAGGTCACTATAAACGTGTATCAAGGTCACTATACAGGTGTATGATTAAGGTCACTATACAGGTGTATTAAGGTCACTGTACATGTGTATGATTAAGGTCACTGGTGTATCAGGGTCACTATACAGGTGTATTAAGGTCACTGTACATGTATATGATTAAGGTCACTGGTGTATCAGAGTCTCTATACAGGTGTATGATTAAGGTCACTATACAGGTATATGATTATGGTCACTATGCACGTGTGTCAAGGTCACTATACAGATGTATTAAGGTTACTGTACATGTGTATTAAGGTCACTGGTGTATCAAGGTCACTATACAGGTGTACCAAGGTCACTATGCAGGTGTATGATTAAGGTCACTATACATGTGTATTAAGGTCACTGGTGTAGCAAGGTCACTATACAGGTGTATGATTAAGGTCACTATACATGTGCATTAAGGTCACTGGAGTATCAAGGTCACTATACAGGTGTATGATTAAGGTCACTGTACATGTGTATACATGTCAGTACATGTATATTAAGGTCACTATGCAGGTGTATTAAGGTCACTATACAAAGGTCAGTATACAAAGGTAACTATATACTAAGGTCCCTATACAAAGGTCAGTACGCAAGGGTCACTATACATACAAAGGTCATTATACAAAGGTTACTATACATAAGGTCAGTATACAAAGGTCACTGTACAAAGATCGGTATACAAAGGTCAGTATACAAAGGTCACTATACAAATGTCAGTATACAAAGGTCATACAAAGGTCACTACACAAAGGTCAGTATACAAAGGTCACTACAGAAAGGTCAGTATATAAAGGTCACTATACAAAGGTCAGTAAACAAAGGTCACTACACAAAGGTCAGAATACAAAGGTCACTACACAAAGGTCAGTATATAAAGGTCACTACACAAAGGTCAGTATACAAAGGTCAATACACAAAGGTCAGTATACAAAGGTCAGTATACAAAGGTCAGTACACAAAGGTCGGTATACAAAGGTCAACACACAAAGGTCAGTACACAAAGGTCAGTATATAAAGGTCACTACACAAAGGCCAGTATACAAAGGTCAATACACAAAGGTAAGTATTTAAAGGTCAGTATACAAAGGTCAGTACACAAAGGTCAGTATACAAAGGTGAGTATACAAAGGTCAATACACGAAGGTCAGTATACAAAGGTCAGTATACAAAGGTCAATACACAAAGTTAAGTATACAAAGGTCAGTATATAAAGGTCAGTATACAAAGGTCACTACACAAAGGTCAGTATACAAAGGTCACTACACAAAGGTCAGTATACACAGGTCACTACACAAAGGTCACTACACAAAGGTCACTACACAAAGGTCAGTATACAAAGGTCAGTATACACAGGTCACTATACAAAGGTCACTACACAAAGGTCACTACACAAAGGTCAGCATACAAAGGTCAGTATACAAAGGTCAGTACACAAAGGTCACTACACAAAGGTCAGTATACACAGGTCACTACACAAAGGTCACTACACAAAGGTCAGTATACACAGGTCACTACACAAAGGTCACTATACAAAGGTCACTACACAAAGGTCACTACACAAAGGTCAGTATACACAGGTCACTACACAAAGGTCACTACACAAAGGTCACTACACAAAGGTCAGCATACAAAGGTCACTACACAAAGGTCACTACACAAAGGTCAGTATACACAGGTCACTATACAAAGGTCAGTATACAAAGGTCACTACACAAAGGTCACTACACAAAGGTCACTACAGAAAGGTCACTACACACAGGTCACTACACAAAGGTCACTACACAAAGGTCACTACACACAGGTCACTACACACAGGTCACTACACACAGGTCACTATACAAAGGTCACTACACAAAGGTCACTACACAAAGGTCACTACAGAAAGGTCACTACACAAAGGTCACTACACAAAGGTCACTACACAAAGGTCACTACACACAGGTCACTACAACAAAGGTCACTACACAAAGGTCACTACACACAGGTCACTACACAAAGGTCACTACACAAAGGTCACTACACAAAGGTCACTACACACAGGTCACTACACACAGGTCACTACACAAAGGTCACTACACACAGGTCACTACACACAGGTCACTACACACAGGTCACTACACACAGGTCACTACACACAGGTCACTACACAAAGGTCACTACACAAAGGTCACTACACACAGGTCACTACACAAAGGTCACTAAACAAAGGTCACTACACACAGGTCACTACACACAGGTCACTACACACAGGTCACTATACAAAGGTCATACACAAAGGTCACTACACAAAGGTCACTACAGAAGGTCACTACACACAGGTCACTACACAAAGGTCACTACACACAGGTCACTACACAAAGGTCACTATACAAAGGTCACTACACACAGGTCACTACACAAAGGTCACTACACAAAGGTCACTATACAAAGGTCACTACACACAGGTCACTACACAAAGGTCACTACACAAAGGTCACTACAGAAAGGTCACTAC
>NC_069493.1:10387553-10400053 GCF_026875155.1 Cherax quadricarinatus
AGTCAATATTCGTAGACATACATTATACAGTCATACATAGTCATATACAGTCAATATTCGTAGTCATACATTATACAGTCATACATAGTCATTATACAGTCAATATTCGTAGTCATACATTATACAGTCATACATAGTCATTATACAGTCAATATTCGTAGTCATACATTATACAGTCATTGTAGAATTACCTAGTTAATGATAATTATCATGGTTCATTATACATATAATGTGGTGATAAATAGGTAAAACTTTATATTTTGTCTTAAATAGCAACGTTCTTCTTGCCGAATAACACAAGCAAAAATTTCTGTCAAATTTCTCAAAAATCTTCTGAACTTAACGAGAAAAATATATTTCATTGTTTATTATTAAATTATCTTCAATAGCTCTTGATAATTGACCAGTTTTACCTATTCGGCACCATATATGTGTCATGTGGTTCGAACCCGGCACAAACATTATGGTCAATACAAGATAATATACTTAAATTTACTGAATGAATTTCTCTACTGAAAGGTCGCGGGTTCGAGCCCTGGTTGGGTTAAGATGTTTGTTCACCTAGCAGTAAGTAGGTACCTGGGTGTTAGTTACCTTACACCTGCTGTCAGTGTTCACCTAGCAGTAAGTAGGTACCTGGGTGTTAGTTACCTTACACCTGCTGTCAGTGTTCACCTAGCAGTAAGTAGGTGCCTGGGTGTTAGTTACCTTACACCTGCTGTCAGTGTTCACCTAGCAGTAAGTAGGTACCTGGGTGTTAGTTACCTTACATCTGCTGTCAGTGTTCACCTAGCAGTAAGTAGGTACCTGAATGTTAGTTACCTTACACCTGCTGTCAGTGTTCACCTAGCAGTAAGTAGGTACCTGGATGTTAGTCACCTTACACCTGCTGTCAGTGTTCACCTAGCAGTAAGTAGGTACCTAGGTGTTAGTCACTTTACACCTGACCTAATTTTACACACACACACACACACACACACACACACACACACACACACACACACACACACATTATACAGTCTCGGGGCCAGGAGCTCGGACTCGACCCCCGCAACCTCAACTAGGTGAGTACACACACACACACACACACACACACACACACACACACACACACACACACACACACACACACATTAAAATGCAAGGAGGCAGAGGAAAGGTTTGTTCTCAAGGGTAACAGAAATAATGGGAAGTCCAGAACGAGTCCTTGGTTTACCTGAAGGTGTAGGGAGGCAAGTACTAAGTACACCATAGAATGGAAAAGATACAGGAGACAAAGGACCCAGGAAAATAGGATAGTCGAAGAGCCAGAAACGAGTATGCACAGGTAAGGAGGGAGGCCCAGCGTCAGTACGAGAACGACATAGCATGGAAAGTCAAGTCTGACCCGAAACTGTTGTATAACCACATCAGGAGGAAGACAACAGTCAAAGATCAGGTGATCAGACTGAGGAAAGAAGGTGAGGAAATCACAAGTAACGACCAAGAAGTATGTGATGAACTCAACATGAGATTTAAGGAAGTATTTACAGTAGAGACAGGAAGGACTCTGGGAAGACAGAACAGAGGGGGACACCAACAAGGGATATACCAACAAGTGTTGGATGACATACACACAACTGAAGAGGAGGTGAAGAAGCTGCTAAGGGACCTTAATACCTCAGATGTGGTGGGACCGGACAACATCTCCCCATGGGTCCTTAGAGAAGGAGCAGAGATGCTGTGTGTGCCACTAACCATAATCTTCAACACATCCATTGAAATCGGGCAACTACCTGAGGTGTGGAAGACAGCAAATGTAGTCCCCATATTTAAGAAAGGAGACAGACACGAGGCATTAAACTACAGACCAGTGTCACTGACGTGTATAGTATGCAAAGTCATGGAGAAGATTATCAGGAGGAGAGTGGTGCAGCACCTGGAACGGAACAAGAGCATTAACTCCAACCAGCACGGATTCATGGAAGGCAAATCCTGTGTCACAAACCTTCTGGAGTTTTATGACAAGGTAACAGAAGTAAGACACGAGAGAGAGGAGTGGGTTGTTTGCATTTTCTTGGACTGCAAGAAGGCCTTCTACACGGTTCCTCACGAGAGATTAGTGCAGAAGCTGGAGGATCAGGCAGGTATAACAGGATGGGTACTATAGTGGATCAGAGAATACCTGACAGGGAGGCAACAACGAGTCATGGTACGTGATGAGGTATCACAGTGGGCACCTGTTACGAGTGGGGTCCCACAGGAGTCGGTCCTAGGACCAATGCTATTTTTGGTATATGTGAATGACATGACGGAAAGGTTAGACTCAGAAGTGTCCCTGTTTGCAGATGATGTGACGTTAATGAGGAGAATTAAATCAAATGAGGATCATTTAGGACTTCAAAGAGACTTGGACAGGCTGGACACGTGGTCCAGCAACTGGCTTCTTGAATTCAACTCTGCCAAACGTAAAGTCACGAAGATCGGGGAAGGACAAAGAAGACCGCAGACGGAGTATAGGCTAGGTGGCCAAATACTACAAACCTCGCTCAAGGCGAAAGATCTTGAGGCGAGCATAACACCGAGCATGTCTCCAGAAGCACTCGTCAACCAGATAGCTGCTGCAGCATATGGGCGCCTGGCAAACCTTAGAACAGCGTTCCGATACCTTAGTAAGGAATCGTTCAAGACACTGTACACCGTGTGCGTCAGGCCCATACTGGAGTATGCAGCACCTGTTTGGAACCCACACTTGAGCAAGAATGTCAAGAAATTAGAGAAAGTGCAAAGGTTTGCAACAAGGTTAGTTCCAGAGCTAAGGGAAATGTCCTACGAAGAAAAGTTTAGGGAAATCGGCGTGACGACACTGGAGGGTCAGAGGAGACATGATAACGACTTACAAATTACTGCGTGGAATAGATGATCTGGACAGAGACAGGATGCTCCACAGATGGGACACAGAAACAAGAGGTCACAATTGGAAACTGAAGACTCAGATGAGTCAAAGGGATGTTAGGAAGTATTTTTTCAGTCACAGAATTGTCAGGAAGTGGAATAGTCTGGCAAGTGATGTAGTGGAGGCAGGAACCATACATAGTTTTAAGACGAGGTATGATAAAGCTCATGGAGCAGGGAGAGAGAGGACCTAGTAGCGTTCAGTGAAGAGGCGGGGCCAGGAGCTGAGTCTCGACCCCTGCAACTACAATTAGGTGCATACACACACACACACACACACACACACACACACACACACACACACACACACACACACACACACACACACATAATTTTCACATTAACCCAACAACTACGATTATATTTTTTGGTAATGGTAAATACATCGGTAGGACCGGTCACGCGAGCCGTCTAGCCCTTAAAACCCGCGTCACCCAGCCACTTGCCTACCCGGGCGCTGATTGGCCCGCTGATTTGTTTACACTTAAGACACCCCCACTGATTGGTTGACTGTGTAATGGGCTCTTCTGAAACTTTCTCTCACTGGCTCAACGTTTTTACTCTTTGAGAGATTGGTTTTAATTGGTTGTAAGTTGATTTGTGAGATGTTATTTGATTGGTTTAGTAGGAGATGATGGGTGGAGGGGGAGGGAGAAGGCGTCTATGGTGTGGGATTAGGGGAGACGTGGCGAGTGACAGCAGCAGCAGGTGAGTGTTTTACCACCACTACTGCCACCACCACTACCACCACCACTACTGCCACCTCCACTACCACCACTACTGCCACCACTACCACCACCACTACTGCCACCTCCACTACCACCACTACTGCCACCTCCACTACCACCTCCACTACCACCACTACTGCCACCTCCACTACCACCTACCACTACCACCTCCACTGCCACCTCCACTACCACTCCACTACCACTCCACTACCACCTCCACTACCACCTCCACTACCACCCCACTGCCACCTCCACTACCACCTCCACTACCACCTCCACTACCACCTCCACTACCACCTCCACTACCACCTCCACTACCACCTCCACTACCACCTCCACTGCCACCTCCACTACCACCACTACTGCCACTCCACTGCCACCTCCACTACCACCTCCACTACCACCTCCACTACCACCTCCACTACCACCTCCACTACCACCTCCACTGCCACCTCCACTACCACCTCCACTACCACCTCCACTACCACCTCCACTACCACCTCCACTGCACCTCCACTACCACCTCCACTACCACCTCCACTACCACCTCCACTACCACCTCCACTAACACCTCCACTACCACCACTACTGCCACCACTACTGCCACCACTACTGCCACACTACTGCCACCACTACTGCCACCTCCACTACCACCTCCACTACCACTCCACTACCACCTCCACTACCACCTCCACTACCACTTCCACTACCACCTCCACTACCACCTCCACTACCACCTCCACTACCACCTCCACTACCACCTCCACTACCACCTCCACTACCACCTCCACTACCACCACTACTGCCACCTCCACTACCACCTCCACTACCACCTCCACTACCACCTCCACTACCACCTCCACTACCACCTCCACTGCCACCACCACTGCCACCTCCACTACCACCTCCACTACCACCTCCACTACCACCTCCACTACCACCTCCACTACCACCACCACTACCACCTCCACTACCACCTCCACTACCACCTCCACTACCACCTCCACTACCACCTCCACTACCACCTCCACTACCACCTCCACTGCCACCACCACTGCCACCTCCACTGCCACCTCCACTACCACCTCCACTACCACCTCCACTACCACCTCACTACAACCTCCACTACCACCTCCACTACCACCTCCACTACCACCTCCACTACCACCTCCACTACCACCTCCACTACCACTTCCACTACCACCTCCACTACCACCTCCACTACCACCTCCACTACCACCTCCACTACCACCACCACTACCACCTCCACTACCACCTCCACTACCACCACCACCACTACTGCCACCTCCACTACCCCCACTACCACCTCCACTACCACCTCCACTACCACCTCCACTACCACCACCACCACTACTGCCCTCCACTACCACCACTACCACCTCCACTACCACCACACCACCTCAACTAACACCACCACCACTAACACCAGCAGACTGTGGCGGTGCACGATATACTGCTACCAGCACGCAACCACCATTGCCCCCACCACTAGCACGCTACCACCCCCCACCAGCAGCAGCACACTACCACCACCACGCTACCCCCAAACCACGCTACCACCACTACCACCACCACGTTACCACCACTATCACGCCCCAAAACCCCCCCCCCCACGCTACCACCAACTACCACCACGCTACCACCACCCCCACGCTACCACCACCCCCACGCTCCCACCACCACCACGTTACCACCACTACCACGCTACCACCACTACCACGCTACCCCCCAAATACCACGTTACCACCACTACCACGCTACCACCACTAACCACCACCACCACTTTCACGCTACCCCCCACCACCCCCACGCTACCCACACCACCTACCTGCATCCGTCACTACCCTCACCCCTACCAACATTGCCACCACCACTACTACTATACCCCAAATATCCACCATTTCTACACCCTACCAACCCCAAACCACTACCCACCCATTTAACCCCCCACTACTACCTCCAACACAACCACTATTACCCCTACCAACTATCACAACCACCACCAACAACCACCACTATTACCACCACCACTACTACCACCAACAACCACCACTACTCCCACCACCACCATACCACTAACAATCATTGCTACCACAACCACAATCCCGCCAACAACCACCATTACTACTAACCAACCACCACCACTGCCACCCCCACCAACCACCACTACCAACCACAACTACCACCCCCACCAACCACCAATTCTATCCCCTACCATCCACCCAGGGAGGATAACCCCCAAAGGGAGGTATGACCCAAAAGGTAATAAGGGGAAGGGGGGAGAGTGAGAGAAAGTGAGAGAGAGAGAGAGAGAGAGAGAGAGAGAGAGAGAGAGAGAGAGAGAGAGAGAGAGAGAGAGAGAGAGATAGGAGTGAGTGAGAGACGGCAGAGCGACTGGTTGAGATAACAGCTGATAGCAACACCAGCCAACCAGGTGATGCTATCACCCCTCACACCTGCCCCTCACACCTGCCCCTCACACCTGCCCCTCACACCTGCCCCTCACACCTTCCCCTCACACCTGCCCCCTCACACCTGCCCCCTCACACCTGCCCCTCACACCTTCCCCTCACACCTGCCCCTCACACCTTCCCCTCACACCTGCCCCTCACACCTTCCCCTCACACCTGCCCCTCACACCTTCCCCTCACACCTGCCCCCCCTCACACCTGCCCCCTCACACCTGCCCCTCACACCTTCCCCTCACACCTGCCCCTCACACCTTCCCCTCACAACCTGCCCCTCACACCTGCCCCCTCACACCAGCCCCTCACACCTGCCCCCTCACACCTGCCCCTCACACCTGCCCCTCACACCTGCCCCTCACACCTGCCCCTCACACCTGCCCCTCACACCTGCCCGCTCACACCAGCCCCTCACACCTGCCCCCTCACACCTGCCCCTCACACCTTCCCCTCACACCTGTCCCCTTACACCTGCCCCCTCACACCTGCCCCTTCACACCTGCCCCTTCACACCTGCCCCTTCACACCTGCCCCTCACACCTTCCCCTCACACCTGCCCCTCACACTTTCCCCTCACACCTGTCCGCTAAAACCTACCCCCTCACACCAGCCCCTCACACCAGCCCCTCACACCTGCCCCCTCACACCTGCTCCCTCACACCTGCCCCCTCACACCTGCCCCCTCACACCTCACACCTGCCCCTCACACATCCCCCTCACACCTGCCTCCCTCACACCTGCCCCTCACATATGCCCCTCACACATGCCCCTCACACCTGCCCCCTCACACATGCCCCTCACACCTGCCCCCTCACACCTGCCCCTCACACCTGCCCCCCTCACACCTGCCTCCCTTACACCTGCCCCCTCACACCTGTCTCCCTCACACCTGCCCCTCACACCTGCCTCCCTCACACCTGCCCCTCACATCTTCCCCTCACACCTATCCCCCCTCACACCTGCCCCCTCACATCTGCCTTTCACATCTTCCCCTCACACCTGCTCCCTCACACCTGCTCCCTCACATCTGCCCCTCACATCTTCCCCTCACACCTGCCCCCTCACACCTGTCCCCCCTCACATCGGCCCTTCACATCTTCCTCTCACACCTGTCCCCCCTTACACCTGCCCCCTTACACCTGCCCCCCTCACACCTGCCCCCTCACACCTGCCCCCTCACACCTGCCCTCTTACACCTGCCCCCCTCACACATGCCCCCTCACACCTGCCCTCTTACACATGCCCCTCACACCTGAAATTGGGTATGTGACGTCATGACGGGGAAGTGAAGTCAGTATGGTCCACCGGACCACATTTAGGGTCCAGTGATCCACATGCACAGTCCACTGGACCACTCGTATGGTCCATTGGACTCCATGTAACGTCAACTGGACCGCCTGCACGGTCCACTGCAGTACATGTAGGTTCTACTGGACCACATGTGTCTACTGGATCACGTGTACGGTCTGCTGGACCATGTGTACGGTCCACTGGACCACATGTACGGTCCACTGAATCAGATGTACTGTCCACTGAACCACATGTACGGTCCACTGGACCACATGTACGGTCCACTGAATCAGATGTACTGTCCACTGGACCACATGTACGGACCACTGGACCACATGTACGGTCCACTGGACCACATGTACGGACCACTGAACCACATGTACGGTCCACTGGACCACATGTACGGTCCACTGGAGTACATATAGTTTCCACTAGACCGCTCGTACGGTCCACTGGACCACATGTACGGTCCACTGGACCACATGTACCATGCGGGACATGCTTCACGGGCCGTCACTCACAACACCTTCAACAGTATCGACCTGGTCCATAAATTCCCACCAGCCAGGTGTATGAGTTGTATAATACACCAGCCAGGTGTATGAGTTGTATAATACACCAGCCAGGTGTATGAGTTGTATAATACACCAGCCAGGTGTATGAGTTGTATTATACACCAGCCAGGTGTATGAGTTGTAATAATACACCAGCCAGGTGTATGAGTTGTATAATACACCAGCCAGGTGTATGAGTTGTATAATACACCAGCCAGGTGTATGAGTTGTATTATACACCAGCCAGGTGTATGAGTTGTATAATACACCAGCCAGGTGTATGAGTTGTATTATACACCAGCCAGGTGTATGAGGTGGTATTTTTTGTATGTTAGTTAATGGGGTTTAAAGTCTATCTACTACACGAGGGTCATTAAGACTGGTTGGTTGGTTAATGGGGTTTAAAGTCTATCTACTACACCAGGGTCATTAAGACTGGTTGCTTAGTTAATGGGGTTTAAAGTCTATCTACTACACCAGGGTCATTAAGACTGGTTGGTTGGTTAATGGGGTTTAAAGTCTATCTACTACACGAGGGTCATTAAGGCTGGTTGGTTGGTTAATGGGGTTTAAAGTCTATCTACTACACGAGGGTCATTAAGGCTGGTTGGTTGGTTAATGGGGTTTAAAGTCTATCTACTACACCAGGGTCATTAAGACTGGTTGGTTGGTTAATGGGTTTAAAGTCTATCTACTACACCAGGGTCATTAAGACTGGTTGGTTGGTTAATGGGGTTTAAAGTCTATCTACTACACCAGGGTCATTAAGACTGGTTGGTTGGTTAATGGGGTTTAAAGTCTATCTACTACACCAGGGTCATTAAGACTGGTTGGTGGTTTAATGGGTTTAAAGTCTATCTACTACACCAGGGTCATTAAGGCTGCAGGTCACCTGGTCACCACCAGTCAAGAATACTTTAATTCCTAAAATACTGATTAATATAAACTACCAGTGTATATACACTGAGATATACACCTCTCAGTGTATATACACTGAGATATACTCCTCTCAGTGTATATACACTGAGATTACACCTCTCAGGTTATACACTGAGATATACCTCCTCAGTGTATATACACTGAGGATATACCACCTTCGTGTAAATACAATGGATATACACCTCTCAGTGTATATACACACACTGAGATATACACCTCTCAGTGTATATACACTGAGATATACACCTCTCAGTGTATATACACTGAGATATACACCTCCCAGTGTATATACACTGAGATATACACCTCTCAGTGTATATACACTGAGATATACACTTCTCAGTGTATATACACTGAGATATATACCTCCCATGTATATACAACTGAGATATACACCTCCCAGTGTATATACACTGAGATATATACCTCTCAGTGTATATACACTGAGATATACACTTCTCAGTGTATATACACTGAGATATATACCTCCCAGTGTATATACACTGAGATATACACCTCTCAGTGTATATACACTGAGATATACACCTCTCAGTGTATATACACTGAGATATTACACCTCCCAGTGTATATACACTGAGATATACACCTCCCAGTGTATATACACTGAGATATACACCTCCCAGTGTATATACACTGTGATATACACCAAATCAGTGTATATACACTGAGATATACACCACTCAGTGTATATACACGAGATATACACCTCTCAGTGTATTATAAAACTGAGATATACCCCTCCCAGTGTATTATACACTGAATATACACCACTCAGTGTATATACACTGAGATATACACCTCTCAGTGTATATACACTGAGATATACACCACTCAGTGTATATACACTGAGATATACATCTCTAAAGTGTATAAAACACTGAGATATACATCTTTCAGTGTATATTACACGAGATTTTACATCTCTCAGTGTATATACACTGAGATATACACCACTCAGTGTATATACACTGAGATATACACCTCTCAGTGTATATACACTGAGATATACACCTCCCAGTTATATACACAGAGATATACACCTCCCAGTGTTTTATACACTGAGATATACACCTACAGTGTATATACACTGAGATATACACCTCTCAGTGTATATACACTGAGATATATACCTCCCAGTGTATATACACTGAGATATACACCTGTCAGTGTATATACACTGAGATATACACCTCTCAGTGTATGTACACTGAGATATACACTTCTCAGTGTATATACCACTGAGATATACACCTCTCAGTGTATGTACACTGGAGATATACACCTCTCAGTGTATATACACTGAGATATATACCTCCCAGTGTATATACACTGAGATTACACCTCTCAGTGTATATACACTGAGATATACACCTCCCAGTGTATATACACTGAGATATACACCTGTCAGTGTATATACACTGAGATATACACCTCTCAGTGTATATACACTGAGATATACACCTCTCAGTGTATATACACTGAGATATACACCTCTCAGTGTATGTACACTGAGATATACACCTCTCAGTGTATATACACTGAGATATATACCTCCCAGTGTATATACACTGAGATATACACCTCTCAGTGTATATACACTGAGATATACACCTCCCAGTGTATATACACTGAGATATACACCTGTCAGTGTATATACACTGAGATATACACCTCTCAGTGTATATACACTGAGATATACACCTCTCAGTGTATATACACTGAGATATACACCTCCCAGTGTATATACACTGAGATATACACCTCCCAGTGTATATACACTGAGATATACACCTCCCAGTGTATATACACTGAGATATATACCTCCCAGTGTATATACACTGAGATATGCACCTCCCAGTGTATATACACTGAGATATACACCTCTGTGTATATGCACTGAGATATATACCTCCCAGTGTATATGCACTGAAATATACACCTCTCAGTGTATATACACTGAGATATATACCTCCCAGTGTATATACACTGAAATATACACCTCTCAGTGTATATACACTGAGATATACACCTCCCAGTGTATATACACTGAGATATACACCTCTCAGTGTATATACACTGAGATATACACCTCTCAGTGTATATACACTGAGATATACACCTCTCAGTGTACATACACTGATATATACACCTCTCAGTGTATATACACTGAGATACACACCTCTCAGTGTATATACACTGAGATATACACCTCTCAGTGTATATACACTGAGATATACACCTCTCAGTGTACATACACTGATATATACACCTCTCAGTGTATATACACTGAGATATACACCTCTCAGTGTATATACACTGAGATATACACCTCTCAGTGTATATACACTGAGATATACACCTCCCAGTGTATATACACTGAGATATACACCTCCCAGTGTATATACACTGAGATATACACCTCTCAGTGTATATACACTGAGAGGAGGGGGGTAGGAGGTGGGTGTCACGTGACTAGCACCTTTGATAACCCCTCCCTCTTCCCCCTCCCCTCTTTCCCCTTCCCTCTTCCCCCTCCCCCAGTTAAGATAACGGGTGGTATCTCTCGATTGAGAAAGAAATCTATCTGTCTCCCCTCTCTCCCCTCCCCCTCTCTCTCTCCCCTCCCCCTCTCTCCCCTCCCCCTCTCTCCCCACCCCCTCTCTCTCTCCCTTCCCCCTCTCCCCTCCCTCTCTCAAGTGCGTATACTCCAGGAGGTGGCAGTCTTACGCACTTTGCTACGCTCTTAATACCTTCTGCGTATTCAATTATTCATTGCGTAATCCTGGCTGTCCATCACACTGACGCAAGGCGCGAACCTGTGTTTGCGTATGTTTGCGTATATATTATTGAGACTTTGATAGTGATCACTGTGGTGGTTTCGCGTATACTGTGTTGCGTATAGTGTGTTGCGTATTGTGTGTTGCGTATAGTGTGTTGCGTATAGTGTGTTGCGTATAGTGTGTTGCGTATAGTGTGTTGCGTATACTGTGTTGCGTATAGTGTGTTGCGTATAGTGTGTTGCGTATAGTGTGTTGCGTATACTGTGTTGCGTATACTGTGTTGCGTATAGTGTGTTGCGTATACTGGGTTGCGTATACTGTGTTGCGTATAGTGTGTTGCGTATACTGTGTTGCGTATAGTGTGTTGCGTATACTGTGTTGCGTATAGTGTGTTGCATATAGTGTGTTGCGTATACTGTGTTGCGTATAGTGTGTTGCATATAGTGTGTTGCATATACTGTGTTGCGTATAGTGTGTTGCGTATACTGTGTTGCGTATAGTGTGTTGCGTATAGTGTGTTGCGTATAGTGTGTTGCGTATAGTGTGTTGCATATAGTGTGTTGCGTATAGTGTGTTGCGTATAGTGTGTTGCATATAGTGTGTTGCGTATAGTGTGTTGCGTATAGTGTGTTGCATATAGTGTGTTGCGTATAGTATGTTGCGTATAGTGTGTTGCATATAGTGTGTTGCGTATACTGTGTTGCGTATAGTGTGTTGCATATAGTGTGTTGCGTATACTGTGTTGCGTATAGTGTGTTGCGTATACTG
>NC_069493.1:10415053-10422553 GCF_026875155.1 Cherax quadricarinatus
GGGAAGAGGTGACCTAATTAGGCTCTGGTGGGTGAAGGATAGAATGTATCGAAGTAGGGTATTAAAGGAGGGTATTGAAGGAGGGTATTACTACTAACTTTGGCACTGCCGTGGTGTGTGTGGGTTGGCACTGTGGTGTTGAACGCTACGCGGAGGTCTGTGCGTGTTCACTGTTGAACCACGATTCACTGCTGTCTTGCCAACACCGCCTTATAAAGAGGGAGGAGCTGCTATCAGTCATTGCTTCAGAAACAGTGACATACACACACACACACACACACACACACACACACACACACACACACACACACACACACACACATTCACTCACACTGTGTCCCGATCCCTGTAATCACATGTAGGTGAGTATAAGAACACACACCCATGGGAACAAGGGAAGATGGGCGTGGAAAGGAAGAATGGATGGAAGAGCTAAGGAGAAGGATGGAACAAGAGTGGGAAAGACAATTAGGTGAGCTTATTGCTAAAATGGAGAAGAGTATGGATGCAGCGAGCAAGAAGTGGGAGTTGCAAGTTGAAGCTGCAGAAGGCAAAATACAGAGCCTAAAAAATTAACTGAAAATGCTGAAGCAAGATATGGACCCAAAGAATGAAAGGGGCATGCTTTCAGGAGCAGGTATGCCAATATCCAATGAGGGGACCGACGATAAAGAAGTTGAGGCCTTATCAGGCTAACAGGAAATGTTGAGGAATGAAAGTGGCATGCTGCTGGGCACAGAGACAGCAGTGGGCATGGGTAGGTAGAGAAGGTGATAGGCCCCCTGTAAAGGCAGAATCACACCACCAGGAGACCCAGGAAATAAGAGATGCAATGGCTGTGCTTAAATGTGACTCAGAGATGTGGAGGGAAAAACCAATGGGAAGAGAGAGATAGGTCAGTTTTTATTCATGGGCTTTAGGAGAGCATTGGGGAAACATGATGAAAGACGACAGGGAGAAAAAAACGAGACTGAAAACATAATAAACATGAGAGCAGGACATAACTGAGTTGATAAATTATCGGAAAATAGAAGGATACTCTAGAGGAAGAAACTGGCTGATCAAATTAATTTTCAAGGCAGAAATGGTGTGGAAAAGGTTCCAGCAATAGGAACCATAGGTAAAGGAAATAGAAAAATACCAGAGGGTGTACCTAGATCACGACAAAACTAGAACAGAAGGACAGAAACTGAGAGAATACAAAGACACAAGGGGCAAGAAAGAGAGACAAGGCTAGAGTCAGGAGGGGGGGGGGCAGTCAGAAAAAGCAGCAAACAGAACCACCCACAGAATCACAGAACACCACAACCAAATATATCCCAAACAAATCACACTCACAGACCCAACCCCACCTTACACAATAGATCCCCATAGCACCCTGCCAGGTCTCCCATTCCCCCAGCCCCCACAACCCCCAAGAATGCAGTATTGGAAAAAAAGTTGATGGTATGGCACACCATTGCACATGAAATAACGAATAAGTGTGAGGAATGGCATGAAAGAATCGCAGAGGCGTCACCAGACATCATTGAACTTACGGAAACCAAGATCACAGGAATGATGACAGATGCCATCTTCCCAACTGGATATCAGATCCTGGGGAAAGACGGAATAGAGGGCTTGAGGAGTTGCACTGCTCATCAAAAAACAGTGGAGTATTGAGGAGTTGGAAGGGACAGAGGGGAAGCAAGGGTCTACATAGTAGGAATACTTCAGATTGGGGGTCCCAGGGTGGTGATTGCAGTGATGTATAACTCATCACAGAATAGCAGGAGGCCAAGACAAGAATATGATGAGAGCAACAGAGCAATGGTTGACACACTGAGGTGGCAAGAAGACCCATGAGTGCAGGGAAAGATACTACAGTTGTGAGTGACTTCAGTAACAAGGAAATTGACTGGGAAAACCTGGAGCCACATGGGGGGCCTGGAAACATGGAGGGCTAGAATGATGGTGATGGTACTGGAAAACCTCATCCATCAATATGTTAGGAACACTACCAGAAACAGAGAGGATGAACCAGTAGCAAGCCTGGATCTCATATTCACCCTGAGTAGTTCAGACATTGAGGACATCACATATGAAAGGATCCTTGGAGCTAGTGATCGCATGGTTCTGAGCTTCAAATACATAGTTTAGTTACAAGTTGAGAGGCAGGAAGAGTAGAATGGGAGAAGCTGAACTACGAAGAAGGTGACTACCCAGGCATGAGTAATTTTCTGCATGAGGTTCAGTGGGAAAGAAAACTGGTGGGAAAATCAGTAAATGAAATGATGGAGGCAGAGGAGAGGTTCATTCCCTAAGGAAACAGATATAATGGGAAGACCAGAACGAGCCCTTGCTTCAACCAAAGGTGTAGAGAAGCCAAAACTAAGTATGCTAGAGAATGGAAAAAGCATAGAAGACAAAGGACCCAGGAAAATAGAGATTAATCGAAGAGTCAGAAACGAGCAAGCACAGATAGGGAGTGAGGCCCAGCGGCAATATGATAACGACATAGCATCAAAAGCCAAGTCTGACCCAAAGCTGTTGTACAGCCGCATCAGGAGATAAACTACAGTCAAGGACCAGATAATCAGGCTGAGGAAGGAAGGTGGGGAGTTCACAAGAAACGACCGAGATGTGAAGAACTCATATGAAATTTAAGAAAGTATTGACAGTGGAGACAGGAAGGACTCCAGAAAGCTAGATTGGTGGGGTACACCAACAAGTGTTGGACGCAATAGACACTGAGGAGGAGATGAGACTAAGTGAATTAAATACCTCAAAGGCGATGGGGCCGGGCATCTCTCCATGGATCCTGAGGGAGGGAGTAGAGGCACTGTGTATGCCACTAACAACAATCTTCAACACATCTGTCTAAACAGGACGACTACCCGAGGTGTGGAAGACAGCAAATGTAGTCCCAATTTTTAGTAAAGAAGACAGACACGAAGCACTACAGTACAGACTAGTGTCACTGATATGTATGGAAAGTCTTGAATAAGATTATCAGAAGAGTAATGCAGCACCTAGAAAGGAATGAGCTTATCAACGACAACCAGCACGGTTTTAGGAAAGGGAAATCCCATCACAAACCTATTGGAGTTTGACGACAAGGTGACAAGTAAGACAAAAGAGAGAGACGGTGGGGTAGATTCCAATTTCTTGGACTATAAGAAGGCATTGGACACAGTTCCACACAAGAGATTAGTGCAAAAGGCAGGTATAATAGGAAAGGCACTGCAATGGATCAGAGAGTACCTGACAGGGAGGCAACAAAGAGTCATGGTATGTGACGATGTGTCAGAGTGGGCGCCTGTGACGAGCAGGGTTCCACAAGGGTCAGTCCTAGGACCAGTGCTGTTTCTGGTATATGTCAACGAGAGGACGGAAGGGATAAACTCAAAAGTGTCACTGTTTGCAGACGATGTGAAGCTGATAAGGAGAATTCAATCAGATGAGAATCAGGGCAAAGAAGACCGCAGACAGAGTACAATCTAGGGGGCCAAAGACTGCAAACCTCACTCAAGGAAAAGGATCTTTGGGTGAGTATAATACCGAGCATATCTCCGGAGGTGCACATCAACCAGATAACTGCTGCAGCATATATGGGCGCCTAGCAAACTTAAGAATATTGTATTGATACCTTAGAAAGGAAATCGTTCAGGAATGTACACCGTGTACCTCAGGCCAATACTGGAGTATACAGCACCAGTTTGGAACCCACACCTGGTCAAGCTCATCAAGAAATTAGAGAAAGTGTAAAGATTTGCAACAAGACTAGTTCCAGAGCTAAAGGGAATGTCCTACGAGGAGACGCTAAGGGAACTCAAGCTGACGACATTGGACGACAGGTGGGATAGGGTGGACATGATTACGACATGTAAAATACTGAGAGGAATTGGCAAGGTGGATAGTGACATGATGTTCCAGAGATGGGACACGGCAACGATGGGACACGGGAACGATGGGACACGGCAACAAGGGGACACAGTTACAAGGGGACACAGCAACAAGGGGACACAGCAACAAGGGGACACAGCAACAAAGGGTCACAGCAACAAAGGGTCACAGTTGGAAGCTGAAAACTCAGATGAGTCACAGAGAGTGATGTAGTGAAGGCAGGATCCATACATAGCTTAAAGACGAGGTATGATAAACGTCATGGAAAAGGGAAAGAGCGAACCCAATAGCGAAGATGTGGGGCCAGGAACTATGACTTGACCTCTGCAACCACAGGTGAGAATATAGGTAAACACACACACACACACACACACACACACACACACACACACACACACACACACACACACACACACACACACACACACAGTCACTAACCTACATAGGCAACACGTAAACAATACTGAACTCTTGTAGCAACGTCCATATATTTACCAACTTAGTACCAGGTGTATACTATGCACACTACATACCAGTGTTGCCTGCACATGTATATACCTACATGGAACACAGGGAACTGCAAACATGTAACCTTACCTAGCAGTAAGGTCACTGGTCAGAGCGATGTACCACCTTCACCTGGGAGTCAGTGTGCTGGGGCAGTGTGACCACGCAGAGGAGGGGTGGTCGAATGTATTATGTCATGGTGTGGAAACTAGGGCATGTATGGGCCATGCTAGTGGTGGTATGTGCCACACTAGTGGTGGTAGGCGCCACACTAGTGGGAGGGGCCAAACTAGTGGTGGTAGGTGCCACACTAGTGGTAGGTGCCACACTAGTGGTGGTAGGTGCCATACTAGTGGTAGGGGCCAAACTAGTGGTGGTAGGCGCCACACTAGTGGTAGGGGCCAAACTAGTGGTAGGTGCCACACTAGTGATAGGGGCCACACTAGTGGTGGTAGGTGCCACACTAGTGGTAGGGGCCACACTAGTGGTAGGTGTCACACTAGTGGTGGTAGGTGCCACACTAGTAGTAGGTGCCACACTAGCGGTGGTAGGTGCCACACTAGTGGTAGGTGCCACACTAGTGGTAGGGGCCACACTAATGGTGGGAGGTGCCACACTAGTGGTAGGTGCCACACTAGTGGTAGGGGCCACACTAGTGGTGGTAGGTGCCACACTAGTGGTAGGGGCCACACTAGTGGTAGGTGTCACACTAGTGGTGGTAGGTGCCACACTAGTGGTGGTAGGGGCCACACTAGTGGTAGGGGCCACACTAGTGGTAGGTGTCACACTAGTGGTGGTAGGTGCCACACTAGTGGTGGTAGGGGCCACACTAGTGGTAGGTGCCACACTAGTGGTAGGGGCCACACTAGTGGTAGGTGTCACACTTGTGGTAGGTGCCACACTAGTGGTAGGGGCCACACTAGTGGTAGGTGCCACTAGTGGTGGTAGGTGCCACACTAGTGGTGGTAGGTGCCACACTAGTGGTAGGTGCCACATTAGTGGTGGTAGGTGCCACATTAGTGGTAGGTGCCACACTAGTGGTAGGTGCCACACTAGTGGTGGTAGGTGCCACACTAGTGGTAGGGGCCACACTAGTGGTAGGTGCCACACTAGTGGTAGGGGCCACACTAGTGGTAGGTGTCACACTAGTGGTGGTAGGTGCCACACTAGTGGTAGGTGCCACACTAGTGGTGGTAGGGGCCACACTAGTGGTAGGTGCCACTGGTGGTGGTAGGTGCCACACTAGTGGTGGTAGGTGCCACACTAGTGGTGGTAGGTGCCACATTAGTGGTGGTAGGTGCCACACTAGATGTGGTATCGGCCACACTAGTGGTAGTGATCATACTAGTGGTGGTAGTGATCATACTAGTGGTGGTAGTGATCATACTAGTGGTGGTAGTGATCATACTAGTGGTGGTAGTGATCATACTAGTGGTGGTAGTGATCATACTAGTGGTAGTGATCATACTAGTGGTGGCAGTGATCATACTAGTGGTGGTAGTGATCATACTAGTGGTGGTAGTGATCATACTAGTGGTGGTAGTGATCATACTAGTGGTGGTAGTGATCATACTAGTGGTGGTAGTGATCCATACTAGTGGTGGTAGTGATCATACTAGTGGTGGTAGTGATCATACTAGTAGTGGTAGTGATCATACTAGTGGTGGTAGTGATCATACTAGTGGTGGTAGCGATCATACTAGTGGTGGTAGTGAAGACAGTGGACCACCCCCAGGCGGGAAGGGCCACGGGAACCATCCCCAAGGGGAAGGGACCATATGGACCACCCCAGGAGGAGGGACCACATGGACCACCCCAGGGGAAGGGACCATATGGACCACCCCAGGGGAAGGGACCATATGGACCACCCCAGGGGGAGGGACCATATAGACCACCCCAGGAGGAGGGACCATATGGACCACCTCCAGAGGAGAAAAACCTTAGGGACCATCCTCAAGGGAAGGGACAACCCCGCGGGAGGGACCATGTGGATTACCACCAGGGGTAAAGGCCATAGAGAGTACTCCCAGGTGGGAGACACCATGGGGACCACTCCCAGGTGGGAGAGACCATGGGGATCGCTACCAGGGGACCATGGGGACCACTACCAGCGGACCATGGGGACCACCACCAGCGGACCATGAAGACCACCACCAGCGGACCATCGGGACCACCACCAGCGGACCATCGGGACCACCACCAGCGGACCATGGGGACCACTACCAGCGGTCCATGGGGACCACCACCAGCTGACCATGGGGACCACCACCAGCGGACCATGGGGACCACTACCAGTGGACCATGGGGACCACCACCAGCGGACCATGGGGACCACTACCAGCGGACCATGGGGACCACTACCAGCGGACCATGGAGACCACTACTAGCGGACCATTGGGACCACTACCAGCGGACCATGGGGACCACTACCAGCGGTCCATGGGGACCACCACCAGCGGACCATGGGGACCACCACCAGCGGAACATTGGGACCACTACCAGTGGACCATGGGGACCACCACCAGCGGACCATGGGGACCACTACCAGCGGACCATGGGGACCACTACCAGCGGACCCTGGGGACCACTACCAGCGGACCATGGGGACCACTACCAGCGGACCATGGGGACCACTACCAGCGGACCACTGGGACCACTACCAGCGGACCATGGGGACCACTACAAGCGGACCATGGGGACCACTACCAGCAGACCATGGGGACCACTACCAGCGGACCATGGGGACCACTACCAGCGGACCATGGGGATCACCACCAGCGGACCATGGGGACCACTACCAGCGGACCATGGAAACCACTACCAGCGGACCATGGGAACCACTACAAGCGGAAAATCGGGACCACTACCAGCGGACCATGGGGACCACTACAAGCGGACCATCGGGACCACTACCAGCGGACCATGGAAACCACTACCAGCGGACCATGGGAACCACTACAAGCGGAAAATCGGGACCACTACCAGCGGACCATGGGGACCACTACAAGCGGACCATCGGGACCACTACCAGCGGACCATGGGGACAACTACCAGCGGACCATGGGGACCACTACCAGCGGACCATGGGGACCACCAGCGGACCATGGG
>NC_069493.1:10427553-10457174 GCF_026875155.1 Cherax quadricarinatus
TACCCGTGACTGCCACGAGGTACCTAGCTAACCAGGTAGTAGGGGATACCCACAGGACCCAGTAAACTGGTTCTTGGGACCATTGTGGCCAAAGGGTAAACAGGACAACAGTTAACGGGATGGGGTGCGCCTTGAACAGGTAAACAGGAACGGGGAAGACGAGTGTAGGTTCCGTTTGAGTATCTGTTGGGTATCTGTTGATACCTCTCTGTTGGTAATCTGTTGATACCTCTCTGTTGGGTATCTGTTGATACCTCACTGTTGGGTATCTGTTGATACCTCACTGTTGGGTATCTGTTGATACCTCTCTGTTGGGTATCTGTTGATACATCACTGTTGGGTATCTGTTAATACCTCATTAGCAATAACAGTGATAATAGCAGTAACAGTAAGAGTACCTGCAACAGTACAACAGTAACAGTAACAACAGTAACAGTAACAGTAACAATAGTAACAGTAACAGTAACAACAGTAACAGTAACAACAGTAACAGTAACAACAACAGTAACAGTAACAACAGTAACAGTAACAGTAACAACAGTAACAGTAACAACAGTAACAGTAACAACAGTAACAGTAACAGTAACAACTGTAACAGTAACAACAGTAACAACTTCCTGAAGAGAAGTTATCACAGCTTCCTGCCCACCCAACCCACCCTTAGTAGCCCACCCAACCCACCTTAGTAGCCCACCCACCTTCCTGCCCACCCAACCCACCCTTAGTAGCCCACCCACCTTCCTGCCCACCCAACCCACCCTTAGTAGCCCACCCAACCCACCCTTAGTAGCCCACCCACCTTCCTGCCCACCCAACCCACCCTTAGTAGCCACCCACCCACTACCAACCCACCCTTATGCCCACCCAACCCTTCCCTGCCCACCCAACCCACCCTTATAGCCCACCCACCTTCCTGCCCACCCAACCCACCCTTAGTAGCCCACCCACCTTCCTGCCCACCCAACACCACCCTTAGTAGCCCACCCACCTTCCTGCCCACCCAACCCACCCTTAGTAGCCCACCCACCTTCCTGCCCACCCAACCACCCTTAGTACCCACCCCCTTCCTGCCCACCCAACCACCTTAGTAGCCCACCACCTTCCGCCCACCCAACCCACCCTTAGTAGCCCACCCACCTTCCTGCCCACCCAACCCACCCTTAGTAGCCCACCCACCTTCCTGCCCACCCAACCACCCTTAGTAGCCCACCCACCTTCCTGCCCACCAACCCACCCTTAGTAGCCCACCCCACCTGCCATCCCCCCCTGCCCACCCAACCACCCTTAGTAGCCCACCCACCTTCCTGCCCACCCAACCCACCCTTAGTAGCCCACCACCTTCCTGCCCACCCAACCCACCCTTAGTAGCCCACCCATCACCCACCCTTAGTAGCCCACCCACCTACCCTGCCCACCCAACCCCCCTTAGTAGCCCACCCACCTTCCTGCCCACCTCAACCACCCTTAGTAGCCCACCCACCTTCCTGCCCACCCAACCCACCCTTAGTAGCCCACCACCTTCCTGCCCACCCAACCCACCCTTAGTAGCCCACCCACCTTCCTGCCCACTCAAGCCACCCTTAGTAGCCCACCCACCTTCCTGCCCACCCAACCACCCTAGTAGCCCACCACCTTCCTGCCCACCCAAGCCACCCTTAGTAGCCCACCCACCTTCCTGCCCACGCAAGCCACCCTTAGTAGCCCACCCACCTTCCTGCCCACCCAACCCACCCTTAGTAGCCCACCCACCTTCCTGCCCACCCAACCACCCTTAGTAGCCCACCCACCTTCCTGCCCACACAAGCCACCCTTAGTAGCCCACCCACCTTCCTGCCCCACAAGCCACCCTTAGTAGCCCACCCACTTCCTGCCCACCCAAGCCACCCTTAGTAGCCCACCCACTTTCCTGCCCACCCAACCCACCCTAAGTAAGCCCATTCCGCCTTCCTGCCTTCCCAAGCCACCCTTAGTAGCCACCCACTTTCCTGCCCACCCAACCCACCCTTGTAGCCCCACCCACCTTCCTGCCCACCATCCCACCCCTAGTAGCTCACCCACCTTCCTGCCCACCCAACCCACCCCTAGTAGCTCACCCACCTTCCTGCCCACCCAACCCACCCCTTGTAGCTCACCCACCTTCCTACAACTCAACCCACCCCTAGTAGCTCACCCACCTTTCTGCCCACCCAACCCACCCCTAGTAGCTCACCCACCTTCCTGCCCACCCAACCCACCCCTAGTAGCTCACCCACTTTCCTGCCAACCCAACCCCCAGTATTAGCCCACCCACCTTTTTGCCTACCCAACCCACTCCTGGTAGCCACACACCTTCCTGCCCACCCAACCCACCCCTAGTAGCCCACCCACCTTCCTGCCCACTCAACCCACCCTTAGTAGCCCACCCACCTTCCTGCACTCCCAACCCACCCCTAGTAGCCCACCCACCTTCCTGCCCACCCAACCCACCCCAGTAGCCCACCCACCTTCCTGCCCAATCAACCCACCCATAGTAGCTCCACCCACCTCCTGTCTACCAACCCACCCCTTGAAGCTCACCCCTTCATGCCCACCCAACGCCCCTTGAGCCCACCCACCTTCCTGCCCACTCAACCCATATGGGAGGGGTCACCCTCCTCATGCCCAACCCACCCCCAGTGTTGATGGTGGGTTGTCAGTCCTCAGTGTTGATGGTGGGTGGTCAGTCCCTCAGTGTTGATGGTGGGTGGTCAGTCCCTCAGTGTTGATGGTGGGTGGTCAGTCCCTCAGTGTTGATGGTGGGTGGTCAGTCCCTCAGTGTTGATGGTGGGTGGTCAGTCCCTCAGTGTTGATGGTGGTTGGTCAGTCCCTCAGTGTTGATGTGGGTGGTCAGTCCCTCAGTGTTGATGGAGGGGTCAGTCCCTCAGTGTTGATGGTGGGTGGTCAGTCCCTCAGTGTTGATGGTGGGTGGTCAGTCCCTCAGTGTTGATGGTGGGTGGTCAGTCCCTCAGTGTTGATGGTCGGTGATCAGTCCCTCAGTGTTGATGGGGGTGGTCAGTCCCTCAGTGTTGATGGTGGGTGGTCAGTCCTAGTGTTGTGTGGTGGTCAGTCCCTCAGTGTTGATGGTGGGTGGTCAGTCCCTCAGTGTTGATGGTGGGTGGTCAGTCCCTCAGTGTTGATGGTGGGTGGTCAGTCCCTCAGTGTTGATGGTGGGTGGTCAGTCCCTCAGTGTTGATGGTGGTGTCAGTCCCTCAGTGTTGATGGTAGGTGGTCAGTCCCTCAGTGTTGATGGTGGTGGTCAGTCCCTCAGTGTTGATGGTAGGTGGTCAGTCCCTCAGTGTTGATGGTGGGTGGTCAGTCCCTCAGTGTTGATGGTGGGTGGTCAGTCCCTCAGTGTTGATGGTGGGTGGTCAGTCCCTCAGTGTTGATGGTGGGTGGTCAGTCCCTCAGTGTTGATGTGGGTGGTCGTCCCTCAGTGTTGATGGTGGGTGGTCAGTCCCTCAGTGTTGATGGTGGGTGGTCAGTCCCTCAGTGTTGATGGTGGGTGGTCAGTCTCTCAGTGTTGATGGTGGGTGGTCAGTCCCTCAGTGTTGATGGTGGGTGGTCAGTCCCTCAGTGTTGATGGTGGGTGGTCAGTCCCTCAGTGTTGATGGTGGGTGGTCAGTCCCTCAGTGTTGATGGTGGTGGTCAGTCCCTCAGTGTTGATGGTGGGTGGTCAGTCCCTCAGTGTTGATGGTGGGTGGTCAGTCCTCAGTGTTGATGGTGGGTGTCAGTCCCTCAGTGTTGATGGGGGGTGGTCAGTCCCTCAGTGTTGATGGTGGGTGGTCAGTCCCTCAGTGTTGATGGTGGGTGGTCAGTCCCTCAGTGTTGATGGGTGGTCAGTCCCTCAGTGTTGATGGTGGGTGGTCAGTCCCTCAGTGTTGATGGTGGGTGGTCAGTCCTCAGTTGTGTGGGTGGTTCAGTCCCTCAGTGTTGATGGTGGTGCAGTCCCTCAGTGTTGATTGGTGGTCAGTCCTCTCAGTGTTGAATGGTGGGTGGTCAGTCCCTCAGTGTTGATGGTGGGTGGTCAGTCCCTCAGTTTGATAGTGGTGGTCAGTCCCTCAGTGTTGATGGTGGTGTCAGTCCCTCAGTCTTGATGGTGGTGGTCAGTCCCTCAGTTTGATGGTGGGTGGTCAGTCCCTCAGTGTTGATGGTGGGTGGTCAGTCCCTCAGTCTTGATGGTGGGTGGTCAGTCCCTCAGTCTTGATGGTGGGTGGTCAGTCCCTCAGTCTTGATGGTGAGTGGTCAGTCCCTCAGTCTTGATGGTGGGTGGTCAGTCCCTCAGTCTTGATGGTAGGTGGTCAGTCCCTCAGTCTTGATGGTAGGTGGTCAGTCCCTCAGTGTTTGATGGTGGTGGTCAGTCCCTCAGTCTTGATGTAGGTGGTCAGTCCCTCAGTCTTGATGGTGGTGGTCAGTCCCTCAGTGTTGATGGTAGGTGGTCAGTCCTCAGTGTGTGATGGTGGGTGGTTCAGTCCTCAGCTGAGGTGGGTGGTCATCCCTCAGTCTTGATGGTAAGGGTCATACCCTCAGTGTCTGATGGTGGGTGGTCATCCCTCATTTGAATAGGTGGATCAGTCCCTCAGTGTTGATACTGTGGTCAGTCCCTCAGTGTTGATACTAGGTGGTCAGTCCCTCAGTGTTGATACTAGGTGGTCAGTCCCTCAGTCTTGATGGTGGGTGGTCAGTCCCTCAGTGTTGATACTAGGTGGTCAGTGCCTCAGTTGATACTAGGATGGGTCAGCTAATAGCTTGAAGTGGCTGTCAGGTTCCCTAGTGTTAACTAGGTGGGGTCCGCCCCGGGGTACTAGTGTCAGTCCCCAGTGTTGATACAGGATGGCATACCCCAGTCTGATAACTACCGTGGCGTACCCTTCTTGGAAAGCAGTGGGTGGTCCATCTTCTTTGACTGTGGTCGAGGTCCCTCACCGTGTAACAGTGGTCAGCCAAGCCTCTTGGAAATGGGTGTCAGTCATAGTTATAGAATAGTCACGCCAGGTTGAACTAGGCAGTCCCGCTCAGAACTTCGTATGGGGGTTGGGTGGTCTCCCTGGAGTACTAGGGGTCAGTGGGAGCTGATATAGACATCCCTATCGATAGAGTGGGAGGCATGTTCCTCAGGAGGACAAGGGTCAGTCCGTATGTTGAAACTAGGAGAGTCCACAGATCTTAGGGAAGATCTCAGTCTGTCAGTGTTGATACTAGTGTGGCAGTCCTACAGTGTAGAGAGTATGGTGTCAAAGCTCCGAGCGGTTAAAGTGCCTTAGGACAGTAAGGCGGGTCCCAGAAGCATACTACCCCCGCACCACAAATACACTGGGTACATCACACACTGGTTGGTGGTTATTATAATTAATACTCCTCTCCATTCAAACTTGAAAAAATGGTCCCACAAAGTAAGAATATCACCATTCCACTAAATCCCAGAAATGTTTTCTTTGGTAATGGGGTGGGTATGATAGACATCCATTCAAAGTTGGTTTTAACAAGGTACCTAGTGGGAAATAAGGGGAAAAATTTGGGGGACTTCTGTTTTACCTGGGGCCCGGGAATTTCCGGGGGGAACCCCCCCGGGCCCTCCCCTTAACCAGGCCTTCCAAAGGCGGCCCGGGGGCGACCCCAAACCTGGCAACACCCGTAAAATTTTAAAAATAAAAAAGGTGAAAAAACAGTCCAACTCTTTTGGAAAGCCCGGTATGGAAGGGCCGGGAAACCCCCCCGGATTGGAACCCCCCCCCTGGAAAAGGCAAAAAGGGAAAAAAAAGGGACAAGTATCCCCACTAACAGAAAAGGGGGAATAGACAAGGGGACAGAAGGGGAAGAATGTCCAAAAGAAACCGGGGGAAACAAAGGGGCAAAAAAAGTTTGGGGGGGAAGGGAAAAAATTTCCGTTAAATTTAAGTCAAGGTTGGGGTTTTGGAAGTATTTCTTTAGTCCCCAGAGTATCAGGAAGGGGAAAAGTCTGGAATGAAGTATGGGGGGCAGGAACCTCATAGTTTAAGACGAGGTTGTAAAACCCCGGGGCAGGGAGAGAGTGACCTTCTAGCGATCAGTGAAGAGGCGGGGCCAGGAGCTGAGCCTCGACCCCTGCAACCACAATTAGGTGAGTACAATTATGTGAGTACAGTCTGGTCGACGATGTGGTTGCAGTGGTTGAGTTATAGCTCTTGGCCCCGCCTCTTCGCTCGTCGCTACTACGTCCATTCTCTCCCTGATCCATGAGCTTTATCATACCAGTTCTTAAAGCTATGTATGGATCCTGCCTCCACTACATCACTCTCCAGATTGTTCCGCTTTCTGATAAATCTATGACTGAAGAAATACATCCTTACATCCCTGTGATTCATCTGAGTCTTCAACTTCCAGTTGTGACCCCTTGTTGTTGCGGCCCCTTGTTGCTGTGACCCCTTGTTTGCTGTGTCCCCTGTGTCAGTGGTCAGTCGTCACGTGAGGTCACAGACCCTGAGCTGCTTTGGGGATTAGTGTGGACGGTTACAAAGCATGGCTTGCTTCTGCAGTGTTTTAAAAATTGAGGTTGGAGAGTTGAAGGAGGAGGTCTTGCTTCTCCAGGAGGAGATTAGGAGGCTGAAGGTCCACCTCAACGGGTCTGGGAGAGAGTGTGAGGTGGCTGGAGTTGTGGGGAATGAGGCTTCTAGCAGTGAGGTGCAGTCTGTCTCTCGCTGTGAGGAGGCTGTAGGTGGGGAGGTAGCAACGGCTACCAGCAGTGAGGTGCAGTCCAGCACCTGCTACAAGTGGCGAGTGGTTCACAGTAATGGAGGCGCATCAGAGTAAGGAAAGTTAAGAGTGAAGATCTGAAGGTAGGAAATCGCTTCTCTGTTCTTCAGGATGAATGTACTTCAGTGGCCAGTGAAGGTAAGGGTACTACTGCCCCTGCTAATGGAGGTAAGCACATTCTTGTGGTTGGTGACTCTCAGGTAAGATATATTGACCGTGCTTTTTGTAATAGGAATAAGAAGGTGAGAGATAGAGTGTGCTTCCCTGGAGCTGGTGTTGGGGACATTGTCAACAGGCTGGATAATATCATGTCAGGTAATGGGAACAAGCCCATTATCTGTCTCAGTGCTGGTGGAAATGATATTGGGAAGGGTAGGAGAGAAGAGCTGCTAGATAAGTACAGGTCAGCTATAGATATCATTAAGTCTAAGTGTGAGGGAAAAGTTTAATAGATAGGAGTAGCGAGGGAGTATATAGTAACAATAGTTTCATTGCCGGCTACTTGTTAAGGTAAGGTAAGTCCAGCTCCCGCTATTCTTCCCCTCCTTCTCCCCTCCCCCCGAAAGGTGACGTGTGGGGCTCCGGTCCAAACAGTAATCACTAGACTCACAGCTCCCAGCACTACTGTAAGTACATGCCTGCCTTGTATTCTAGTGGATTTATTGGTTGAAAGCTTCACTTTTGACCAATAATAAACTTAGTCCTTTCAGTCTTGCTTTAAGTTGACTGTTGTAATGATCACCACATCTTTTAGGTATTGTACTTATAATGGAGAGTGATTTCTTAAGCAGTGGGTAACCTGTCTATCTTTCCAGCTTGGATGACAGAGAGGGTCACCTGTCAATCAACGAGTAGAACTGATGGAGATGGACTAACGTCCTGAGACTTCCCCTTTTTGGATTTAATTACCTGTGCATCTGCATGAAATTGCAGGACGTAACCACTCATCATTACAGCAGTAAAGAACCTGCTTTCCTGTCATCGAGATAGAATACTCAAGGCTATACTGTGAAGAACTAGCCAGTGGGTTGTAACCAACACCTGCGACCCCCTCCCCCATCATCAACAACGGCTACGATTTCAACAACAACAGTGTCACCAACACCAGACACCCAAGTTTTGTATTAGCGTTGAATTCATTTATCATTTATATTTTTCATTTTTCATTTTCTTAATGTAGGATTAATATTTCATATTTAAGTGTTTTATATTTTATATTTTCTATATAATAAAGTGTTTATGTTTGTCTGTTATTTCTTTTTCTATTCATTAATTTTCCTGAGGAGGAGCCAGCCTTGGTAATACTGTCTGAAGTTGTTACAGGGCTGAGTAAGACTTCACACTAAGGGAGGGATCCCAATCATATGTAGCATCTTGCCTAGAAGGGGAGTAGGAAATGAATGGTTGTCTAGGGCAATTGGTGTAAATTGCTGGCTAGACAGATACTGCAAGGAACTTGCAATCCCATTCATTGACAACTGGAACAACTTTTATGGCAAACATGATATGTATGCAAGGGATGGGGTACATCTCTCTGGGGCTGGGGTGGTACCACTTGCAGACTCGATTGAGAAGGCCATTGGTGAAATGCCTATGATTTTAAACTGATGGAAGATAGAGGTATGGGTGTGTGTGGGAAACAAGCAGGTTGCAACACTTGGGTTGGAAACAGTAAATGTATAAAAGGCATTCAGCATGAAGTTATAAATAAAGACAATAGATCAGGTCAGCAAACAAAGGGGGACAGCAGAGGGCAGCAAGGGACTAGCTCCCTTAAGGTTTACTATATTAATAGCAGGAGTGTAAGAAATAAGATAGATGAGCTAAGATTAATTGCAAGTGCAGGAAACATAGATATTATTGCTATAACAGAGACCTGGCTCAATCTGAAAGATAGAGAGATGCCCTCTGAATGTCACATACAAGGCTATAAATTATTCCACACTGACAGGGTCAACAGGAAAGGTGGTGGAGTAGCGATGTATGTCAGAGACAATTTAAATTGTTGTGTTAGACAAGATATTAAATTAGAAGCGTCAGCCACTGAATCTGTTTGGTTACAGCTTCTCGAGGGCCGAGAAAAACTAATTTTGGGTGTGATTTACAGGCCCCAAATCTTGAATGGGAGTGCAGTAAACTTGTATAGGACGAAATTCGTAAGGCATCTACATACGAAAATGTTGTGCTAATGGGAGATTTCAACTATAGACAGATTGACTGGAGCAATTTGACAGGAAATTTAGAGTCAGGTGACTTTCTTGATACGATCCAGGATTGTTTTTTAAAACAGTTTGTGACAGAGCCAACTAGAGGAAATAACCTCCTTGACTTGGTTCTTGCCAGTAGGGAAACACTAATTAATAATCTTGAGGTTAATGATGAGCTTGGGGAAAGTGATCACAAATCACTCAGTTTTAATATATCATGGAATTCCCCTAATAATGGCAATCAAGTCTCCGTCCCTGACTTCGCTTGGCTGATTTCATAGGACTGAAAAATTACTTAGGTGGGCTGAACTGGAATGACCTGACTAAGGGTCAGGTAGGTGGTGATGGTTGCCGATATGACGCTTTCCAGGGCATAGTTCTAGCTGCTCAGTCAAATTATGTTCCAAATAGGGAAATCAGATCAAACAAAAATGATCCTAAATGGATGAACAATAGATTAAAATATCTGATTGGTCAAAAGAGAGGCATATATAGGCAAATCAAAAGAGGAGAGGGGCAATTAAGAAATCGATATATTCAGTTAGAGAGAAATAGAAAAGGGAATTAGAAAAGCAAAAAGAGATTATGAGGTTAAAGTTGCAAGAGAATCGAAGACTAACACAAAAGGATTCTTTCAGGTATACAGAAGTAAGATCAGGGACAAGATAGGCCCACTCAAAAGTTCCTCGGGTCAGCTCACTGACAGTGATAAGGAAATGTGTAGAATTTTTAACACCTACTTCCTCTCAGTTTTTACACAGGAGGATACCAGCGATATTCCAGTAATGATAAATTATGTAGAACAGGACGATAATAAACTGTGCACTATTAGGGTCACAAATTACATGGTCCTTAGGCAAATAGATAAATTAAAACCTAACAAATCCCCAGGCCCTGATGAACTGTATGCAAGGGTTCTAAAGGAATGTAAAGAGGAGCTTAGCAAACCTTTGGCTAATCTTTTCAACATATCACTATAGACTGGCATGGTGCCAGATAAGTGGAAAATGGCAAATGTGATACCTATTTTCAAAGCAGGTGACAGGTCCTTAGCTTCGAACTATAGACCAATAAGCCTAACCTCCATAGTGGGAAAATTTATGGAATCA
Organism: Cherax quadricarinatus; assembly: GCF_026875155.1. Taxonomy (NCBI): domain Eukaryota; kingdom Metazoa; phylum Arthropoda; class Malacostraca; order Decapoda; family Parastacidae; genus Cherax; species Cherax quadricarinatus. The sequence goes on from NC_069493.1 coordinate 10,437,617, forward strand.
ATAATTGCCGAGGCAGTTCGTAGCCACCTTGAAAAGCATAAATTAATCAACGAATCTCAGCATGGTTTTACAAAGGGGCGTTCCTGCCTTACGAATTTATTAACTTTTTTCACTAAGGTATTTGAGGAGGTAGATCATGGTAATGAATATGATATTGTGTATATGGACTTCAGTAAGGCTTTTGACAGGGTCCCACATCAGAGACTATTGAGGAAAATTAAGGCACATGGAATAGGAGAAATTTTTTCCTGGACAGAGGCATGGTTGACAAATAGGCAGCAGAGAGTTTGCATAAATGGGGAGAAATCAGAGTGGGGAAGCGTCACGAGCGGTGTTCCACAGGGGTCAGTGTTGGGCCCCCTGCTGTTCACAATCTACATAAACGACATAGATGAGGGCATAAAGAGCGACATAAGCAAGTTTGCCGATGACACCAAAATAGGCCGTCGAATTCATTCTGACGAGGACATTAGAGCACTCCAGGAAGATTTGAATAGACTGATGCAGTGGTCGGAGAAGTGACAGATGCAGTTTAATATAGACAAATGCAAAGTTCTAAATGTTGGACAGGACAATAACCATGCCACATATAAACTAAATAATGTAGATCTTAATATTACGGATTGCGAAAAAGATTTAGGAGATCTGGTTAGCAGTAATCTGAAACCAAGACAACAGTGCATAAGTGTTCGCAATAAAGCTAATAGAATCCTTGGCTTCATATCAAGAAGCATAAATAATAGGAGTCCTCAGGTTGTTCTTCAACTCTATACATCCTTGGTTAGGCCTCATTTAGATTATGCTGCACAGTTTTGGTCACCGTATTACAGAATGGATATAAATGCTCTGGAAAATGTACAAAGGAGGATGACAAAGTTGATCCCATGTATCAGAAACCTTCCCTATGAGGATAGACTGACGCCCTGAATCTGCACTATAAGGATAGACTGAGGCCCTGAATCTGCACTCTCTAGAAAGACGTAGAATTAGGGGGGATATGATTGAGGTGTATAAATGGAAGACAGGAATAAATAAAGGGGATGTAAATAGTGTGCTGAAAATATCTAGCCTAGACAGGACTCGCAGCAATGGTTTTAAGTTGGAAAAATTCAGATTCAGGAAGGATATAGGAAAGTACTGGTTTGGTAATAGAGTTGTGGATGAGTGGAACAAACTCCCAAGTACCGTTATAGAGGCCAGAACTTTGTGTAGCTTTAAAAATAGGTTGGATAAATACATGAGTAGATGTGGGTGGGTGTGAGTTGGACCTGACTAGCTTGTGCTACCAGGTCGGTTGCCGTGTTCCTCCCTTAAGTCAATGTGACCTGACCTGACTAGGTTGGGTGCATTGGCTTAAGCCGGTAGGAGACTTGGACCTGCCTCGCATGGGCCTGTAGGCCTGCTGCAGTGTTCCTTCGTTCTTATGTTATGTTCTTATGTTACTGTGTCCCCTTGTTACTGTGTTCCCTTGTTGCTGTGTCCCCTTGTTGCTGTGTCCCCTTGTTGCTGTGTCCCCTTGTTGCTGTGTCCCCTTGTTGCTGTGTCCCCTTGTTGCTGTGTCCCCTTGTTACTGTGTCCCCTTGTTTGCTGTGTCCCCTTGTTGCTGTGTCCCCTTGTTGCTGTGTCCCCTTGTTACTGTGTCCCCTTGTTACTGTGTCCCCTTGTTGCTGTGTCCCCTTGTTGCTGTGTCCCCTTGTTGCTGTGTCCCCTTGTTTGCTGTGTCCCCTTGTTGTTGTGTCCCCTTGTTGTTGTGTCCCCTTGTTGTTGTGTCCCCTTGTTGCTGTGTCCCCTTGTTGCTGTGAGGTTGAGGGAAATCAACCTCTCCTCGTAGGACATACCTCTTAGCTCTGGGACTAGTCTTGTTGCAACTCTTTGCACTTTCTCTAGTTTCTTTACGTGCTTGGCTAGGTGTGGGTTCCAAACTGGTGCTGCATACTCCAATATGGGCCTAACGTACACGGTGTACAAGTTCCTGAACGATTCCTTATTAAGATGTCGGAATGCTGTTCTGAGGTTTGCTAGGCGCCCATATGCTGCAGCAGTTATTTGGTTGATGTGCGCTTCAGGAGATGTGCTCGGTGTTATACTCACCTCAAGATCTTTTTTCTTGAGTGAGATTTGTAGTCTCTGGCCCCCTAGACTGTACTCCGTCTGTGGTCTACTTTACCCTACCCCAGTCTTCATGACTTAACACCTGGTGGGGTTGAATCCCAGGAAATAGTTGGTGGACCAGGTCTGCAACCTATCCAGATCCCTTTGTAGTTCTGCCTGATCCTCATCCACTTGTATTCTCCGCATTATCCTTACGTAATCTGTTAACAGGGACACTTCTACATCTGTTCCTTCCGTCATGTCATTCACATATACCATAAACAGCACTGGTCCTAGGACTAACCCTTATGGAACCCCGCTCGTCACAGGAGCCCACTCTGACATCTCGACACATACCATGACTTGTTGCCTCCCTGTTAGGTATTCCCTGATCCATTGTAGTGCCTTCCCTGTTGTCCCTGCTTGGTCCTCCAGCTTTTGCACTAATCTCTTGTGTGGAACTGTGTCCAAAGCCTTCTTACAGTCCAAGAAAATGCAGTCCACACCCCCTTCCTTTCCTCTCTCTCTCTCTTGTCTTACTGCTGTCACCTTGTCATAGAACTCCAGTAGGCTTGTGACACAGGATTTCCCTTGCCTGAAACCGTGCTGGATATCGTTTATAAGTTCACTCCTGTGGTGCTCCACCACTCTCCTCCTGATAATCTTCTCCATGACTTTGTATACTATACACGTCAGTGACACTGGTCTGTAGTTTGTTGCTTCGTGTCTGTCTCCTTTCTTAAAAATTGGGACTAAATTTGCTGTCTTCCATACCTCAGGTAGTCGTCCTGTTTCGATAGATACCTGGAATTTACCTGGAGAGGGTTTCGGGGGTCAACGCCCCAGCGGCTCTGAGACCAGGCCTCATGGTGGATCAGGGTCTGATCAACTAGGCTGTTACTGCTGGCCGCACCCAAAATGTACGAATCACAGCCTGGTTGGTCAGGTACTGACTTCAGGTGCCTGTCCAGTGCTTTCAAGACAGTCAGGGGTCTATTAGTAATCCCCCTTATGCATGCTGGGAGGCAGTTGAACAGTCTTGGACCCCAGACACTTATTGTGTTGTCTCTCAGTGTACTCGTGGCACCTCTGCTTTTCACTGGGGGAATGTTACATCTCCTGCCGAGTCTTTTGCTTTCATAGGGAGTGATTTTCGTGTGCAAGTTTTGGTGCCAATTCTTCCAGGACCTTCCAAGTGTATATTATCATGTATCTCTCTCGCCTGCATTCCAGGGAATACAGATCAAGGACTTTCAACCGTTCCCAGTAATTTAAGTGCCTTATCGTACTTACGTGTGCCGTGAAAGTTCTTTGTACACTCTCCAGGTCTGCAATGTTGCCAGCCTGGAAGGTGGCAGTTAGTGTACAGCAATATTCCAGCCTAGAGAGAACAAGCGATTTGAAGAGAATCATCATGGGCTTGGAGTCCCTAGTTTTGAAGATGTGTTGAATATTGTTGTTAGTGGTACACACAGTGCTTCTGCTCCCTCTCTCAGGACCCATGGAGAGATGTTATCCAGCCCCATCGCCTTTGAGGTATCTAGCTCACTTAGCAGCCTCTTCACTTCTTCCTCGGTTGTATGTATTGTGTCCAACACTTGATGGTGTACCCCACCTCTCCGTCTTTCTGGAGTCCCTTCTGTCTCCTCTGTGAACAATTCTTTGAATCTCTTGTGGAGTTCCTCACATACTTCTCGGTCGTTTCTTGTGATCTCTCCTCCTTCCTTCCTCAGCCTGATTACCTGGTCCTTGACTGTTGTGTTCCTCCTGATGTGGCTGTACAACAGCTTCAGGCCAGACTTGGCTTTCGCTGCTATATTGTTCTCATATTGTCGCTGGGCCTCCATCCTTTTCCATGTACTCGTTTAGGTGTGGTTGCAGGGGTCGAGTATGTGTGTGTGTGCGCGCGTGTGTGTGTGTACTCACCTAGTTGTACTCACCTAGTTGAGGTTGCGGGGGTCGAGTCCGAGCTCCTGGCCCCGCCTCTTCACTGATCGCTACTAGGTCACTCTCCCTGAGCCGTGAGCTTTATCATACCTCTGCTTAAAGCTATGTATGGATCCTGCCTCCACTACATCGCTTCCCAAACTATTCCACTTACTGACTACTCTGTGGCTGAAGAAATACTTCCTAACATCCCTGTGATTCATCTGTGTGTGTGTGTGTGTGTACATCCGAAATGCACAGCAATATACAATAAACACTCTGGAAGGTGTACATTGGGTACAAAGAGACGTACACTGTGTTCTGAGAATAAGAAACAGCAGAGGTACCAAGACAGGGCCGTGAGGGAGAACTGAACTTTTAACCCAACTGATGCTGTATTTTCCTCTGTTTACCTCTGTTCTTTGTGTTCTGTGTGACAGCAGTAGTAACAAGCCTGATCTGTCTGCTCTAAACCCATGCTGGTTATGATACAGTCTAAGTGCTGGATGACTGACCAAGTTTCGTAGTACTTGTGATATCAGTCCCGTAGCTGGGTTGCTAGCGCACTTGCCTCACCCACTGATGTCTGGGGGTCGATCTCCGGTGCGGCCAGAAACATTAGATACCTTTTGTCCCTGTTCATCTAGCAGTAAGTAGGAACCTGGGTGTTAGTAACCTTACACCTGCTGTCACTATCCATCTAGCAGTTAGGAGGTACCTGGGTGTTAGGTGACTGGTGTGGGTGGCATCCTGGGGACAAAATCTAAGTTGTGGGAAATGCTCTACATAACCAGGGACTTTCTATATAGTATGTCATAGGTGTCAGCTATGGTCTGTATAAGTTGTATCATATACTGCTAGAAATTAACATTGTTATTATATCAGGGAAATCTATTCTTTTCTTGCCCCTCCCCCCCTGAAGCACATCCCCTCTCCCCAACACGACCTTCCCCTACTCACTACCCCCACCACTGCCACTCGTCCGTAATGAACGCAAGTGTCTCTTGCGTCAATGTGCGTATTCAGTACGAAGATCGGGGATAGGTACGGTAGGGCTAGGGGCTACAGGGTCTACTGGGCCTGGGGAATAGGTACCAAAGGGGTCCCTGGGATAGGACCAGGTCCAGCGATAGGTACAAGTAGGGTCTTTGACGGAATGGGGCCATTGAGCTCATTGAAGCAGGGATAGACAGAACGAACCACGGATAGACAGAACGAACCACGGATAGACAGAACGAACCAGGGATAGACAGAACGAACCACGGATAGACAGAACGAACCACGGATAGACAGAACGAACCACGGATAGACAGAACGAACCAGGGATAGACAGAACGAACCAGGGATAGACAGAACGAACCAGGGATAGACAGAACGAACCAGGGATAGACAGAACTAGAAGATATAACTAGAAGTTAGAACTAGTAGACAGGACTAGTAGACAGAACTAGAAGATAGATAATAGAAGGAACCTTTGGATAGAACGAACCTTAGGATAGAACGAACCTTTGGATAGGACGAACCTTTGGATAGGACGAACCTTTGGATAGGACGAACCTTTGGATAGGACGAACCTTTGAATAAGACGAACCTTTGGATAGGACGAACCTTTGGATAGGACGAACCTTTGAATAAGACGAACCTTTGGATAGGACGAACCTTTGGATAGAACGAACCTTTGGATAGGACGAACCTTTGGATAGGACGAACCTTTGGATAGAACGAACCTTTGGATAGGACGAACCTTTGAATAAGGCGAAAACCCTTTTGGGTAGGACGAACCTTTGGATAGAACGAACCTTTCGGGGATTGGCCAAACCCCCAAACGAAAACCCCCCAAGGGGAAACGCCGGAAGAACGAAGGGTGCAGGCGGATAGAGGACCCGGTAGAAAAACCCAGGTACAGAAAGGGCCGGGGGCAAAGGGGTTTTGGGTGGACCAAAGGTAAAAAGGGGGGAAAAAGGGGGTTTTGCGGGGGGGAGGGGAAAAGTGGAAAAGGGAAAAAGGGAAAAAAAGGTTTGGGAACGGACCAGGTGAAAAAATTTTGTAAGGGGAAACCCAAAAAAGCCCCTTGAAGCGCCAAAAAAGGCAACCAGGGATTAAAAGGACCCCCCCCCCTTTCCCTTTGGGGTTGGCAAATATGGGAAAGTTTAATGGGGAAATTTGGGAGGCCTTTGGAAAAAGATTTGGAAAGGGAAGGAGGTAGGGGAAATTTGGTTGGGAAAATTTTGATGACGCCTTTGGATGGAGGGAACTTTGAAAAGCGGAAAGGGAGCCCCTTTGGAAGGGGAAAATTTGTAAAATTTGGAGGAGGAAAGGAAGAGAAGGAGGAGAAGGGGATGGGGGAAAAAGGGGGAAAGGGAGAAGGAAAGGGGAAAAAAGGAAAGAAAAATTTGGAAAACGAATTTGGATAGGAGAGGTAGGAGGAATTTGAAAAAAGGGTTTTTAAGAAATTTTGGGAAGGAGGGGGAAAAAGGGTGAAATGGAGGAGATTTGAAGGAATTTGGGAGTTTGAGGGGATTTGGGAAGAGGGAAAGGGGAAGAAGGGAAAGGAAGGGGGAAAAAATAAGGGTTTTAAAAAAGTCCCTAAGGGAAAGGGGGGTAAAAGGGGTGGGGGGTTGGGAAGTGGGAGGGAATGGGAGGATGGGAGGAGGTGAGAGAAAAGGGCGGGGTTTTGGGGGGAGATATGTTCGAGGGGGAAAAAAGCAAATTTTAGGGGACCCAGTTTTGGGGTGAGGGAAGGGAAAGGGGAATAGGAAGTGGGGAGGAGGGAGAGAGGAGGGGGAGAGAGTGAAGGGGGTGGAGTGAGAGGAGGTGGAGAGGAAGAAGGAGAGAGGAGGGAAAAAGGAAAATGAGGGAGAGAGGAGAGAGGAGAGAGAGAGGAGAGAGAGAGGGAGAGGGAGAGAGGGGGGAGGGAGGGGAGTGAGAGAGAGAGGAGGGGAGAAGAGAAAAGGAAGAGGGGAGAGAGAGAGTGAGAGGAGAGGAGAGAGGAGGAGAGGGAGAAGAAAAGAGTGTGGAGAGAGGAGAGGGGAGGAGAGAGGGGGAGAGAGGAGGTTGAGAGAGGAGGAGAGAGTGAGAGGAGAGAGGGGGAGATTTGGAGAGAGGGAGAGAGAGGGAGTGAGAGAGGGGAGAGAGTGGGAGTGAAAAAAGGAGGAGAGAAGGAGTGAGGAGGAGAGAGGAGGAGAGAGAGAAAAGGAGAGAGAGAGAGTGAGAGAGAGGTGAGAGGTGAGAGAGAGGGGAGAGAGAGGGAGAGAGGAGGAGGAAAAGGGGAGAGAGAGAGGTGAGAGAGAGAGGAGAGAGAGAGAGTGAGAGGTGAGGAGAGGAGGAAAGAGAGGGAGAGAGGAGGAGTGAAGAAGGAGGAGAGGTGGAGAGGGAGGGGGGAGAGATGAAGGAGGGGGTAAAAGAAAGAGAGAGAGAGAGGGGTGAGGAGTGGAGAGGGGAGAGAGAGAGGAGAGAGGGAGGAGAGAGAGGTGAGAGGAGAGGGAGAGAAGGAGGAGAGGAGAAGGGGTGGGGGTGGAGAGGAAGAGAGAGAGGGAGAGTGATGAGAGAGAGAGGGGAGAGAGAGAGGAGAGGTGAGAGAAGGGAGAAGGTGGAGGGAGAGAGAGTGGGAAAAGAGTGAGAGTGAGAGAGAGGTGAGAGGGGGAGAGAGAGAGGTGAGAGGAGAGAGTGGGAAGAGAGAGGAGAGAGAGTGAGAGGAGGAGATTGGAGAGGAGAGGAGAGATAGAGGGAGGAGAGAGAGGGAGGAGAGAGGGGAGAGAAGAGGAGTGAGGGGAGGGTGAGGAGAGAGGAGAGAGGAGGGAGAGGGGAGGAAAAGGGGAGAGGGGGAGAGTGAGGAGAGGGGGAGGAGAAAAGTGGGAGGAGAGAGGGGGGAGAGAGGAGAGTAAAAGAGAGGGAGGAGAGAGGGAGAGAGAGAGGAAGAGGGAGAGAGGAGGAGGAGAGTGAGGGGTTGCGGGAGGGGAGAGGAGAGGAGAGAGAGGGTTTTGGAGAGAGGGGAGAGAGAGGGGGGGCCGGAGGAGAAGAGGGAGGAGGTGAGAGAGGGGGGAGGGAGGGGAGGTGGGGTGGGGGGTGAGAGAGGGAGAGGAGGAGTGGGGGGAAAAGGGGTGAGGGGGGGTGGAGGTGGGGGAGGGGTGGGGGGGGGGGGGGGTGGGGGGTGGAGGGGGGGGGAGAGAGGGAAAAGGTGGGGGTGGAGGAGGGGGAGAGGGGTGGGGGAGAGGGAGAGGGGGGTGAGGGGGGGGGGGGGGGGGTGGGGGGGGGGGGTGGAGGGGGGGGGGGGAGGGGGGGGGGGGGGGGGGGGAGTGGGGGGGGGGGGGAGTGGGGGGGGGGGGTGGAGGGGTTGGGGGTGGGGGGAAAAAGAGGGGGGGGGGAAAAAGGGGGGGTGGGGGGTGGGGTGAGGTGGGGGGGGGGAGAGGGGGGAGTTGTGGAGGTGGGGGGGGAAAAAGGGGGAGTAAAATGGGGAAAGAATAAAAGGGAGAAAAAAAGAGGGGGGAAGGGGGAAAGGGGGAGGAAGAGGAAAAGATAGGGAAGAAGAGGAGGAAGAGGAAAGGGGGGAAAGGGGTAGAAAAAAGGGGGAAAGGGGAAAAGAGGAGGGAAAAGTAGGATAAAAGGGTGGAAGAAGGGAGTGAAGAAAAGAGTAAAGGGGGAATTAGGGGGGAAAGAAGAGAAATAAGGGGAAGTGATAGAAAGGGGTAAAAGGGGAAAAGAGGAGAAAAGCGTGTTGTAATTTCGGTATTTTCCCAAGTGGTCCCAAATAAAAATACAACCAACTTTCACTCTATTATATTAAATTTATAATTCTTAATAATTTTATATAATAATAATATATCAAAATATTACCCCCCATTATATATCCTTTATACCCCCCTATACCCTCCCTATTATATAATTTTATATCCCATATATATAATATTATAAAATAAAACCCCTTTATTATTTCATAACATATCCTAATAACCCATAATAATCATAACTAATAATTTTATAAATCTAATTACACCCTAATTTTTATATAAAAATAAAAAATAAAATCTAAAATATAAACATAAATATATTTTTATCCTACCAAAATTTTTCCCCCCCTAATAATTTTCAAAATATATATAACTCTATATAATATATATAAAAATTTCATCATAATTTTTTAAAATATAATAAATTATAATAAATATTCCCCCCTTCCCCCAATAATAACAAAATAAAATATACCCAAAATACTAAAAATTATTATCATAACTTCTATATAATATATATAATTATTATTAAATATATCAATTTAATTATTATCCCATAAAACTTAATAATCTTATAAATATAAAATTTTTAAAATTTAAAATTAAAATACCCTAATATAAAATAATAAAATATATATAACTTCAAATATATATAATATAAACCCTTATAATTATATAAATATATATAATAAATTACCCAAAATAAAATAATCATCCCCTTATAAAAAATAATAAAAATATAACCCCATATATATAAATCTATAAATTACTAATAATAATATATCATACCAAATAAAAATATATAAATAATATATAATCCCCCCCCCCTATATTAATTCTAAAATATATTATATAAAATTATATAAAATTCCCCAAATCTTTATACCACTTCTAAAAATATTTTAAACCCCCTCTATAAAAAAATCATAAAATATTAAAATTATAAAATAAATCAATAATCCTAATACATACTAATATAAATATATATAATATATATAAATATACTCATAAAACCCACCCTCACAAAACCCTCTTTTCCCAATATTAATCCATACCTAACCCCCCCCTAATTACCTCTATATCCCTCTTCCTCCCTCTTCCAAACCTTCTCCACTAATAAAACTTATCCACCTCTCCAACCACTATACTCCCCATATACACCCACTACAAAATTCCACCACCATACTTTCCCACATTTAACAACTATTTTACCACCACCCCCCCCTTACTATCACTCCCATATATCACTACCACTACCCCACCACCACTATACACCATATCACCACCACTACTATCACCCCTCACCACCCCCCACTATATCACTAACTATCATACCATACTATCACTACCACTACTCCACCCCCACTACTTCACCACCACTCTTTCACTACCATATATCACTCCCTACTACCACCCCCACTACTATCATACCACTACTTTCATCCCACTACATCCACCACTTATCACTCCCACCTTATCCCCACCATACTATCATCCACTACTACCACCACTACTATCATACCATACTATCCCACCACTATATCATTTACTTCTACCACCCCCCTCTTCCTCCCCTACTATCATCCCCACTATACCAACCACCATTTTCACTACCACTATATCACCACCATACTTCATTTACCACACTACCACCCATACTTATACCACTCTACCACCACCACTACTTCATCCCATACTATCCTCCCACTACTTACTCCCACTACTATCACTCCATACACACTACACACTATCCTCACTACTATAAACCCCACTCTATCACTACCACTATCCACCCCCACTACTATCACTACCATCTATCACCACCATATATACTACCATACTCCCACACACTACTTCCTACCACTACTACCCCCCCACACTTCACTCCCATACTATCACTCCCACTATATCACTACCACACTATCATACCACTACTACACTACCATACTAACCACCACCACTTATCATACCACTACTATCCCCCATACTATCATACCACAAACCACCCCCCACATATCATACCATACTATAAAACCCACAAAATTCCTCCACACCCCCACCACTACTATCACTACACCACTATCACTCACTACTATTCACTCCCATATCCCACCACACTACTTCATCACAACTATCATACCACTCTACCACTCCCTACACCCACACTTATCATCCATACATCCTACCACTACTACTATCACCACCACTGCTATACCCCATACTCTTCATCCCATATATTTCCCCACCACTGTACCCCACCACACTACTATCACTCCCACTACTACTAACCACAACTACTTCACCACCCTATTACTACACCCCCACTGTCTCCCACCACCACTATCATAACACTACTACCCCACCACTACACTTCACTATCATACTACCACACCACCCCCAAACTTATCACTCCCACTACTATCACACCCATACTACCACCCCCAAATACTACACTCCCACTACTATCACTACCATACTACTATCCCACCACTGCTCTACCCCCACTACTACTATCACTACCATACTACTATCCCCCATGCTACTACCCCACTATACTATATCCCATACTACTATACCACAACTATATCACCCCATATTACTATCACTACCACTGCTACTACCACCCCCCATTTCCCCTTAACATACTCCCACCACCCCCACTATATCACTACCATACTCCACCCCACTATTCACTACCATCTATCATACCACTACTACTATCACCACCACTGTACTACCCCACTATACTATCACTACCCTACTACTATCATACCATGCTCTACCACCATAATATCCTACCCTACTACACACCACAATACTATCCCCCACTATTACTATCATCCAGCTATACCACCCCCCATATCACTAACCTACACCCACCACCACCCTACTATCACTATCCTACACCACCCACTATCCTACCATACTACCCCCACCATATATCCTAGCATACTACTATCTTCCCATTTTTACTTTCATCTCCCAAAAACCACTACTATCATACCACTACTCCCCCACCACCATATATCACTCCCACTATACCACCACCTATATCACTACACCCCCAATACCCCACCCCCCACTACATTCCTCCCCACTACTCCATCACTATACTACACCCATTACTACCTTAACTACTATACCCATACTACCACCACCACCACTACTACCACCACCACACTACTACCACCACTACGACCACCACTACCACCACTACTACTACCACCACTACCACTACTACCACCACCACTACCACCACCACCACTACCACCACTACTACCACCACCACCACTACTACTACCACACCACTACTACTACCACCACCACTACTACCACCACCACTACTACCACCACACTTACCACCATCACCGCCACACCACTGCCACCACTACCACCACTGCACCACCACTGCCACCACTACCACCATACACCCCCCACTGCCACCACTACCACCACTACCACCACCACCACTGCCACCACTACCACCACTACCACCACCACCAGCACTGCCACCACTACCACCACTACCACCACCACACCACTGCCACCACTACCACCACTACCACCACCACACCACCACTATCACCACTACCACCACTACTACCACCACTACCACACTACCACCACTACCACTACTACCACTGCTACCACCACTACCACCACTACCGCTACTACCACCACTACCACACTACCACTACTACCACCACTACCATCACTACCACCCTACCACCACTACACTACCACTACTATCACTGCTACCACCGCTACCACTAATACCACCACTACCACTACCACTACTACCACTGCTACCCCACTACCACCACTCCACTACCACTACTACCACTGTACCACCACTACCACCACTTCCACCACTACCACCACTACCACCACTACCACCACTACCACTACCACCACTACCACCACTACCACCACTACCACCACTACCACCACTACCACAACTTGTGTTTCAGAAGCGCTCAAGCGAGAGAAATAACACTGAAAATTAAAAATTGGACCAAGATCCTGACCAAAATAAAAGTTACCCCTCAAGTGGTGGTCCCTGGACCCACAGTGGTCCCACTAGGGGGTCCCAGGACCACTAACAGTGGTCTTGGGACCACTAGGGGGCCCCAGGACTACTAACAGTGGTCTTGGGACCACTAGGGGGTCCCAGGACTACTAACAGTGGTCTTGGGACCACTAGGGTGTCCCAGGACTACTAACAGTGGTTTTTGGACCACTAACAGTGGTCTTGGGACCACCAGGGGGTCCCAGGACCACTAACAGTGGTCTTGGGCCAGGGCTACTAACAGTGGTTTTGGGACCACTAGGGGGTCCCAGGACTACTAACAGTGGTCTTGGGCCAGGGCTACTAACAGTGGTTTTGGGACCACTAGGGGGTCCCAGGACTACTAACAGTGGTCTTGGGACCACTAGGGGTCCCAGGGCTACTAACAGTGGTTTTGGGACCACTAGGGGGTCTCAGGACTACTAACAGTGGTCTTGGGACCACTAGGGGGGTCCCAGGACTACTAACAGTGGTCTTGGGACCACTTGGGGTCCCAGGGCTACTAACAGTGGTTTTGGGACCACTAGGGGGTCCCAGGACTACTAACAGTGGTCTTGGGACCACTAGGGGGTCCCAGGACCACTAACAGTGGTCTTGGGGACCAATAGGGGGCCCAGGACTACTAACAGTGGTCTTGGGACCACTAGGGGGCCCCAGGACTACTAACAGTGGTCTTGGGACCACTAGGGGTCCCAGGACTACTAACAGTGGTCCCAGGACCACCAGGGGGGCCCCAGGACTTGTAACAGGGGTCCCAGTGACGTGTAGATACGCACACAGTGACGTACAGAGACGCACACAGTGACACGCACACAGTGACGTGTAGATACGCACACAGTGACGTACAGAGACGCACACAGTGACACGCACACAGTGACGTGTAGATACGCACACAGTGACGTGTAGATACGCACACAGTGACGTGTAGATACGCACACAGTGACGTACAGAGACGCACACAGTGACACGCGCACAGTGACGTGTAGATACGCACACAGTGACGTACAGAGACGCACACAGTGACACGCACACAGTGACGTGTAGATACGCACACAGTGACGTACAGAGACGCACACAGTGACACACACACAGTCGTACACGTGTACGAGATCGAAAAGGCCGCTTATGTGCGTATTACGCCATCACGGACACGTACACGTACGTACTGCCGTAATTGGATAGAGAGGGGGACACTACCGCTGCCCAGGGAGGGAGGGTCGAGCCCTCATCACACACCCCATACTAGCTGCACGTACGAGTTTAGCGCTTTACTCTTAACATGGGAAGAAGTGGTGGGGTGTAAACAACACCTGCCCGCGTCCCGACCCCTGCACCAGGCTGCGGCTTCGCCTTCCCCTACAGCCTTGACCGGGTTAATTGTTCGTTTGGGTTGGAATGTGTGGGGGTTGGTGTGTGGGGGAGGGGTGGGTGGGGGGTTGTTGGGTGAGGGGAGGTGTGCAGGTGTTGGGAAGCTGGCAGGGAGGGGGGAAGGGGAGGAGCGGGGGGGGGAAGATGCGAACACCTGGGTTTGGGTAAATGCTGGATGTCTCTTCACCCCCCTCCCCTCTCTCACCCCCCTCCTCTATCACCCCCCTCCCCTCTATCACCCCCCTCCCCTCTATCACCCCCCTCCCCTCTATCACCCCCTCCCCTGAGCCCCTTCCCCTTGTCATACTCTCTCCCCCCCTTCCCTCACCCCCTCCCTATTTCACCCATCCATTCACCCCTCCTCTCGCCCCCTCCCCTCCCCCTCCAGGAAGGAAGTCACTGCCTCTCCAACAAGGCCAGACGGAAGCCAGTTAAACGTTGTGCACTCTGACAGGATGACCAGTCTTACTGTCCTTTGATATTACCCCTTGATATTACCCCTTGATATTAACCCTTGATATTACCCCTTGATATTAACCCTTGATATTACCCCTTGATATTATCCCTTGATATTATCACTGATATTACCCTTTGATATTACCCCTTGATATTACCCCTTGATATTATCACTGATATTACCCCTTGATATTACCCCTGATATTACTCATGCTAACACGAGGGGTCTTGAAGACAACCAGGGGTCTTGAAGACAACCAGGGGTCTTGAAGACAACCAGGGGTCTTGAAGACAACCAGGGGTCTTGAAGACAACCAGGGGTCTTGAAGACAGCCGGGGGTCTTGAAACAACCAGGGTTCTTGAAGACAACCAGGAGTCTTGAAGACCACCAGGGGTCTTGAAGACAAGCAGGAGTCTTGAAGACAACCAGGAGTCTTGAAGACAACCAGGAGTCTTGAAGACAACCAGGAGTCTTGAAGACAACCAGGAGTCTTGAAGACAACCAGGAGTCTTGAAAACAACCAGGGGTCTTGAAGACAACCAGGGGTTTTGAAGACAGCCAGGGGTCTTGAAGACAACCAGGGGTCTTGAAAACAGCCAGGGGTCTTGAAGACAACCAGGAGTCTTGAAGACAGCCAGGGGTCTTGAAAACAGCCAGGGGTCTTGAAGACAACCAGGAGTCTTGAAGACAACCAGGGGTCTTGAATACAACCAGGGGTCTTGAAGACAACCAGGAGTCTTGAAGACAACCAGGAGTCTTGAAGACAACCAGGAGTCTTGAAGACAACCAGGGGTCTTGACAACCAGGAGTCTTGAAGACAACCAGGAGTCTTGAAGACAACCAGGAGTCTTGAAGACAACCAGGAGTCTTGAAGACAACCAGGAGTCTTGAAGACAACCAGGAGTCTTGAAGACAACAAGGAGTCTTGAAGACAACCAGGAGTCTTGAAGACAACCAGGAGTCTTGAAGACAACCAGGAGTCTTGAAGACAACCAGGAGTCTTGAAGACAACCAGGGGTCTTGAAGACAACCAGGGGTCTTGAAGACAGCCAGGGGTCTTGAAGACAACCAGGGGTCTTGAAAACAGCCAGGGGTCTTGAAGACAACCAGGGGTCTTGAAGACAACCAGGGGCCTTGAAGACAAACAGGAGTCTTGAAGACAACCAGGGGTCTTGAAGACAACCAGGGGCCTTGAAGACAAACAGGAGTCTTGAAGACAACCAGGGTTCTTGAAAACAACCAGGGGTCTTGAAGACAAACAGGAGTCTTGAAGACAACCAGGGGTCTTGAAGACAAACAGGAGTCTTGAAGACAACCAGGGGTCTTGAAGACAAACAGGAGTCTTGAAGACAACCAGGGGTCTTGAAGACAAACAGGAGTCTTGAAGACAACCAGGGGTCTTGAAGACAACCAGGGGTCTTGAAGACAACCAGGGGCCTTGAAGACAAACAGGAGTCTTAAAGACAACCAGGGGTCTTGAAGACAACCAGGGGTCTTGAAGACAACCAGGGGTCTTGAAGACAACCAGGGGTCTTGAAGACAACCAGGGGTCTTGAAGACAACCAGGGGTCTTGAAGACAACCAGGGGTCTTGAAGACAACCAGGGGTCTTAACACTTCTCTTAAGACTGATAATACGCCATGTTACGCACTGGTATGACGCAATGTATTAAGAACTGTATTACGCACAGCACTATGCATGTTATTACGCACGTTCTTACGCAGCATTACACACTATATAACGGACAGCATACTGTATAACACAGCATTACGCACTGTATAACAGCATTACGCACTGTATAACGGACAGCTTACGTCTAATAGCATTACGCACTATATAGCGAACAGCATTCGCACTGTATAACAGGATTACGCACTGTATATCAGCATTACGCACTGTGTAACGGACAGCATACTGTATAACACAGCATTACGCACTGTATATCAGCATTACACACTTTATTATTCACTATATTCACTGTATTAAGCACTGTATTAAGCACTGTATTAAGCACTGTATTACGCACTGTATTAAGGACTGTATTACGCACTGTATTAAGGACTGTATTATGCACTGTATTAAGGACTGTATTACGCACTGTATTAAGCACTGTATTACGCACTGTATTATGCACTGTATTAAGCACTGTATTAAGCACTGTATTAAGCACTGTATTACGCACTGTATTAAGCACTGTATTACGCACTGTATTACGCACGGTATTACGCACAGTATCAAGCACTGTATTAAGCACTGTATTACGCACTGTATTGCGCACTGTATTACGCGCTGTATTACGCGCTGTATTACGCACGGTATTACGCACTGTATTACGCACTGTATTACGCACTGTATTACGCACGGTATTACGCACTGTATTACGCACTATATTACGCACTGTATTAAGCACTGTATTACGCACGGTATTACGCACTGTATTACGCACTGTATTAAGCACTGTATTACGCACTGTATTACGCACTGTATTAAGCACTGTATTGCGGACTGTATTACGCATTATTTTATACACTATATTACGCACGGTATTAAGCATTGTATTACGCACGGTATTAAGCACTGTATTACGCACGGTATTAAGCATTGTATTACGCACGGTATTAAGCACTGTATTACGCACTGTATTAAGCATTGTATAAGTGTGTTACGCACTGTATTAAGCACTATATTACGCACGGTATTACACACTGTATTACGCACTGTATTACGCACTGTATTACGCACTGTATTACGCACTGTATTAAGTACTGTATTAAGCACTATATTACGCACGGTATTAAGCATTGCATTACTCACTGTATTACGCATTGTATTAAGGACTGTATTACGCACTGTATTACACACTGTATTACGCACTGTATTAAGGGCTGTATTACGCACTGTATTAAGGACTGTATTACGCACTGTATTAAGGACTGTATTACGCACTGTATTAAGGACTGTTACGCACTGTATTACGCACGGTATTAAGAACTGTATTACGCACTGTATTACGCACTGTATTAAGGACTGTATTACGCACTGTATTAAGGACTGTATTACGCACTGTATTAAGGACTGTATTACGCACTGTATTACGCACTGTATTAAGGACTGTATTACGCACTGTATTACGCACTGTATTAAGGACTGTATTACGCACTGTATTAAGGACTGTATTACGCACTGTATTAAGGACTGTATTACGCACTGTATTACGCACGGTATTAAGGACTGTATTAAGGACTGTATTACGCACTGTATTAAAGACTGCATTACGCACTGTATTAAGGACTGTATTACGCACTGTATTAAGGACTGTATTACGCACTGTATTAAGGACTGTATTACGCACTGTATTAATTACTGTATTACGCACGGTATTAAGGAGGACTGTATTACGCACTGTATTACGCACTGTATTAAGGGCTGTATTACGCACTGTATTAAGGACTGTATTACGCACTGTATTAAGGACTGTATTACGCACTGTATTAAGGACTGTATTACGCACTGTATTAAGGACTGTATTACGCACTGTATTACGCACTGTATTAAGGACTGTATTACGCACTGCATTACGCACTGTATTTAGGACTGTATTACGCACTGTATTACGCACTGTATTACGCACTGTATTAAGGACTGTATTACGCACTGTATTACGCACTGTATTAAGGACTGTATTACGCACTCTATTACGCACTGTATTACGCACTGTATTACGCACTGTATTATGCATTGTATTACGCACATTGTATTATACACTGTATTACGTACATGGTATTTCTGTATTACGCACCGTGTTACGCACTGTATTACATATATTACGCACTGTATTTTGCGCGAATTTACGCCCGGTATTACGCAATGTATTACGCGCTGTATTACGCACTTTTGCGCACGATGTATGAACTGTATTACGCACGATGTGATGCACTGTATTACGCACTATTACGCACGATGTGATGAACTGTATTACGCACGATGTGATGCACTGTATTACGCACTATTACGCACGATGTGATGCACTGTATTACGCACGATGTGATGCACTGTATTACGCATTATTACGCACGATGTGATGCACTGTATTACGCACGATTACGCACGATGTGATGCACTGTATTACGCACGATGTGATGCACTGTATTACGCACGATGTGATGCACTGTATTACGCACGATGTGATGCACTGTATTACGCACGATGTGATGCACTGTATTACGCACGATGTGATGCACTGTATTACGCACTATTACGCACTGTAAGAATACTCCTGAGGTTGTATACCAGTATGTAGTTGTACATGGTGTGTACCTTGTAACATGGTGTACATGGTGTGTACATTGTAACATGGTGTACATGGTGTGTACATTGTAACATGGTGTACATGGTGTGTACATTGTAACATGGTGTACATGGTGTGTACATTGTAACATGGTGTGCACATTGTAACATGGTGTACATGGTGTGTACATTGTAACATGGCGTGTACACTAACATGGTGTACATGGTGTACATGGTGTGTACATTGTAACATGGTGTACATGGTGTGCACATTGTAACATGGTGTACATGGTGTGTACATTGTAACATGGTGTACATGGTGTGTACATTGTAACATGGTATACATGGTGTGTACATTGTAACATGGTGTGTACACTAACATGGTGTACATGGCTTGTACACTGTAATATTGTGTGTACGCTATAACATGGTGTACATGGCGTGTACAGTAACATGGTGTACATGGCTTGTACACTAACATGGTGTACATGGCTTGTACACTAACATGGTGTACATGGCTTGTACACTGTAATGTGTGTACACTATAACATGGTGTACATAGCGTGTACACTGCAACATGGCGTACATGGTGTGTATGCATGTATACAGATGTACAGTACAGTAGTTACACG
>NC_069493.1:10457674-10495174 GCF_026875155.1 Cherax quadricarinatus
TACACCCCAGACACAATCTTCACTGTCCTTGGGCTTTAAATCTTGACGACCTTCTCGCTACAGGGGACACTTTCACTCAAGGCATGCAATAGCGGGCCTCAACAAGCTAAAACATGCCTCTCAGCGCACCAAACTACACATCTACAAATCCCTAATACGTCCTCTGATAACTTACTCTCCTCTAGCCCTCTCTCTTGCAGCAAAAACAAACTTACTTAAACTGCAGCGTGTCCAGAACAAGGCGCTGCGCTGGGTGCTTGATGTTAGATGGGAGGAGTTCGCCACAAGCGAGTCTCTCCATGCCCAGTTAGACATCCCTGCGCTGAATCTGTACTGGAAGACGCTCAGTGACAGACAAACTTGAGACACGACATGACTACTGGACCTCTCTCCTTGACGAAGACATTCGCAGACCCACAAACCAACACAACGTTTTCTACTCCTTGCATGATCCTGCTCCTAACCCTATTTACAAATAACCTTGGATTCCCAGAGAGGTACCTTCTATGACAGGTACCATTCTCTGACCCACGTTCACCTCAGCTTTTGGGTTAAGACATGGCCCAGTTCTACACTCCTCTCTAGCGCTAAACGTCGCATGTCCCTTCCTCCCCGCTCACCCCACCGGAGTCCCAACAGAAGAGCCTGAATTTCTCTTCTCAATATCTGTCCCACGATCGCCTTCGCTGCTGGGTTAAGCCCTGGCTCTATTTCTACGACTAAGGACACTCCTCTCCAGCACTATTCTTCATCTGTCCCGTCTTCCCCGCTCATCCCATTTGGGATCTTACCTGAACTTTCGTTCGTTCGCTTCTGCTTCAGAACAGATCTTTCACAGACACACCAGAGCACTGCTTACTCACGATGCATTACTCTAACAGAGTAAAGATCAAACCAGCGAGTGGCACAATCAATGAGTCGTCCAAACTAGCACTTGCAGCTGTCGTTAGTGGCAGGCTGCAAGTCAAATGTAATGTGATTTTATCGCTCAAGGAGGCCTTTGTTGTCGTCTGTACAGACGACAGGCTGAGAAACTACTTACCACTACTGCTACTACCACTCTACGAGACCAGGGATTTCTTGTCTTGACTTTCCGAGCACTGAGGGCCAGGAGAACTGTGTTCCTCAAGCAACTCGACAACCTTATCACTGTACAGGCCACTGAAGAAATCAAGTCATCTATCGAAGCAAAGAACCCTTGGGCCAAGGTGGACTTCATTATTAAAATACCCAATGCTTCATCCATGCTGAAGGTCACCTTCAGTGACGTCAACATGGCAGCCAGAGCTCTCGCTGAGGGCCTGGCTGTTCACTACTTCCACATCAACCCAGCCTTCATCGAAGCAGAGAAATTCCAACATATCTCACAGTGCTATAATTGTTACTCATTCTTACACACCAGGTTAGATACAGGGATAGCCAGGTTAGATACATGGATAGGGCATTCTGCTTGAAGGACAGGAGTAGGAGACAATGGGTATGCTTTCCTGGGGCTGGGATGGAGGACATTGTTAGCCGGCTTGACAACATCATGAACGGTAATGGGATCAATCCTATTATTTGCCTCAGTGATGGAGGCAATGATGTAGGCAAGCGTAGAAGTGAGGATTTAGTTAGAAAGTTCAGGACAGCTATAGACATAATTAGGAAGGAGGAGGGGCGCCCTGTTATATGTGGCATTTTGCCAAGAAGAGGTGTTGGTAATGAATGGTTGTCCAGAGCAATTGGTATTAATTGTTGGCTGGATAAACACTGTAAGGATAATGCAGTACCATTCATTGACAACTGGGACAACTTCTATGGCCGAAATGACACGTATGCCAGGGATGGGGTTCACTTATCCAGGGTAGGTGTGGGTTTTCTTGCTAACTCAGTTGAGGGGGTTGTTAGGACTTTAAACTAGGATTAGTTAGAGGTATGGGTTTTGAAATGATAAATAATGAGTATGGATATATTGACTTATGCTCTGATATTAAGAATCTTAATAGTAACTGTCATGTAGTAACTCTGGGTAATGATAATTTCAGAAATTGTGTAAAAACAAAGATGAATAGGAAAAATGTGCAGAAGAAAAACATATGATGGTATTTTATGCTAACAGTCGAAGTGCAAGAAATAAAATTAATGAACTACGTTTGGTAGCATGTGCTGGGAA
Source organism: Cherax quadricarinatus (assembly GCF_026875155.1). Taxonomy (NCBI): domain Eukaryota; kingdom Metazoa; phylum Arthropoda; class Malacostraca; order Decapoda; family Parastacidae; genus Cherax; species Cherax quadricarinatus. Next base: position 10,459,830 of record NC_069493.1, read on the forward strand.
CTTTGATATCATTGCATTAACTGAAACGTGGTATGATTTAAAGAGTCGGGATATGACTGCTGAGTGTAATATTCAGGGATTTAAGTTATTCAATGTGGATAGATGTAATGGGAAGGGGGGAGGAGTTGCATTGTATGTTCGAGAAAATATTAATTGTTGCATAAAAACAGGTATAAAATTAGATGGAGCAGTAACAGAGTCTGTTTGGGTAGAGTTCGTGGAGGGTCAAGAAAAACTAATTCTAGGTGTAATATACCGACCTCCAGGCTTGGATCACGATAGAGGGAGACTTCTTTGGGACGAAATTGTTAGGGCTTCTAGACACAGTAACATAGTCATAGTAGGGGACTTTAACTTTAGTCAAATTGACTGGAATTCTTTGACAGGTAATCTAGAGTCCAGTGACTTTATGGAAACAGTTCAGGACTGTTTTCTGAAACAGAGTGTAACTGAACCTACCAGGGGTAATAATTTGCTAGACCTAGTCTTGTCAAATAAGGAAACACTCGTGAATAATCTGGAGATCACTGAAGAGCTTGGCGCAAGTGATCACAAATCCATCACTTTTAGCATTAATTGGGAATGCAAGAATAATGACAGTACAGTAAAAATCCCTGATTTTCGTTCTGCCGAGTATAATGGACTTAGGGAACATCTGTCTAATCTTGATTGGGGTTATCTAGCTAACGATTTTATTGACGATAATCATACTTATGAATATGAAGGGATCTGCTTTTATGACTGCTTTCTTAATAATGTACACAGAGCCCAGAGTATATACATTCCCCAGAGAGAAATTAGGTCTAATAATAACGATCCCAAATGGGTTAACGGGAGGCTAAAGCATCTATTAGGGGAGAAAAGGGGAATTTATATGCGCATCAGAAGAGGAGAGGTTAACCTTACTGACCAATATGTTCAGCTTAAAGAGAAGTAAAAAAAGGCGATTAGAAAGGCTAAACGTGACTATGAAATTAGAGTTGCTAATGAATCAGACTAATCCAAAGGGGTTTTTTCAAGTGTATAGGACAAAGGTTAAAAAAAAAATTTTACAGCTCAAAAAAACTGGAAAAGGCCTATTTAATGCTTTTTTGTCTTTTACCGGGAAAATGGAATTAAAAAACTTATTTAGCTGAGAAAAGTTAAAAAATATTCTGTAAGGAATGGTTTTTAAAAGATAGACAAAGGGAAAAAAATCCCACCCTGGGAAGGGGCAAAGAAGAGGGAGTTACCCCTTAAAGTGTTTTAAAGGGGCCTTTTAAACTGGGGATTTTAAAAGTTCTAAGGGTTTTTTAAAAACCGGGGGTAAGTTTTCCCAAAATTTATAATGGCCCTCATCAAGTCCAAAATTAAACAAAAGGAATAGGAAAGAGAAGAGAAAAGGGGTTAATAATCCAGCGGGTTTTTCCAAAAGGGTTTCCCGGCCCCCTTTATTTAAAAAAATTTGGATTAAGTTGGAAATTTTTTTTATTTGGTTTTTTTGGGAAAAGTTGGTTTTTTTTTAAAGGTTTAAAAAAAAAGGGGGCGCTCAGGTTGGGGTAAAGCTGGGATTGGGAGTTTAAAAGAAGGCCCTTTGGAAAATTAAAGGGGTTAGGGGGTTTGGGTTTTTTGGTTTTTTTCTTTTTAAACATTAAATTCCTTGGAAGGGGTTTAGGTAGAAAGTTTTGTTAAAAAAGTGGCCGCCTCGGGGGGAGGTTCTGCCCAGGGTTTAACAAATTTTTGGGTTTTAAAATGGGGGGTTTAAAATATTTAAAGGTATTTCCCTTGGTTTTCCCCTGGCCGGGTGGTCTTGTCATCAAAGGAAAAAGACTTTTCTTAGCGAACTCCCAAGCACAGTCCTTGGTGCGCCACCAAAAAGCTTTTTTTATTAAGAATAAAATTTAACAAAATAAAAAATTTTTTCATTTAAACACCATTACCTTTTTAAAAACTTCAGTTTTTCCCCTTACTACAAAAATAAATCTTAAAACAACAGGAAAAATGACTAAAATAATTTATTTAAAAATCCCTAAGTAATTAATTTAAAAATCCCTTCGGAGAGGCTAAAAGGGGGGGAAATTTGGGGTTATTGGAAAACTAACAAAGTAAATTAAGGGGGGCGAACCAGGTAAAAAAAGGGGAAAATGGTTACAGTCCCAAAAAAAGGGGGCTAAAGGGGGGAAAGGGGGTTTCACCCCCCCGGGGGTCTGTTTCGCCATTTTAATAATTTTTAATTTGGTTTTGTTTTGGGGGTGGTAGTTTTTTTTAAAAGGTTGAGGGTGGGCATTTTCCCCCCAGGGGGGTTTGTGGGTGGCTTTTGGGTAGCTTTGAAGGGGAAAAAATTTAGGGGAGGGGGGGGTTGATTGTGTTGGGGGGGTTTTTCGGGGAACTTGGTATTGTCTTTTGTTAAGGGGGGGCCATTTCCTTTCCCAGTTTTTATTTTGTTTTTGTTCCCTATTTTTTGGCACTCTGTTCGGGGGTGGGGTCAGTCTCGTATAAAGTTTTTCATGTACTGGTTTTTAAATTTGGTGGGGCCTTTAAAAAGCCTTTAAAAAATTGAAATTAGATTTGATCACTTAAATTTTTAACCCAAAATCCCTTCCCTCCTTTTTAAATTAAATAAAATTCCCTCCCCCCAAATTTGTGCCTGTTACATCAAGGGGGGGGGGCCGTACCCCAAAAAAATTTTATCAGTTTAGCCACCGTAAAATAGGACCCCGGTTTGATTTAAAAAGGTCGTCTAAAAGGGGAAAAAAGTGTCGGGTTTTCCCCTTTGTTAGTTTTGCCCATGTTGATGGTGGGTGGTCGCCCCTCAGTGTTGAGGTGGGGGTCGCCCCTCAGGTTGGGTGGGGGTCAGCCCTCGTGTTGAGGTGGGTGGTCAGTCCCTCAGTTTTGTGGTGGGGGCCCCGCCCCTCATGTTGATGGGGGTGGCCCGTCCTCAGTGTTATGGTGGGGGTCAGTCCCTCTTTGTGGTGGGGGGGTCAGTCCCTCAGTGTTGATGGGGGGGGTCAGTCCTCGTGTTGATGGTGGGTGGTCAGTCCCTCAGTGTTGGGTGGGTGGCAGTCCTAGGTTGATGGTGGGTGGTCAGCCCCTCAGGTTTTATGGGGGGTGGTCAGTCCCTCATGTTGATGGTAGGTGGTAGCCCCTCAGTTTTGAGGTGGGGGGTCGCCCCTCAGTATTGTGGTGGGGGTCAGCCCCTCAGGGTTGATGGTGGGTGGTCGTCCCTCAGTGTTGATGGTGGGGGTCCCCTCTTTACAGTCCTCAGTGTTGATGGTGGGTGGTCGCCCCCTCGTGTTGTTGGGGATTGGGGATTTGGTGGTAGTCCCTCAGTGTTGTGGTGGGGGGTCAGTCCCTCAGTGTTGATGGTGGGGGGTCAGCCCCTCGTGTTGATGGTGGGTGGCAGTCCTTAGTGTTGTTTGTGGGGGGTCGCCCCTCAGTGTTGATGGGGGGGGGGTCGCCCCTCATTTTGATGGTGGGTGGTCAGTCCCCAGGTTGATGGTGGTGGTCAGTCCCCAGGTTTTGATGGTAGGTGGTCGTCCCTCAGTGTTTGGTGGGCAGTCCCTAGGTTGATGGTGGTGGTCGCCCCTCGTGTTGATGGGGGGGGGTGCCCCTCAGTGTTGTTGGGGGGGGCAGTCCTCAGTGTTGATGGTGGGGGGTGTCCTCGTGTTGAGGTGGGTGGTCGTCCCTCAGTTTTTAGGTGTGGTCAGCCCCTCAGTGTTGATGGTAGGTGGTCGTCCCTCGTGTTGATGGTAGGGGCGCCCCTTCAGTGTTATGGTGGGGGTCGCCCCTCAGTTTTGATGGTGGGTGGTCAGTCTCGGGTTTTGATGGTGGGGGTTTTCCCTGGTTTAGGGGGGATCCCTCAGTTTTGTGGTGGGGGGTCAGTCCCTCGTGTTGATGGAAGTGGTCGCCCTCAGTGTTGTGGTTTGGGGGGTCAGTCCTCGGGTTTTATGGTGGGGGTCAGCCCCTCAGTGTTGAGGTGGGTGGTCAGTCCCTCAGTGTTGAGGTGGTGGTCAGTCTTCAGTGTTGATGGGGGGGGTCAGTCCCTCAGTTTGGGGGTGGGGGTCAGTCCCTCAGTGTTGATGGTGGGGGTCAGTCCCTCGTGTTGATGGTGGGTGGTAGTCCCTCAGTGTGTTGGTGGGTGGTAGCCCCTCATTGTTGATGGGGGGTTGGTACCCCCTCGTGTTGTGGGGGGGGTCGCCCCTCAGTTTTGTGGTGGGTGGTCGTCCTCATTGTTGATGGGGGGGTAGTCCTCAGGTTGATGGGGGGGGGTCGTCCTCAGTTTGATGGTTTGGGGGGGTCGTCCTCAGTGTTGAGGTGGGTGGTCGCCCCTCGTGTTGATGGTGGTGGTCAGTCCCTCGTGTGATGGTGGTGGTCGTCCCTCGTTTTGATGGTGGTGGCAGCCCCTCAGGTTAATGGGTGGTCAGTCCCTCGTTGATGGTAGGTGGTCAGTCCTCAGTGTTGATGGTGGGGGGTCACCCCCCTCAGTTTGTGGGGGGGGTCAGTCCCTCAGTGTTGATGGTGGTTTGGGATTCGTTTTGAGGTTTCGCCCTCATTTGTTAATGGTGTGGTCAGCCCCTCAGGGTTGATGGGGGTGGTCAGTCCCTCAGTTTTGATGGTAGGGGTAGTCCTTTCAGTTGATGGTTTGGGGGTGCCCCTATTTTTGATTTTCAGCCCTATGTTGGGGGGGGTGGTCGCCTCATTTGATGGTGGGGGTCAGTCCCTCGTGTTGATGGTGGGTGGTCAGTCCCTCAGTTTTGAGGTGGGTGGTCTTCCTCTGTTGTTGTGGGTGGTCAGTTCCCTCGTGTTGATGGTGGGTGGTCATTCCCCCGTTGATTGGGGGGGTGGTCGTCCCTCAGGTTGATGGTGGGGTGGTCACCCCTCTTTTTGATGGTGGGGGTCGTCCCTCGTTTGATGGTGGGTGGTCAGCCCCTCAGTGTTGTGGGGGGTTGGTATCCCTCAGTGTTGATGGTGGGTGGTCAGTCCTCAGGGTTGATGGTGGGGGGTTTCACCCCCTCAGTGTTGTGGTGGGTGGTCGTCCTCAGTTTTGAGGTGGGGGAGCCTTTTTAGGGGGGGGGCCCAGTCCCTCGTTTGTGGTGGGGGTTTCAGTCCCTCATGTTGTGGGGGTGGTCAGCCCCCTCGTGTTGATGGTGGGGGGTCAGTCCTCAGTGTTGTTGGGGGGGGCAGTCCCTCAGTTTGAGGTGGGGGGTCAGTCCCTCAGGTTGTGGTGGGTGGTCAGCCCCGTGTGATGGTGGGTGGTCGTCCCTCGTTTGATGGTGGGGTCAGCCCCTGTGTTATGGGGGGTGGTCAGTCCCTCAGTGTTTGGGGGTGGTCAGTCCTAGTGTTGATGGGGGGGGGGTCAGTCCTCAGTGTGATGGTGGGTGGTCAGTCCCTCAGTGTTGATGGTGGGTGGTCAGTCCCCCAGTTTTTGTTGGATGGTGGCCCTTTTTGGGGGGGGGTTCGTCCCTCGTATTGATGGGGGGGGGTCAGTCCCTCAGTGTTGTGGTGGGTGGTCATTCAGTGTGATGGTGGGGGGTCAGTCCTCATGTTGTTGGGGGGGTCAGCCCTCAGTGTTGATGGTGGGGGGGTCGTCCCTCGTGTTGATGGTAGGGGGGTCAGCCCCTCAGTTTTGTGGTGGGGGGGTCGCCCCTCGTGTTGATGGTGGGGGGGAGTTAGTTTTATTTGGTTGAGGTGGGGGGTCGTCCCTCATTTTGTTGTGGTGGGGGGTCATCCCTCAGTTTTGATGGTGGGTGGTCACCCCAGTGTTGATGGTGGTGGTCGCCTCGTTAGGGTTGGGGGGTTTTTGGTTTTTAAGGGTGGTCGCCCCTCATTGTTGGGGTGGGGTCAGTCCTCGTTTGTGGTGGGGGGTCAGTCCCTCAGTGTTGATGGTGGGTGGCAGTCCCTCAGTTTGATGGTGGTGGTCATCCCTCGGGTTTGATGGTGGGTGGTCAGTCCCTCAGTGTTGGTTGAGGTGGGGATGGTGGGGGTCGTCCCTCAGTTTTGATGGGGGGTCAGCCTTCAGTGTTGAGGGGTGGGGGTCGTCCCTCAGTGTTGTGGTGGGTGGTCAGTCCCTAGTGTTGATGGGGGGTGGGCCCCGGTTGTTGGGGGGTTCCCGCCCCCAGTGTTATGGTGGGGGTCAGCCCCTCAGTTTTGATGGTAAGGGTAGTTCTTTGGGGGGGGGGTCACCCCCTCAGTGTTGATGGTGGGTGGTCAGTCCCCCCGTGTTGAGGTGGGTGGTAGTCCCTCGGGTTTTGATGGTAGGGGGGCGCATTCAGTGTTGATGGTGGGGGTAGTCCTCGTTTGATGGTAGGGGGTCGTCCCTCAGTTTTGATGGTGGGGGGTGCCCCTCGTGTTGTGGTGGGTGGTCAGTCCTCAGTGTTGATGGTGGGGGGTCAGTCCCTCAGTGTTGATGGTGGTGGTCAGTCCCTCGTGTTAGGGTGGGGGGTAGTCCCTCAGTGTTATGGTGGGTGGTCAGCCTCAGTTTTTGATGGTAGGTGGTCAGTCCTCGTGTTGTGGGGGGGGGGTCAGTCCCTCGTGTTGTGGGGGGGGGTCAGCCTCATTTTGATGGTGGGTGGTCGTCCCTCGTGTTGTGGTGGTTTGGTCAGTCCTCAGTGTTGATGGTGGTGGTCGTCCTCAGTTTTGGGGAGGTGGGCCCTCATTTTTGGTTGTTCCCCCTCTTTTGATGGTGGTGTCAGTCCTCGTGTTGAGGTGGGGGGTCAGTCCTCGTGTTGAGGGTGGGTTGCCCCTCAGTGTTGATGGTGGGGTGGTCACCCCCAGGGTTGTGGTGGGGGGTCAGTCCCTCAGTGTTAAGGTGTGGTCAGTCCTCAGTTTTGAGGGTTGGTGGTCGCCCCTCAGTTTTTGATGGTGGTGGGGTCAGTCCTTCAGTGTTGATGGGGGGGGGTTCGTCCCTCAGGGTTGGATGGTAGGTGGTTTTGGTTCCCAGTGTTGATGGTGGGGGGTCGTCCCTCATTTTGATGGGGGTGGTCAGCCCCTCAGTTTTGATGGGGGGTGTCATTTCCCCTTTGGTTGTTGTGGGTGGTCGTCCTCGTGTTGTGGGGGGGGTCGTTCCTCTGTGTTGTGGGTGGTCAGCCCCTCGTGTTGTGGTAGGGGGGTCAGTCCCCAGTGTTTTTTTTGGTGGGTAAATTTTTTGGGGGTCAGTCCCTCAGGTTGATGGGGGTGGTAAAAGTCCTCAGTGTTGATGGTGGGGGCGCCCCTCGTGTTGTGGGGGTGGTCGTCCCTCAGTGTTGATGGTGGGTGGTCATCCCCAGGTTGATGGTGGGGGGTCAGTCCCCAGTGTGGGTGGGGGGGCATTGGGTTTAGGGGGTTGTCCCAGTGTTGTGGTGGGTGGGTCCCTCAGTGTTGTGGTTGGGGTGGTCATTTCCCCTCAGTGTTGATGGTGGGTGGTAGTCCCTCAGTGTTGATGGGGGGGGGTTTCGTCCCCAGGTTATGGTGGTGGTCGCCCCTCAGTTTTTGAGGTGGGTGGTAGCCCTCGTTTGATGGGGGGGGTCAGTCCTCAGTGTTGATGGTGGGGGTCGCCCCTCGTGTTGTGGTGGTGGTCAGTCCCCGTTTTGATGGTGGGGTCAGTCCCTCAGTGTTGGGGTGGGGGGTCAGTCCCCTCAGTGTTTTTTGGGGGGTTGATGGGGGTCTCAGTCACTCAGTGTTGATGGGGGGGTCGTCCTCGTGTTGATGGGGGTGGTCAGTCCCAGTGTGATGGTGGGTGGCAGTCCCTCGTGTGATGGTGGGGGTCAGTCCTCAGTGTGATGGTAGGTGGTCAGTCCCTAGTTTTGTTGTGGGGGTCAGTCCCTCAGTGTTGATGGTGGGGGTAAGTCCCTCTTTTGTGGTGGGGGCGTCCTCGTGTTTGATGGGGGGGGGGTCAGTCCTCATGTTGATGGGGGGGGGTCAGTCCCTCAGTGTTGATGGTGGGGGGTCAGTCCTCGTTTTGTGGTGGGTGGTCAGCCCCCTTGTTTTGGGGGGTGGTGGGGGGTGGGTCAGCCCCTCAGTGTTGATGGTAGGTGGTCAGCCCCTCAGTGTTGATGGGGGGGGTCAGTCCCTCGTGTTGAGGGGGGGGGGTCGTCCCTCAGTTTTTTGTGGGGGTGGTCAGTCCTCAGTGTTGATGGGGGGGGTCGTCCTCATTTTTGATGGTGGGGGGTCAGCCCCTCGTGTTGATGGTGGGGGTCACCCCTCAAAGGTTCCCCCAAATTTTTAGGGGGGGGTCAGTCCCCAGGTTGATGGTGGTGGTCAGTCCCTCAGTTTTGATGGGGGGGGGGGTCGCCCCTTTTGTTTTGGGGAGGTGGGGGGGTCAGTCCCTCTGTTGATGGTGGGTGGTCAGCCCCTCAGTGTTGATGGGGGGGGGTACCCCCTCAGTTTGAGGTGGGTGGTCAGCCCCCCTTTTAGGTTTTTTGTTGTGGTGGGGGGTCGTCCCCCAGGTTGTGGTGGTGGTCATTTCCTCAGTGTTGATGGGGGGTTCGTCCCTCAGTGTTGATGGTGGGTGGTCAGTCCCTCGTTGTTTGGGGGTGGTCGCCCCTCAGGTTGTTGGTGGGGGGTGTCCTCAGTTTGAGGTGGTGGTCAGTCCTCAGTGTGTGGTTGGGGGTCAGCCCCTCAGTGTTATGGTGGGGGGTCGTCCTCGTGTTGATGGTGGGGTCCCCCCTTTCAGTTTTGAGGGTAGGGGGTTTCAGTCCCTCGTTTTGTGGGGGGGTGTCAGCCCTTTCAGTGTTGTGGTGGGGGGTCAGTCCCTCAGTTTGATGGTTTGGGGGTCAGTCCCTCAGTGTGAGGTGGGTGTCAGCCCCTCAGTGTTGATGGTGGTGTAGTCCCCATTTTGATGGTGGTGTCAGTCCTCATTTTGATGGTGGGGGGTCAGTCCTCAGTTTGTTTGGGGGTGGTCTTCCCTCAGTGTGATGGTGGGGTCAGCCCCTCGGGTTTTGAGGTGGGTCAGCCCCTCATTTGTTGAGGTGGGTGGTCAGTCCCTCAGTGTTGATGGTGGGTGGTCAGTCCTCAGTGTTGTGGTGGGGTCAGTCCCCGTTTTGATGGTGGGGGTCATTTCCCTCAGTGTTGATGGTGGGGGTCGCCCCCTCAGTGTTAGGGTGGGGGGCGCCCTCGTGTTGATGGTGGGGGGGTCGTCCCCTCAGTGTTGGGTGGGGGGGTCAGCCCCCGGGGTTTGTTGGTGGGTGGTCAGTCCCTCGTTTTGATGGTGGGGGTCAGTCCCTCTTTGTGGTGGGTGGTCGTCCTCGTGTTGATGGTGGGGGGCCCAGTCCTAGTGTTGAGGTGGGGGGTCTCCTCGTGTTGATGGGGGGGTGGCAGCCTCAGGTTGAGGGTGGGTGGTCGCCCCTCAGTGTTGATGGTGGGTGGTCAGTCCTCAGTTTTGATGGGGGGTGGTCAGTCCTCAGGTTGATGGTGGGGGTCAGCCCCTCGTGTTGAGGGGGGTGGTCAGTCCCTCAGGTGAGGGGGTGGTCAGCCCCTCAGTGTGTTGATTGGGGGTGGGGGTGGTCAGTCCCCAGTGTTGTGGTGGGTGGTGCCCCTCAGTGTTTGGTGGGGGGTCGCCTCAGTGTTGATGGTGGGTGGTCAGTCCCTGTGTTGATGGTGGGGGTCAGTCCCTCAGTTTTGAGGGTGGGGTCCCCCCCATTTTTTTCGCCCTCGTGTTGATGGTGGGGGGGTAGTCCCTCAGTTTTGTTGGGGGGGTGCCCCTCAGTGTTGATGGTGGGTGGTCATCCCAGTGTTGATGGTGGGGGGTAGTCCCTCGTGTTGATTGGGGGTATCCCTCAGTGTTGATGTGGGGGTCATTCCGTGTTGTTTATTTGGGAGGTTGGGCCCCGGTTTGTATTTTTGGGGGTCAGTCCCTCGTGTTGAAAATTGGGTGTAATCCCTCAGTTTTTGATATTTGGGGGGTCATTCCCTCAGTGTTGATAATTGGGGGTTTAACCTCAGTTTTGATTTGGGGGTCAGTCCCTCAGTTTTTTGTATTTGGGGGTCAGTCCCCAGGTTGATATTTGGGGGGGTCAGTCCCTCATTGTGTGTTGGGGGTCAGTCCCTCAGTGTTGATAGTTGGGGGTCGTCCCTCAGTGTTGTTTTTGGGGGGTCGTCCACGTGTTGATAGTTGGCGGTCGTCCCCAGTGTTGTGTTGGTGGTCAGCCCCTCAGTGTTGATGTTGGGTTCAGTCCTCATTTTGAATTGGGGGTCAGTCCCTCAGTGTTTTTGGGGTCGCCCCCAGTGTTGATAGTTGGGGTAGCCCCTCAGTGTTAATTGGGGAGTCCCCCCCAATTTGATGTTGGGGGGCAGTCCCTCGTTTTTTTAAAAATGGGGTCGTCCTCAGTGTTTAGGGGGGGGGGAGTCTTTTTTAAATTTTCATTTGTTGTTTGTTGGGGTCAGTCCCTTTTTAAAGGGGTAGTTGTTTTTTTTTGGGGTCAGTCCCTCAGTTTTTGTTGTTGGGGGTCCCCATTTTTTGGGGGGGGGCACCCCATGTTGATTTTGGGGGGCGCCCTCAGGTTTTATATTGGGGGGTATTTTTTGGTAGTTGGGGGGCGTCCTCAGTTTTGATATTTGGTGGTCAGTCCTCAGTGTTGATAGTTGGCGGTCAGTCCTCGTGTGATATTTGGTGGAGCCCTCGTGTTGTTGTTGGTGGTCAGTCCCCGTTTGGGTTTGTGGGGGTAGTCCCGTGTGATATTTGGGGGTCAGCCCCTCAGTGTTGATGTTGGTGGTCAGCCCCTCGGTTGGTATTTGGGGGTCAGTCCTCAGTGTTGATTTTGGGGGGGCAGCCCCTCGTGTTGATAGTTGGCGGTCGCCCCTAACACCTAATTAAATTTTTTGGGACGTGAAAAAAAGCATAGCGAGCAAAACGTGCTCAGGTACGCTGTGTTTTCCCTTCGTAGGGGCCCTGGGGTGAAAAATCTTTAAACTACAAGGCCCGGTTCTTTTTCGGGCCTAACCCGTCCCTATTTTACTACGGAAAAGTAGGTACCGGGGTGTATAAAAGGTTTACCGGGGTGCATTAAACTAAAAGGGGGGTACTGGGTTTTGTCCCCTTACACCTACTGTCGTGTTCACCTGCATAATAGGTCCTTGTACCAAAACCCTTTTCCCTGTTTTTCCCAGCATAAGCGGGGGACTAGTAGCTCCTAACACAGCTTCGGATACGGGGAAAACGATCGGGCTTACCCTGGGTTAGGAACCCCCAGTTTGGGTTTAGATTTCAAATACAGGGCTTAGTTTTGATTTTAAAGGCATTGAAATTAAAAGGGAATTTGGTTACATTGTGGGGTGGGTTATTTGTGGGTGTGGGTACATTGGGGGTGGGTTATATTGGGGGTGTGGGTTACTTTGTGGGTGGGGGTTATATTGTGGGTGTGGGTTTTTTTGGGGTTTTTGGGTTAATTGTGGGGGGGTTATATTGGGGTGGTTATTTTGTGGGTGGGGTTATATTTTTGGGTGGGGTTTATATTGTTGGTGTGGGTTTTTGTTGGTGGGGGTTATATTGTGGGTGTGGGTTATTTTGTGGGGTGGGTTATTTGTGGGTGTGGGTTTTTTGTGGGTGTGGGTTTTTGGGTGTGGGTTATTTTGTTGGTGGGGTTATATTGTGGGTGTGGGTTACATTGTGGGTGTGGGTTACATTGTGGGTGTGGGTTTTATATTGTGGGTGTGGGTTATATTGGGGTGTGGGTTTTTTGTGGGTGGGGTTTATTGTGGGGTGGGTTATATTGTGGGGTGGGTTTAATTGTGGGTGGGGGTTTATGTGGGTGTGGGTTTTATTTGGGGTGGGTTATTTGTGGGTGTGGGTTAAATTGTGGGTGGGGTTACATTGGGGGTTGGGTTATTTGTGGGTGGGGGATAGATATTCTACTTAAACACAGAAGGGGGCCCCCCCACATAAGATAGGGGCCCCCCCCAGAGGTGTGGGGGCCGAGCTAAAATGAAAAACTATTACGACAAACTTCTACGGGAAAAGGTTTGGTTTGTGTCACTCACCTAATTGGGTTGTGGGGGTGAGTAAAAGCTCTGCCCCTGCCTCTTCACTCTGTATATGTATTTAGTGTTTCAGAAACAAGACAGGCGAAAATTTAAAAGAGAAAAATTAAACAGAACTTCTCCTTAGATATTAAGGAAAAACTTGAAGTTTTGATGAAAAAAAAAAAAAGGGGTTTGCGGTCAAAAAAAACAAAAAAACACGAATATCTGTTTGAAAAAGAAAAAAAAACGTTTCCCAACAGTGGGGGGGTGTAAAAAAGGGGGGGGGGTAGATACGGGGGAGGGGGTTTTGTGGGTGTGCGTTTATTGTGGGTGGCTACGCCTCCTCTTCCATTTACCCCCAGCCTCCTTTTCCCACTGCTACAGCCTCCTCTTCACTCCCTCCCCCTCCTTTTCCCATCCCTCGCCTCCTTTTCCCACTCCCCAGCCCCTCCACTGCCTACGCCCCCTTTCCCCCCTTACCTCCAGCCTCTCTTCCACTGCCTACAGCCCCCTTTTCCCATGCCAAAGCCTCCTCTTCCACGCCTCCAGCCTCCCCACTACCTACGCTCCTCTTCCTGCCCCCAGTCCTTTTTTTTCCCTCCAGCCCCCTCCACTCCCCGTCCTCTTCCCTCCCTCCAGCCTCCTCCACTGCCTACCCCTTCTTCCACTACCTCCGCCTTTCCTTTTTACAACATTCCCCCCCTACTTCACCCACAATATAAGAGTGTTGGTATAAGTATCTAACATTCTTCTCTTTGCTTCCATGGAAAAAGTTCTTTGTCTCCACGACTCCTCAGTGCACCACTCAATCATCATTTCTGTGTTCACCTCATCTTTACAGACACACTGCAAACACGTCCACCCTAAATTCTGAATACTTCCCCTCCTCCTCTCTCACTCCAATCTGATACCCAAATTCTTTCACCCCCTAAATTTTTATCATTTATTCTTCTTATATTAACTTATTTTTTTGTTTAATACGTTACCAAAAACTCACCCACCAACCTTGCAATTCTCTTCAGAATTGCAAAAGCCTGTCTCAGCAAAGACCAACTGGACAACTTACACTTTCTGTTAATTTTTATCATTTAACCCCCAGCCTCTTCCCAAGACCTCGCATTATTCTCTTACAATCCATCTTAAATATATTGAATAACCATTGTGACTCATTACCTTGTCAAGGTTTCTCTTATTGGGAATTATTCCCCCTACTTTCTCTAACCTGGTCTCAAGATCCTTGTAAATCTTTTCATGCTCTCAATAATTACCTCCTATGCCATTACATTTGCAACATCTGTCCACATTATCCCCCTATCTATCTTTATCCCGTCATCCAATCCGGCTGCCGTACCCCATTTCATTATTTACCTCTGCCTCACGAAACTTCCCCACACTCACAACTGGCTCTTCCTCACTCTACAAGTGTTATTCCTCCTTGCCCTTTTCACCGAATTCACAGCTTCCCTATCTGCCTCAACATTTAACTTTTCTCAAAATTATTCCCTCCATCTTCCCAATGCTCTAAATATCCATTTAATAACTCTCCTCTTATTTTTAACTGGACAAATCCATTTGTTCTATAGGCTTCCTTAACTTGTTAATCTCACCTCCAACTTTTTCTTATTTTCAAAAAAATTTGTTGATAACCTTCACCCAGTCTTTCATTGCTCTCTTTTTACATTGCTTCACCACTCTCTTAACCTCTCTCTTTTCTCCATAATACTCTTCCCTCCCTTGCAATCACTTCTACTTTGTAAAAACTTTCTCATATGCTAACTTTTTCTCATTACTACTCGTTCACATATCATTTCCACCAATCGCTCCTCTTCCCTCCCGCAACCCACTTTACTGTAACCACAAACTTCTGCTGAACACTTAACAATACATTTTTAAAAACATACTCCATACCTCTTCGACCCCATTGCCTATGCTTCTCATTAGCAATCTATCCTCCAATACGATGTTTTATATACTTCCCTAACTGCCTCCTCTTTTAGTTTATAAACCTTCACCTCTCTCTTCCCTGATTGCTTCTATCTCCTTGTATCCCATCTTCCTTTTATCTCAGTGTAGCTACAACTAGAAAGTGATCTGATATATCTGTGGCCCCTCTATTAAACATGTTATTCCTGCAGTCTATCAACAGTCTTTTATTACCAATACATAAATCAACAAACTACTTGTCATTTCGCCCTACATCATAGCTTGTATACTTATTTATCCTTTTTTTCTTATAACTATGTATTACCCATAACTAAACCCATTTCTATACAAAGTTCAATCAAAGGGCTCACATTATCATTTACACCCTGGCACCCCAAACTTACCTACCACACCCTCTCTAAAACGTTTCTCCTACTTTAATTCAAGTCCCTTCCACAATTTACTCTCTCACTTGGTTCATAAGGTTCATTTACATTCACTTAACATCTCCCAAAATATGGCGGTTGGTAGTGATACTGGTGGTATGTTACTGGTGGTAGTGGCACTGGTAGGTGGTCGGTAGTAGTGGTATGGTGGTGGTAGTGGTACTGGTGGTAGTGGTACTGGGGTAGTGGTCTGGTGGTAGTGGTATGGTCGGTGGTAGTGTACTGGTGGTAGTTGGTACTGGTGGTAGTGGTTACTGGTGGTAGTGGTACTGGTGGTAGTGGTATGGTAGTAGTGGTACTGGTGATTGGTGGTAGTAGTGGTTACGGGCTGGTACTGGATGCTCGGTTGGTAGTGGTACTCGCGTGGTAGTACAGTGTAGACTCGATACTCCACGTGTTGGATTAACCACACAGTTATGTGGATTAACCACACTTCTGTGTGGGTCTAACCAATCACTGTGTGGGTTAACACAAATCTGTGTGGGTTATTAACCACACCCTGTGTGGGTTATACCCACACACTATGTGGGTTAACCACACACTATGTGGGTTAACACACAACTGGGTTTTATACGCACACTATGTTGGTTGAACACACACATGTGGGGTTAACACTCACACTCTATGTGGGTTAAATCTCACACTATGTGGGTTAACCACACAATATGTGGGTTAACCACACCACTGGGTTCACCACAACTATGTGGTTGGACCACACATATGTGGTGTAACCACACGCTATATGGGTTATCCACACCACTATGTAGGGTGACCACACACTATGTGGACGTTTTAACCACAACTTCTATGTCGGTTACACCACACAGACCTGTGTGGGGGTTAACCACTACTGACTGTGTGGGTTAACCACACTGACTGTGTGGGTTAACCACACATTGTGTGGATGTTTAACCACACATGTGTGGGTTAAACCACACACTGTTTGTGGGTTAACCACACACTGTGTAGGTTAACCACACACTGTGTGGGGTAAACACACTGTGTGGTTTTGCAAGATTATGTAAAATGGCTCAAGATTCATAGTAATATTTTAGGACCTATATTCACTGTTAATCAGGTTAGGCCTATTGTGTTTAGGCCCCAAGACATTTTCTATCAACCAGTGAGGTGACCAGAAATAGATTAGAATATTGACTGCCATTCTACAGGATAGATATTAAGGGATAACATTAAGACTGGGGAGCACTGAGACTGGCCATGGCCCATACATGGCAGTTGTCCTTGTCAGAACCTTAAGTTATAAGACCATTAACTCTAAGCGACCCGCGTAAGACCATAAGGAAGGAGCACTGTAGTAGGCCTCCTGGCCCATGCTAGGCAGGTCCAAGTTACCCACCGGCCCAAGCTACTGGCTAAAACTAGTAGAAGCAAGCAAGGACTATCACTATATTCAAAGAACATGCGGAATGTGTGTCACTGTGGCTTCATCAGTCCTATTCGAAGAATTAGCCTGGAGTCGATGTAATCAGTCCATCAGTCTTGAAAATATTGGGGGACTGATCACCTCAAACTCCTTCTGATCTTCATTCTGCTTTGTATAGGACTGATGAGTCACTGTGTGGTGAAACGTTTCCTCATTAAAGTCACCTAAGTGTTGCACGTGTGTCTAATTTATCAACTTGTCTGTTCTGTGGAGCATTTATGTACATGGACCAGTAGGCCTCCTGCAGTGCTCCTCCTCATGTTTTTACGTGCCCTGGCTGGTACAGTACACACTACACATATGGGATGAAATTCCCGATGTTTAGGTCCGACTTGGAGCAGTGTCTGGCTAGTTAATTGTACACCTTTATCTCCCATGATTCCAATCCTCTTAAAACCATCCTGAATCCCCTAGTCCTATGTTTCCAATCCTTTAAACATCTAAAATCCTTTCTAGGTCATGTTTCCAAATCCTCTTTAAAACCATCCTGAATCTCTCCTAGTCATGATTCCAATCCTATCAAAAATATTCTGAATTCCTTTCTAGTCATGATTTCAATCCTCTTTATTACAATTTCTGAATCATATAGTCATGATTCTTTCACTTTTAATAACCATCCTGAATCTTCACTAGTCATGATGCCCAATCTATTTAAACCATCCTGTATCCTCCTAGTCATTCCAATCCTCTTTAAATCCATCCTATGCCCCTACCACGATTTCAATCCTCAACAACCTACTGGTCAGGCATGGTTACCAACCGGGTGGGCCATGGAGGTGGGTCATCACAGCCCAACATCCACCACTAGAAGGTCAGTAGGAGTTTATAGCCAACTTACAGCCACGTAGGTCGTTTCATTAAAGCCAGGTACAATCACGACCAGTGTAGTCGTTGTCAACGGGATGACGCGAAGCTTGTATATGGTGCCATAACCCCCTCTATGGCCTGTGTGTTAGAGTGCCTCTCACCGCCCTCCCTTCACGGCCCTTCCTTGTAGAGTGCACTTACCCCCCTTCACGACCCGCCCTGTTGGGTGCACTAACCACCTCCCTTCAGGCCCCTCTTGGTAGGGTGCCACTAACCCTCACTTTCACGGCACCTCTTTGTAGGGTGCTACTCACCCCATCCCTTCTCTGGCCACTCTTTGTAGGGGTGCCACTTACACCCTTCCTTCACGGCCACCTCTTTGTAGGGTGCCACTCACCCTACTTCAACGGCCCCTATTTGTTAGGGGTTGCACTCTCCCCCTCCCTTAACGGCCATCTTTGTAGGGTGCACTCACCTAATCCCTTAACGGCACCTCTTTGGTGGCGGTGCCCCTCACCCCTCCTAATCTCGTACGTCACTTTAGCACAGCAGCGTAAATCCCTACGGTCACTAGCACAGCATGGTACCATCTACGGTCACTAGCACAGCATTAGGTACACTTTCGTACAGGTCAAAATAGCACAGATTCGGTTATCCTCCATACTGTCTCTAGCACTGCATGGTACCCTCGTCTACGGTCAATAGCAACAGAAGGGTAGCTCTCGTACGGTCACTTAGCACAGGCATGGTTACCCTCCTATGGTCATAGCACAGCATGGTACCCCTCTAACGGTCACTAGCACAGCATGGATTCCCCTTCCTAACGGATACTACTAGCACAGCATGGTAAACTCTATGGTCACTAGCACAACATTTCGGTACCTCTACTTCGCGTCACGAGCTAAACATGGTACCTCTCATACCGGTACTAGCCATCATGGTACCTCTTTTATGGTCATAGCTGTAGTTACTCTACTATGGTCACTGCACAAGCATGGTACCCCTCCTACGGTCACTAGCACAACTTCGGTACCTCTCGCTCTCAGTCACTAGCACTGCATAGCTTCTCTCCCTACGGTCTCTAGCACAGCATTGTACCCATCCTTCGGTAATTAGCACAACTTGGTACCTCCGTAGTCACTAGCACAGCATGGTATCTCTCGTACAGTCATTGCACATGCGTTGGTACCTCTCATACGGTCACAGCACAGCTGGTAATCCTCCTACGGTCACTAGCACAGCTTAGTACAATCATAGCACAGCATGGTACCCCTCATACGGCACTAGCACAGCATGGTACCCCTCCTACGGTCACTAGCACAGCATGGTACCCTCCAAACCGTCATCTAGCACGCATGTAGCACCTTTCCTACGGTCACTAGCACAGCATGGTAGCCCTCCTACGGTCATAGCACAGCATGGTTACCCTCCACGGTCACTGCACTGCATGGTACTCTCGTACAATCAATAGCACACAGCATGGTTTCTATCCTACGTTCACTAGACTCAGCTATGGTACCCCTCCCTACGGTCACTAAGCACATGCATGGTACCTCTTCTACGGTCCACTAGACAGCATGGTGCCTTCTCCTACGGTCACTAGCACAAGCATGGTAACCCTCTATGGTCACTAGCACAGCATGGTACCCCCTTTTCCCTTTTTTACGGTCCAACTAGCACAGCATGGTACCCACCTCCTACGGTCTACTAGCAAAGCATAGCACCTCTCGTACAGTCACTGCACAGCATGGTTACCTCTCTTCGGTCACTAGCACGCATGGTAACCTTCTCCATACGGTCACTTGCACAGTCATGGTACCTCAACCTTCGGTCACTAGCCAGCAATGGTGCCTCTTCTACGGTCACTAGCACCAGCATGGTACCCTCCTACTACCACTAGCACAGTGGTACCTCTGTACAGTCTTCTAGCACAGGACATGGTTCCTTATTAGTCACTAGCACAGCATGGTACCTCTAGTCAGCACACTAGCCACAGCATGGTACCTCTCCTACGGTCACTAGCACTAGCATGGGACCTCTCTTTGTCACTAGCACAGCTTGGTACACATCTAGTACAGCCACTAGCATCATCGGTACCTTCGTAGTCACTAGCAAGCATGGTTACTCGCGTACAGTCAGTGACAGCATGGTGCCTCTCGTACAGTCACTAGCACAGCTTGGTGCCTCTCGTTACAGCCAATAGCTCAGCATGGTACCTTCGTTCACTGTCAACTAGCACAGCCTTGGTTCCTCTCCTACAAGTCACTAGCCACCAGCATGGTTGCCCAGCACTCAACGAGCTCACTTGCACAACATTGGTTCCTATTCCTACGGTCACTAGCACAGCATTGTACCTCTTCTAAGGTCACTTGCCACAGCATGGTACCCTCCTACGGTCACTTTGCACTCGCATGGTACCCCCATACGGTCACTAGACAGCATGGCAACTCTTCCGTACGAGTCACTAGCACAGGCATGGTATCCATTTACGTTCACTAGCACAGCATGGTACCTCTCCTCGGTCACTAGCACTGCATGGTACCCTACACCTACAGAGTCACTTAGCACACAGCATGATACCCTCTCTACGGTCACTAGACAGCATGTTACTAATACGGTCACTAGCACAGCATGGTTACCATCCTAACTACTCTAGCACAGCATTGGTACCTTTCGTAAAACCAAAGTCTCTTGCCACAGCATGGTACTCTCGTTGCAGTCACTAGCACAGCATAGGTACCTCTAGTACAGCTATAGCACAGCATGGTAACCTCTCGATACAGTCCTCTTGCACTGCAGGTACATCTAGTACAGCCACTAGCCACAGCATGGTACCTCTCGTAGTCACTCGCACAGCTTCGGTACCACTCCGTACAGTTCCATTAAGCAACAGCATGGTAATTCTCGTACAGTCACTAGCAAAGCATGGTACCTCTAGTTAGCCAACTAGCAAAGGCCTTGGTACCTATCGTATCAGGTCACTAGCATCAGCATGGTACCTCTAGTACAGTCACTAGCACAACATGGTACCTCTAGTACAGCCCCTAGCACAGCATGGTACCTTTCCTTCGGTCACTAGCACAGCATGGTACCCCTCCTACGGCCACTAGCACAGCATGATACCTCTTCTACGGTCACTAGCACAGCGTGGTACCCCTCCTACTACCACTAGCACAGCATGGTACCTCAAGTACAGTCACTAGCACAGCATGGTACCTCTACTACAGCCACTAGCACATCATGGTACCTCTCCTACGGTCACTAGCACAGCATGGTACCTCTCCTACGGTCACTAGCACAGCATGGTACCTCTCGTACAGTCACTAGCACAGCATGGTACCTCTCGTACAGTCACTAGCACAGCATGATACTTCTCGTACAGCCACTAGCACAACATGATACCTCTAGTACAGCCACTAGCACAGCATGGTATCTCTCGTACAGTCACTAGAACAGCATGGTACCTATAGTGCAGTCACTAGCACAGCATGGTACCTCTAGTACAGCCACTAGCACAGCATGGTACCTTTCCTACGGTCACTAGCACAGCATGGTACCCCTCCTACGGCCACTAGCACAGCATACCTCTTCTACGGTCACTAGCACAGCGTGGTACCCCTCCTACTACCACTAGCACAGCATGGTACCTCTCGTACAGTCACTAGCACAGCATGGTACCTCTAGTACAGCAACTAGCACATGGTACCTCTCCTACGGTCACTAGCACAGCTTGGTACCTCTCGTACTGTCGTTGCACAAGCGTGTAAATTAGTACAGCCAATTGCACAAGCATGTTACCTCTCTGTAGTCACTAGACAGCATGGGTGACCTCTCGACAGTCACTAGACGCATGGTACCTCTCAGTACAGTCACTAGCACAGCAATGATCACTATCTTCGACAGCACTAGCACAGCATGGTACTCTAGTACAGCACTAGACACGCATGGTATCTCCTCGTACAGTCACTAGCACAGCATGGGACCTTTAGTACAGCCATAGCACAAATGGTACTTTTCCTTACGGTTCACTTGACCACAGTATGGTATCCTCCTCTAACGGCACTAAAAAGCTGATACCTCTTCTTCGGTCAATCAGCAAAGCGTGGTTCCCTCCTATATTACAACTAGCACAGCATGGTTACTCTCGACAGTCACTAGCTCAGCGTGGTTATTCTCTTACAATCCATACCATAGCATGTAACTCTAGTACAGTCATTCCCTAGACCACAAGCATGGCTAGCCATCTAGTCGTGATGACCCACTCTAGCAAAACCCACAGCATGGTAACTCTCTACAGGTCACTAACACAGCATGGTTATCTTCTCGTTCTGTCACTAGCACTTCCATGGTACCTCTCGTACAGTCACTGACAGCATGGTACCTCTAGTACAGACACTAGCACCGGCATTGGTACCATCCAATACAGGCCACTGCACCAGCTGGTACCTAATCGAACAGTCACTAGCACAGCGTGGTAACTTCTCGCTACTGTCACTAGCACAGCTGGTGCCTGATTTCGTTAAGCCACTAGCAGAGCATGGTACCTCTCGTACAGTCACTAGCACAGCATGGTACCTCTCGTACTGCCACTAGCACGGGCATGGTACACTCCAATACAGCACTAGCTACAGCATGGTACCTCTTTGAAAACAGTCACTAGCACAGCGTATTGGTTACTTCTCGTACAGTCACTTTGCACAGCATGGTGCCTCTAGTATCAGCCACTAGAAGAGGCATGGTACTCTCGTACAGTCAACTAGCACAGCATGGTACCTCTCTATGGTCACTAGCACAGCTTTACTCTCGTTCAGTCACTAGCACGCATGGTACCTCTCCATACGGTCACTAGCACAGCATAGGTACCCCTACTACGGTCCATAGCACAGCAACCAAATACGACACCCAATGCCATAACTACTACCCAGCAACAATTATCATCCCCAGTACCCCAAACTACCAACCCTCAGTACCTCAAACTGCCACCCAGCACCTCAACTGCAAACCCCTGCACAACAACTACCACCCTCAGCACCACAACTGCCACCCCACGCAACACAGAAATACCACCCCAGCCACACAAACTACCACTCCCCTGCATCACAAACATACCACCCCAGCACCACATTACCATCCCAGCACCACAACTACCGTCCCTGCACCACAACTATCACCCAGCTCCCACAACTACCCACCAGCACAAAATCTACCACCCTCAGTTCCTCACTACCACCCCTGCACCACAACTGCCACCCCAGCACCACAACTATTCACCCCAGTTTCTACAACAACCACCAAACTACCACACCGTAACACAGCTACCACCACAGCACTACAAATGCCTCCCACGTTACCACAACTACACCGCAGTTCCTCACAACCACCACAATACCACCCCAGTACGACAGCTCACCTCAGCACAACTAACTACCACCCCAGTACCAAATTCTACCAATAAAATCCCCCATTACACATCTACCACCCCAGAACCACAACTACCACCCAGTATCACTACCACCTCAGAACCACTACCCCAGTACCTCAACTATCACCTCCAGCACCACAACTACCACCCATCCAACAACTACACACCCCTGCACAATACCTCCCCTGCACATAAACTATCACCAGTTCCTCACTACCACCACAATAACCACCCCTGCACCACAAATACCACCCCAGCACCACAACTGCCACCCCAAGACACCACAACTACCACCCAGCACCACTACTACCACCAGCCATCACAACTACCACCCCCTGCACCACAGTACCATCCAGCACCAAACTACCGTCCCAGCACACAACTATCACCCGCACCTCAACTACCACCCCAGCTCAACATCTACCACCTCAGTACCACCACTACCAATCCCAGCATCCACAACTGCCAACCCACACCACAACTCTTTACCCCAGTTTCTAAAACCACACCCACAACTACCAACCCAGAAAATACCACAGCTACCACCCACCCAGCACTACAAATCGCCACCAGTACCACTACTACCACCGCAGTTATCACAACCACACAATACCCACCCCAGTACGACAGCTACCACCCAGCACAACATTACCACCCCAGTACCAACTACACACCCATTATCACACAACTACCACCCCAGAACCACATCTTACCACCCCAGTACACTACCACTCAGTACGCTACCCTGTACCACAATATCACCCCAAGCAACACATCTACCACCCCATACACAACTACACCCCTGCTCAACTACCACCCCTGCACAAAATATCTCCCCAGTTTCTCACTACACCACAACTACCACCCCAGCACCACAACTGCCACCCCAAGCACCACAACTACCTACCCCAGCGCCACAGCTACCACCCCGAGTACCACAAGGTACCACCCCTGTACATCAAATATCAACCGGTTACAAAACACCGCACCCCCAGTACCACAAGCACCACCCCATCACCACAACTACCACCCCAGTTCCTCACAACCACAACTACCACCCCAGCACCACAACTATCACCCCAGCACCACAACTATCACCCCAGCACTACCACCCCAGCACTACAACTACCACACCAGCACCCCAACTACCACCCCAGCACCACAACTACCACCCAGCACCACAAACTACCACCCCTGCACCACAACTACCACCCCAGCACCACAACTACCACAACTACCACCCCTGCACCAGAACTACCACCCCAGCACCACACCTACTATCACAGTTCCTCACAACCACCACTTCCACCCCAGTAACTACAACTACCACCCCCAGTACTACAACTACCACCCCAGTACAACTACCACCCCTTTACCACAACTACCATCCCAGTACAACAACTACCATCCCAACACAACTACAATCCCATCACCAAAACTGCCACCGCAGTACCACAACTACTACCCCAGTACTACAATTACCACCCGAGTACCACAAGTACCACCCCAGCACCAAAACTACCTTCCCAGTACCACAGCTACCACCCCAGCACCACAACTACCACCCCAGTTCCTCACAACCACCACAAGTACCACCCCAGTACCACAACTACCACCCCAGTACCACAAGTACAAGTACCAGCGGTCTTCTACACTTGTTCCAGCTGTGTTGCTGAGATCTTCTGGTAATATATTGAATAATCTGGGACCCCGGATGTTGGTACAGTGTTCCTATTGAACGAGGTCGTCAACACTGAACAATACTGTTCCAGTTCTGATATCTCTCCTGCCATGAACGAGGTCGTCAACACTGAACAATACTGTTCCAGTTCTGATATCTCTCCTGCCATGAACGAGGTCGTCAACACTGAACAATACTGTTCCAGTTCTGATATCTCTCCTGCCATGAACGTGGTCGTCAAAAAACAGAACAATAACTGTTCCAGTTCTGATACCCTCTCCTGCCATGAACAAGGTCGTCAACACTGAACAATACTGTTCCAGTTCTGATATTCTCCTGCCATGAACGAGGTGCGTCAACTGATCAATACTGTTCCAGTTCTGATATTTCTCCTGCCATGAACGAGGTCGCCCAACACTGAACATACTGTTCCAGTTCTGATATTTCTCCTGCCTTGAACGAGGTCGTCAGACACTGAACAATACTGTTCCAGTTCTGATATCTCTCCTGCCATGAACAAGGTCCGTCAACACTGAACAATACTGTTCCAGTTCTGATATCTCTCCTGCCATGAACGAGTCGTCAACACTGAACAATACTGTTCCAGTTCTGATAATCTCTCCTGCCATGAACGAGGTCGTCAACACTGAACAATACTGTTCCAGTTTCTGATATCTCCTGCCATGAACAAGGTCGTCAACACTGAACATACTGTTCCATTTCTGATATCTCTCCTGCCATGAACAGGTCGTCAACACTGAACAATACTGTTCCCGTTCTGATATTCTCCTGCCATGAACGAGGTCGTCAACACTGAACAATACTGTACCAGTTCTGATAATTCTCCTGCCATGAACGAGGTCGTCAACACTGAACAATACTGTTCCAGTTCTGATATATCTCCTGCCATGAACAAGGTCGTCAACACTGAACAATACTGTTCCAGTTCTGATATCTCTCCTGCCATGAACAGGTCGTCAACACTGAACAATACTGTTCCAGTTCTGATATCTCTCCTGCCATGAACAAGGTCGTCAACACTGAACAATACTGTTCCAGTTCTGATATCTCTCCTGCCATGAACAGGTCGTCAACACTGAACAATACTGTTCCAGTTCTGATATTCTCCTGCCATGAACGAGGTCGTCAACACTAAATCAATACTGTTCCAGTTCTGATATTTCTCCTGCCATGAACGAGGTCGTCAACACTGAACAATACTGTTCCAGTTCTGATATTCTCCTGCCATGAACAAGGTCCGTCACACTGAACAATACTGTTCCAGTTCTGATATCTCTCCTGCCAATGAACAAGGTCGTCAACACTGAACAATACTGTTCCAGTTCTGATATCTCTCCTGCCATGAACGAGGTCGTCAACACTGAACAATACTGTTCCAGTTCTGATATCTCTCCTGCCATGAACGAGGTCGTCAACACTGAACAATACTGTTCCAGTTCTGATATATCTCCTGCCATGAACAAGGTCGTCAACACTGAACAATACTGTTCCAGTTCTGATATCTCTCCTGCCATGAACGAGGTCGTCAACACTGAACAATACTGTTCCAGTTCTGATATGTCTCCTGCCATGAACGAGGTCGTCAACACTGAACAATACTGTACCAGTTCTGATATCTCTCCTGCCATGAACGAGGTCGTCAACACTGAACAATACTGTTCCAGTTCTGATATATCTCCTGCCATGAACAAGGTCGTCAACACTGAACAATACTGTTCCAGTTCTGATATCTCTCCTGCCATGAACAAGGTCGTCAACACTGAACAATACTGTTCCAGTTCTGATATATCTCCTGCCTTGAACAAGGTCGTCAACACTGAACAATACTGTTCCAGTTCTGATATATCTCCTGCCTTGAACAAGGTCGTCAACACTGAACAATACTCTAAGTGAAGCAGCACAAATGACTAGAGTAGTGCCACCACTGGCATTACTTTCCTTGTTTTGAAAGTTCTCGTTATTTACCCCATCATATCGCTGCTATAGCGGGTGTCTTATATAATCGCTAAAGATCGCTGCTATAACGGGTGTCTTATATAATCGCTAAAGATCGCTGCTATAGCGGGTGTCTTATATAATCGCTAAATATCAGACATAATTGCTACCTCAGAACTTTAGCCAAGTTTTTAATCAGATCTTCAATCGGTTAGAGTAGACTTAAAAGTGCTAGGGGGCGCTAGGGGGAATCAGGGGCATCAGGGGGGTGTTAGGGGTTAACAATATTGTCTGTGGACCAAAAATAAGGGGCTTGAAGTCACTAAGGGGGGTCTTGAAGATAGCTAAGGGGTGCTGAAACTAGCTAGGGGGTGTTCAAGATAGCTAGGATGTACTGAAGATATCTAGAGGGGTCTTGAACATGGGGGAGGGGTGTTGAGGATAGCTAGCGGGGTCTTAATAGCTAGCGGGGTCTTAATAGCTAGCGGGGTCTTAATAGCTAGCGGGGTCTTAATAGCTAGAGGGGTCTTAATAGCTAGCTGGGTCTTAATAGCTAGAGGGGTCTTAATAGCTAGAGGGGTCTTAATAGCTAGCGGGGTCTTAATAGCTAGCGGGGTCTTAATAGCTAGCGGGGTCTTAATAGCTAGCGGGGTCTTAATAGCTATAGGGGTCTTGAATATTGTTGTGTCTAGCATTGTACCTATACTGTTACATTCCTAGCACACCCGATACTGTTTATATATATATATATATATATATATATATATATATATATTAATATATATATATATATATAATATATATATTATATTTGGCCTGCTCTTGTTAATTCCTTGCATTGTTAAAATCTCTAGTAAGGCTGATGCATGCAGGGGATGAGATGTAGGTCTTCTCCCTGAACGCTGGCTGCCTTGGATAAACTCTAGCACAAGCTGGACGCCAGGTATTGTCCGTGTGGGTAGATTGTATAGCACTGTGTACCTTGTTCCAAGGTTCGTAGTTTCGAGTCCCCTTCAGCCAGAGATCAGTGTTTTGTGTGTGTGTGTATATATATATATATATAAATAAATATAAATTTTATATATAAAAATATATATATATATTATATATATATTTTAAATATTATATTTTTAATAATATTAAAAATCACTGCAAAAGAATGAAATTCCAAGCGCTTTCATGACTTCCCCACATTATCAAGGAGCTATAAAAACAAACATCAATATATATTACCTACCTTATATTCTCGAAGTATGTCAGAGAGAGAGAGAGAGAGAGAGAGAGAGAGAGAGAGAGGAGAGAGAGGGGAGAGAGAGGGGAGAGAGAGGGGGAGACGAAGGACAACGTTCGGGACTTTGACCATTTACAGGTACAAGTCAGACCTGTAAACGACAGCTCTGGGGGGGGGGATGCAAGTTTAAGTTCCTTAGAATTCTTCAATAACAATAGGCTTAGATGGGATAAGGAGACCAAATAGGCTGAGAGAGGCCTAGAATGTCGGAATATCAGTGCCAAGGTTATTATTAAGTTTGACTGGGTATAGAGGTAGAGGGTGAATACTTAGATAAATAGAGGGAATAGTTTAAGTTCTAAGTGGGGAAAATGTAGGTATCCCTCATAGTGGGAAGAAATTAGGTATCCCTTCTAGTGGGGAAAGGTAGGTATCCCTCCTAGTGGGGAGAAGTTAGGTATCCCTTCTAGTGGGGAAAGGTAGGTATCCCTCCTAGTGGGGATAAGTTAGGTATCCCTTCTAGTGGGGAAAGGTAGGTATCCCTCCTAGTGGGGATAAGTTAGGTATCCCTTCTAGTGGGGATAAGTTAGGTATCCCTTCTAGTGGGGAGAAGTTATTTATCCCTTTTAGTGGGGAAAGGTAGGTATCCCTTCTAGTGGGGATAAGTTAGGTATCCCTTCTAGTGGGAAGAAGTTATTTATCCCTTCCTGTATGGAAAGGTAGGTATCCCTTCTAGTGGGGAAAGGTAGGTATCCCTTCTAGTGGGGAAAAGGTAGATATCCCTCCTAGTGGGGAGAAGTTATTTATCCCTTCCTGTGGGGAAAGGTAGGTATCCCTTCTAGTGGGGAAAAGGTAAGTATCCCTTCTAGTGGGGAAAGGTAGGTATCCCTTCTAGTGGGGAAAGGTAGGTATCCCTTCTAGTGGGGAAAAGGTAGATATCCCTCCTAGTGGGGAGAAGTTATTTATCCCTTCTAGTGGGGAAAGGTAGGTATACCTTCTAGTAGGGAAAAGGTAGGTATCCCTTCTAGTGGGGAGAAGGTAGGTATCCCTTCTAGTGGGGAAAAGGTAGGTATCCCTCCTAGTGGAGAGAAGGTAGGTATCCCTTCTAGTGGGGAAAAGGGAGGCATCCCTCGTAGTGAAGGCAAGGGAGGTATCCTTCGTAGTGAAGGAAATGCAGGTATCCCTCGTATTAAAGAAAAGGGAGGTATCCCTCGTAGTGAAGAAAAGGGAGGTATCCCTCATAGTTAAAAAAAGGGAGGTATCCCTCGTAGTGAAGGAAAGGTAGGTATCCCTTATAGTTAAAAAAAGGGAGGTATCCCTCGTAGTGAAGGAAAGGGAGGTATCCCTCCGTGTTAGTTAATTAGATGGGAGAATTACAAGAATTAGGGGGAGACAAATCTAGTATGATTACGTATTAAATTTACTATCTAATGACACAGATGACTGATGAGGTTGGGTTAATTAGCATAACTAGAGGTATTCAAAACAAGGGGGTAGATGAACATCTAAGGGGGTCGAGGGGATACTTGGTTAATTCCTCCCAGGGGTCCTGCCATAGTTGAGGTCTTTACTGCTACATAAGAACATAAGAAAGAAGGAACACTGCAGCAGGCCTACTGGCCCATGCGAGGCAGGTCCAAGTCTCCTACCGGCTTAAGCCAATGCCCCAACCTAGTCAGGACAGGTCACATTCACTTAAGGAAGGAACACGACAACTGACCTGGTAGCACAAGCTATCAGGTCCAACTCACACCCACCCACACCCACTCATGTATTTATCCAACCTATTTTTAAAGCTACACAACGTTCTGGCCTCTATAACTGTACTTGGGAGTTTGTTCCACTCATCCACAACTCTATTACCAAACCAGTACTTTCCTATATCCTTCCTGAATCTGAATTTTTCCAACTTAAAACCACTGCTGCGAGTCCTGTCTAGGCTAGATATTTTCAGCACACTATTTACATCCCCTTTATTTATTCCTGTCTTCCATTTATACACCTCAATCATATCCTCCCTAATTGTACGTCTTTCTAGAGAGTGCAGATTCAGGGCCCTTAGTCTATCCTCATAGGGAAGGTTTCTGATACATGGGATCAACTTGTCATCCTCCTTTGTACATTTTCCAGAGCATTTATATCCTTCTGTAATACGGTGACCAAAACTGTGCAGCATAATCTAAATGAGGCCTAACCAAGGATGTATAGAGTTTCACAAGTGCAACTAAGTGACATTTATTTTGGCAAACGTTTCGCTCTCCAGGAGCTTTATCAAGCCATTACAAACAATACATGGACACAGAGGTATATAAAGGCTCAGAGTGAGGTGAAATACTAGTGAGGTACCATTTCGATGTTCACTAGTGTAGTAGTAGTAGTAGTAGTAGTAGTGGTAGTGACAAAAATAATACAATATGGTAGAGCAAATTTAAATTTGTACATGAGTAAAGGATATAAAAGCTTTTTACTTGGGTAACATAAAAATAGGTTGGACAAATATAAACTGGAAATGAGGCAGCTTTGTTTCAGTGTTCACTCTCTGTGCTTTGTGTAGTATAACGGAGAGACATGTGATGGCAGGTTTACTGTTTTCAGGAGGATTCTTGCTAAGACTTCGGAGATGGTGAAGCTGCCGTTGTTTTGTTTAATTGTATTCGAAACAGCGATCAGTGCTGATTCAAAGGGACTTGCGTGTGCGGAAATTAGTTTCTTTTATCACTAATTGGGCGTCTCTGAATTTCATAAGATGATTGGTGGAATTTCGGTGTTGTACACAGGCGTTGTTTAAGTTGTCGTTCCTACATGCGTATATGTGTTCATTGGGGCGGGTGTCGAGGTTTCTTGCGTTTCACCTACGTAGATTTTGTCACAGCCTCCACAGGGTAATAGTGTAAACTCCTGCATTGACTGGTTCGTGGTGCTTGGGTTTTGTCCTGGTTAGTTTCCTTTATTGAAGTGGTAAAGCGATGGCGACTCTGGTGTTAGCTTGTGAAAGTACTTTTGAGACGTTTAGTGCAACCTGGCTGTTGGGAAAAATTTATAACTTGTTGGGAGCGGGTTGATGCGTGGAGAATTGATGATCTGAAGAGCTCTTTTCTTGCAGTCTTTGATGAAAAAAAAAGGGAAATTGTAACTCAGTGAATGTTTGGTGAATGTAGTACATTCCTCGTCAAGAAACTCAGGACTAAAAATTGGGTATGCTCTTAGGAAAAACCCGATGATGATGCCTCTTTTGGTCTTGGGAACTTGACTGGAATAGAATGTGTGAGATCATTTTATTGGGGGTTTCCGATAAACTTTAAAAAACTTAAAAACGCCTGGTACAACACCGAAATTCCACCAATCATCTTATGAAATTCAGAACGCCCAATTAGTGGGAAAAAAAAACTAATTTCCGCACACGCAAGTGCCTTGAATCAGCACTGATCGCTGTTTCGAATACAAATTAAACAAAACAACGGCAGCTTCACCATCTCCGAAGTCTTAGCAAGAATCCTCCTGAAAACAGTAAACCCTGCCATCACATAGTCTCCTCCTGTTATAACTACACAAAGCACAGAGAGTGAACACTGAAACAAGCTGCCTCATTCCAGTTTATATTTGTCCAACCTATTTTTATGTTACCCAAGTAATAGCTTTTATATCCTTTACTCATGTACGAATTTAATTGCCTACCCTAATTTTATTACTTTTTTTCACTACCACTACTACTACTACTACTACTACTACCACTAGTGAACATCGAAATGGTACCTCACTAGTATTCACCTCACTCTGAGCCTTTTTATAAACCCCCTGTGTCCATGTATTGTTTGTAATGGCTTGATAAAGCTCCTGGAGAGCGAAACGTTGCCACAATAAATGTCACATTAGTTGCACTTGTTTCCTTTTACTTTACATATTGTCGGTAATTCTACCAACTTTATTACAATTAAGAGTTGAAGAACAACCTGAGGGCTCCTATTATTTATGCTTCTTGATATGAAGCCAAGGATTCTGTTAGCTTTAATTGCGAACACTTTTGCACTGTTGTCTTGGTTTCAGATTACTGCTAACCAGATCTCCTAAATCTTTTCGCAATCCGTAATATTAAGATCTACATTATTTTTGTTTAAAATGTGGCATGGTAATTGTCCTGTCCAACATTTAGAACTTTGCATTTGTCTAAAATTAAACTGCATCTGCCACTCCCCCGACCCTGCATCAGTCTATTCAAATCTTCCTGGAGTGCTCTAATGTCTCGTCAGAATGAATTCGACGGCCTATTTGGTGTCATCGGCAAACTTGCCGATCGCGCTTTTAAAGCCCTCATCTATGTCGTTTATGTAGATTGTGAACAGCAGGGGCCCAACACTGACCCCTGTGGAACACCGCTCGTGACGCTTCCCCACTCTGACTTCTCCCCATTTATGCAAACTCTCTGCTGCCTATTTGTCAACCATGCCTCTGTCCGGGAAAAAAATTTCTCCTATTCCATGTCCTTAAATTTTTTCCTCAATAGTCTCTGATGTGGGACCCTGTCAAAACCTTACTGAAGTCCATATTACACAATATCATATTCATTACCATGATCTACCTCCTCAAATACCTTATGTGAAAAAAGTTAATAAATTCGTAAGGCAGAACGCCCCTTTGAAAAACCCATGCTGAATTCGTTGATTAATTTATGCTTTCAAGGTGGATACGAACTGCCTCGGCAATTATTGATTCCATAAATTTTCCCACTATGGAGGTTAGGCTTATTGGTCTATAGTTCGAAGCTAAGGACCTGTCACCTGTTTTGAAAATAGGTATCACATTTGCCATTTCCACTTATCTGGCACCATGACAGTTTGTAGTGATATGTTGAAAAGATTAGCCAAAGGTGTGCTAAGCTCCTCTTTACATTCCTTTAGAACCCTTGCATACAGTTCATCAGGCCTGGGGATTTGTTAGGTTTTAATTATCTATTTGCCTAAGGAACCATGTCACTTGTGACCCTAATAGTGCACAGTTTATTATCGTCCTGTTCCACATAATTTATCATTACTGGAATATCGCTGGTATCCTCCTGTGTAAAAACTGAGAGGAAGTAGGTGTTAAAAATTCTACACATTTCCTTATCACTGTCAGTGAGCTGACCCGAGGAACTTTTGAGTGGGCCTATCTTGTCCCTGATCTTACTTCTGTATACCTGAAAGAATCCTTTTGTGGTTAGTCTTCGATTCTCTTGCAACTTTAACCTCATAATCTCTTTTTGCTTTTCTAATTCCTTTTCTATTTCTCTCTCTAACTGAATATATCGATTTCTTAATTCCCCC
The DNA here is from genome assembly GCF_026875155.1 of Cherax quadricarinatus. Classification (NCBI taxonomy): domain Eukaryota; kingdom Metazoa; phylum Arthropoda; class Malacostraca; order Decapoda; family Parastacidae; genus Cherax; species Cherax quadricarinatus. The sequence continues at coordinate 10,491,953 of NC_069493.1, forward strand.
TCTCCTCTTTTGATTTCCCCTTATATGCCCCCTTTTGACCAACAAAAATATTTTAATCATTGTTCATCCTTTTTAGGATCATTTTTGTTTGATCGTTTCCCCTTTTTGGAACAATTTACTGAGCAGCTGAACATCCCCGGGAAAGCGTCATATCGGATCCACACCACTACCTGACCTTAGTCGGGTCATTCCATTTCACCCCACCTAAGTAATTTTTTCATCCTAGGAAATCCCAAGGAAAGTCGGGACGGAGACTTGATTCCCTTATTGGGGGAATTCCAGATTATTAAAACTGAGTGATTTGTGATCATTTTTTCCCCAAGCACGAAGATGAAATGTTGGTTTGTTCCGGGGACTGAGGGGCTTTTGGGTTCATTGAGGCCCTTTAAGACTTGAGAAATTTAGAAATGCAGGAGCGGGCAACCTCCCACGGGGGGGGGGTTAGAACCCGCGATCAGGATAACTCCAGACCGTTGTGTTAGCCACTGGGTCGTGGCAAAGGGCGTCGGTCCTGGATTTTTAGACCCGACGCGGGTTCAACCCCCCCCCGGGGTAGTTTTGTTTACAATCGTGCCCTTACAGCCGTTAAAATCTACAATAAAAGTGTCGTGAGGAGGATAAAAAAAATTTTGATCCTTGAATTTAAAGGGTTTCAAGATGTTTCGGATACTTTTTCTTTTTGGTGAATTAATGGGGTATAGGATATAGGGAAAATTTTCAAAAGGTTAATTTAAAAAGGGAATCACGACAGGAATAGGACGGTTCTGAATGCTGTAAATGGGCATGGTAATATAAGGGCAATGGTATTGAACAGAGGTTTTACTCTGATAAATGGGACTAAACTATTTCCCTTTCTTAGGCATCTTTTAAAGGCCCACAGGGATGGAAAGTTTTGCAAAGGGGTGGTTTGGGGGGCATCCTGGGTGTTTAAAAGGGCTGGGTGGGTGGCTCCTGGGGGTTTAATGGACTGGTGTGGGGGCTCCCGGGGTTAATGGCGGGTGGGTGGGATCCTGGGGGTTAGTGAATGGTGTGGGGGCATCCTGGGTGTTAAAGGATGGTGTGGGTGGCCCTCCCCGGTGTTAAAGGACTGGTTTTGGGGGGCTCCTGGGTAAGGACTGGTGTGGGGGGCTCCTGGGGGTTAGTGGGTGGTGTGGGTGGGACCTGGGTCTTAATGGGTGGTGTGGGTGGCATCCTGGGTGTTAGTGGAGTGGTGTGGGTCACATCCTGGGTGTTAGTGGACTGGTGTGGGTCGCATCCTGGGTGTTAGTGGAGTGGTGTGGCTCGCATCCTGGGTGTTAGTGGAGTGGTGTGCGTCACATCCTGGGTGTTAGGGGACTGGTGTGGGTCACATCCTGGGTGTTAGTGGACTGGTGTGGGTCACATCCTGGGTGTTAGTGGACTGGTGTGGGTCACATCCTGGGTGTTAGTGGACTGGTGTGGGTCGCATCCTGGGACAAAACTGACGTAATTTGCGGGAAATGCTCGGCATAACAAGGGACTTTCTATATAGTAGTATGTCACTGATGTCAGCTATGATCTGTATACCTTGTACATGTACTTGTATACCTTGTACATGTACTTGTATACCTTGTACATGTACTGGGAACGGTTGAAGGTCCTTGATCTGTATTCCCTGGAACGTAGGCGAGAGAGATACGTGATAATATACGCTTGGAAGGTCCTGGAATGACTGGCACGAAACTTACAAAAGAAAATCACTCCCAATGAAAGCAAAAGACTGGGCAGGAGATGCAACATTCCCCCAGTGAAAAGCAGAAGTGCTACGAGTACACTGAGACACAACACAGTAAGTGTCAGGGGCCCAAGACTGTTCAACTGCCTCCCAACATATATAAGGGGGATTACCAATAGACCTCTGGCTGTCCTCAAGACCCCTGGCGGTCTTCAAGACCCGTGGTTGTCTTCAAGACCCCTGGTTGTCTTCAAGACCCCTGGTTGTCTTCAAGACCCCTGGTTGTCGTCAAGACCCCTGGCTGTCAAGACCCCTGGCTGTCAAGACCCCTTACTGTCTTCAAGAAGGCACTGGACAGGCAGCTAAAGTCAGTACCTGACCAACCGGGCTGTTGTTCGTACGTCAGCTTGCGTGCGGCCATCAGTAACAGCCTGGTTGATCAGACCCTGATCCACCATGAGGCCTGGTCTCAGACCGAGTCCTCGGGGCGTTGACCCCCGAAACCCTCTCCAGGTAAACTCCAGGTAACATATTAAAGAAAAATATATTAAGTATTTTCTTTAGATTGGTTCAGTACAAGACAGTTCTCAGTGTGTCTCTGTACGTAACTTGTAAATTGAAATATAGACACATGTGCAACATCTGGGTATGTTTATTGTAGACGTTTCGCCATCCAGTGGCGTAGTGACGACTACGACAACTACTACTACAACTAACCCATCTCTTTGGGTAGGATCTACTTCCACTGGGGAATCCCGCCAACCAGTGACTATGTCCTCGTCTGCTACACCTGACGTTACTATATAAGCGCCAAGCTCCTTTCTTCTGCTTCAGAATCTCCACGACTACGGTGCTCTTCGCACCTACTCCTAGGTTGAGGGACTGATTACCTCATCTTCTGTACATAGTTCTCCTGTCTTCAAGTTATGTCCTGGAATTTGTATTGATAAAGCCACTGGATGGCGAAACGTCTACAATAAAGATACCCAGATGTTGCATATGTGTCTCAATTTCAACTTGTCGGTATTGTATACCATTCTTGTACATCTTGTAAATTGTTCAAGTTGGGGGCGAAACGTTATGTTTCACTCTTGTACTCGTCTAATTATGGTTTCAGGGGTCGAGACTCAGCTCCTGGCCCCGCACCGTATGTGTTTGTGTGTTTCGGTCATGGTATTGTGTCGTCTTGTACGTGTATGGTACACAGTGCCGTCCAGGTGGATAATTAGACACGTGTGCAACATCTGGGTATCTTTATTGATGTTTCGCCCGTGCAGTGGCTTTCATCAGTGCATCCCCAAGGAGGAGGGACTGATTACCTAATCTTTTGTATGTACTCTACAGTCTTCATATGATGTCCTTGAGTTTGTACTGATAAAGCCACTGGATGGGCGAAACGTCTACAAAAGCAGATACCCAGATGTTTCACATGTTGCATTACAGCACTCATGTTGCAGAATAGTGAAATGTGTTGGAGGGCAGTTAAGGTCTTCTAGACTCCTAGATATGTCTAGCAGCAGTGTGGGTAG
>NC_069493.1:10500174-10627674 GCF_026875155.1 Cherax quadricarinatus
TGTGTGTGTGGTATATGGTTGTGATGGTATGTGATAGTACTGGTGTGTGGTAGTGGTGTGTGGTAGTGGTGTGTGTGTGTGGTATATGGTTGTGATGGTATGTGATAGTACTGGTGTGTGGTAGTGTGTGTGGTGGTATGGTGGTTGTGATAGGTATGTGATAGTTGGTGTGTGGTAGTGGTGTGTGTGTGGTATGTGTGGTTGTGATGGTATGTGATAGTGGTGTGTGGTAGTGGTGTGTAGTAGTGGTTGTGTGGTAGTGGTGTGTGTGTGGTATATGTTGTGATGGTGTATGTGATAGTACTGGTGTGTAGTAGTGGTGTGTGGTAGTGGTGTGTGTAGTGGTGTGTGTGTGGTATATAGTAGTGGTGGTATGTGATAGTACTGGTGTGTGGTAGTGATGTATAGTGGTAAGAGTAGTGGTAGATTTGGTACCAGCTTTAGAGATGGAGTCCCCCACCTACCGCCACAATCACTACCAATACCACCACCCCTCACCCATCATAACCCCCACCAACATCCCACCATCAACTCCACAACCCCACCACCTAACATACCACCTTTCAAAATACATCCCCAACTCAAAATCTTCGAAAAATTCCCAAAAATTCCTTTCAGAATACATCAGTGTGTGGATCAATGCCCACGGAACATCAGTCTGATCAGGACTTAACCTCTGTCATGTTTATCAGATTTCCGGATCGAAATTGGCCATGTAAATCAGAGAGTATGCAAATGCCAGGTTCAACTCCCGCTCGTTTTTCCGTCCCAGATCCTAATATATGTTCATGTCATTCAATAAATCGAACACGCAATGAACGGGAAGGAGATTAATAAGAATCCTCTTTGAGTCCTCAGTCCTCATTTGCTGGTGATTTCCGAATTTTGGCGTACCTCCGCCCGTCCGTCCGCTTGCTAGGTCCCTCAGGCCCCCATTGCTACGTCTGCTGCTCTGAGTACTACAGGAAACTAGCCATTAATGGGGTAGTGGGTCGTAACTGCGCGAAGTATGGGTGTTTAAATGGCTTTGACGTAGATCTACGCGGGGATCACGGCCAGGGACGGGTTTGTTTGGGGTCCGTTATGACGATTTAATAATACAAGGAGTCTACCTGGAGGTGTTCCGGGGGTCAGTGTCTCCCCGGCCTGGCCCTTGACCAGGCCTCTTGGTGGATCAAGGTCTGATCATTCAGGCTGTTACTGCTAGCCGCACGTAGTCCAACGTACGAACCACAGCCAGGTTGATCCTTCACCGACTTTATCCAGCTCCCTCTTGAAGGCAGCCAGGTGCCTATTGGTAATCCCCTTTATGCATGGCAGGCTGTTGAACAGTCTTGGGGCCCCAGACAGTATACAGAATATAATGCCATCTTTTACTGACAACGTTTCGCCCATACAGTAAGTTTAGTCAAATCATCAATAGATCTAACAAGGGAGAGAGGATGTGAAGAGTTAGAGGTGGTGTGTTAAGTGTATATATACACAGCTTTGGTTTATAGGTAAATATGTTTGTGATACACCCAGTGTGTGGGCGAAACGTTGTTAATGAGAGATATTATGGTTGAATTTGTGACTTGATAGATGGGGACACTTTTTAGTATATCAGTTGCAATAGTTGCTGGATGTTGCTCTGTAGAGGAAGTAACAACAGTAGCTGCAACAGTAGCTGCAACAGTAGCTGCAACAGTAGCTGGAACAGTAGCATCAACAGTATCAACAGCAGTATCAACAGTATCAGCAGCAACAGTATTAACAGTAGCAGCAACAGTATCAATAGTAGCAACAGTATCAATAGCAGCAACAGTATCAACAACAGTAGCAGCGACAGTGTCATCAGTAGCATCAACAGGATCAACAACAGCAACATCACGAACAACAGCAGCAGCATCAACAGCAGCAGCAGCAGTAACATCAAGAACAGCAACATCAACAGCAGTAGCAGTTGCAATGTCAGCAACAGCAGCAGCAACAGTAACAACATCAACAGCAGCAGATGCAACACCAACGACAATTACAACAGAATTAGCAGCCACATCAACAGCAGCTACATTAACAGTAACAGCAACAGACACAACAGCAGCTACATTAACAGTAACAGCAACACTACATTAACAATAACGCTACATTAACAGTAACAGCAACAGACACAACAGCAGCTACATTAACAGTAACAGCAACAGACACAACAGCAGCTACATTAACAATAACAGCAACAGACACAACAGCAGCTACATTAACAGTAACAGCAACACTACATTAACAATAACAGCTACATTAACAGTAACAGCAACAGACACAACAGCAGCTACATTAACAGTAACAGCAACAGACACAACAGCAGCTACATTAACAGTAACAGCAACAGACACAACAGCAGCTACATTAACAATAACAGCAACAGACACAACAGCAGCTACATTAACAGTAACAGCAACAGACACAACAGCAGCTACATTAACAATAACAGCAACAGACACAACAGCAGCTACATTAACAATAACAGCAACAGACACAACAGCAGCTACATTAAAAATAACAGCAACAGACACAACAGCCAAAAAAACCCAGACCCGCTCTCCGTCGCCCCTCGCCCCAACAGCGCTCTTAACAGAACGCCGCCCACAAAAAGTAAAAAGCACCAGCAGCCATTAACTCGCCCAAAGACCCAACTCCCTTTCCCCAAGAAAAAGAAAACCCCAACCCAGTGGAATAGTCACCGACTTTTCGGGGAACAAGAAAACACTAAAAGGTACTTACGTGCCGGGCCTAAATGAACCACAACACGTACCATTAAAGTGCTAAACGACCGAGTTACAAAAGCCGCACAACCCACAATAAAAATGCCAAAGACGAAAGGATAACGTAAAAAAACACCCGTCTTAACGAGAGAAAACAAAGAGCTACATTTAATAACCCCGCAACAGGACAAACCACACTCCTTAGCAAAGCTAAGCCTATTCAATTGAACCAAAATACTTACCAAAATAAACATAAACCACCCTGGGCAACTGCTGTTTGGTGTCCTTAGCCTCTTTGCCAGGGGAAATACCTTCTTAAAATGAACTTTCCCCAAGTACATTCAATTATCCCAGACATAGACCCCCAAAGGAATACGTACATGACGTTTCCGTTACATGAAATTACAATAATTTTACAAGGTTCGTAAATGAATTACAATTACGTACAAGTGTACAAGTAAAGGGGACTAAATATACGGGGCCCTGACAAGGTATAAAAGTTACATTGTTCAAGGATAACAGGACATTTTAAATATAAAGTACATGTACAAGGGGGAGCCGTCAAAGTAACCAAGGTTACCATACATTACCGGTATCTGTCCAAGGGTTTTTCCCCGGGTACCTTCAATATAACCAAATACATGTACAAGTATACCAGTACAAGTTTTACCAAATACATGTACAAGGTTAATACATGTAAAAAGGTATACCACTGTACAAGGTATACATGTACAGGGTATACATGTACAAGGTATACATGTACAAGGTATACATGTACAAGGTATACGTGTACAAGGTATACGTGTACTAGGTATACATGTACAAGGTATACATGTACAAGGTATACATGTAAAAGGTATACAAGTCATGTACAAGGTATACCAGTACATGTACAAGGTATACAAGTACATGTAAAGGTATACAAGTACATGTACAAGGTATACCAGTACATGTACAAGGTATACAAGTACATGTACAAGGTATACAAGCACATGTACAAGGTATACATGTACAAGGTATACCAGTACATGTACAAGGTATACCAGTACATGTGCAAGGTATACAAATACATGTACAAGGTATACAAGTACATGTACAAGGTATACAAGTACATGTACAAGGTATACCAGTACATGTACAAGGTATACAAGTACATGTACAAGGTATACAAGCACATGTACAAGGTATACATGTACAAGGTATACCAGTACATGTACAAGGTATACCATACATGTACAAGGTATACAAATACAGTACAAGGTATACCAGTACATGTACAAGGTATACAAATACATGTACAAGGTATACAAGTACATGTACAAGGTATACAAGTACATGTACAAGGTATACCAGTACATGTACAAGGTATACAAGTACATGTACAAGGTATACAGATCATAGCTGACATCAGTGACATACTACTATATAGAAAGTCCCTTGTTATGCTGAGCATTTCCCGCAAATTAGGTCAGTTTTGTCACAGGATGTGACCCACACCAGTCCACTAACACCAGGATTGACCCACACCAGTCCACTAACACCCAGGATGTGACCCACACCAGTCCACTAACACCCAGGATGTGACCCACACCAGTCCACTAACACCCAGGATGTGACCCACACCAGTCCAATAACACCCAGGATGTGACCCACACCAGTCCACTAACACCCAGGATGTGACCCACACCAGTCCACTAACACCCAGGATGTGACCCACACCAGTCCACTAACACCCAGGATGTGACCCACACCAGTCCACTAACACCCAGATGCGACCCACCCCAGTCCACTAACACCAGGATGTGACCACACCAGTCACTAACACCAGGATGTGACCACACCAGTCCACTAACACCAGGATGTGACCCACACCAGTCCACTAACACCGGGATGTGACCACACCAGCCCATAACACCAGGATGTGACCCACACAGTCCACTAACACCCAGGATGTGACCCACACCAGTCCACTAACACCCAGGATGCGACCCACACCAGTCCATACCCCAGGATGCCACCCACACCAGTCCACTAACACCCAGGATGCGACCCACACCAGTCCACAACACCAGGATGCCACCCACACCAGTCCACTAACACCCAGGATGTGACCCACACCAGTCCACTACACCCGGATGTGACCCACACCAGTCACTAACACCCAGGATGTGACCCACACAGTCCACTAACACCCAGGATGTGACCCACACCAGTCACTAACACCCAGGATGTGACCCACACCAGTCCACTAACACCCAGGATGTGACCCACACCAGTCCACTAACACCCAGGATGTGACCCACACCAGTCCACTAACACCCAGGATGTGACCCACACCAGTCCACTAACACCCAGGTACCCATTTTACTAATGGATGAACAGGGACAACAGGTGTAAGCAAACACGCCCAATGTTTTCACCCTCGCCGGGAATCGAACCCGTACCCTCGTCGTGTGAACCGAGCGCTTTGCCTACCAGGCCACGATCAAAACTATTGATCTAAATGTATAAAAGAGGGACAAACGAAATATTGGAACTCGGAGTGTTGCACCATACTTTCTTACAGTGGTAGTTACCACTGTAAGAAAGTAAGACTAAAGATTGGATTTCTACCCATCAACACTTGGGAATCTTTATTGTAGACGTTTCGCCCTCCAGTAGATTTATCAATACAAACTCAGACATAATGGAAACACTGGAGAACTGTATACAGGTGCTGGGGTAATCAGTCCCTCAGTCTTGGAGTACAAGACTACGGTGCTGGGGTAATCAGTCCCTCAGTCTTGGAGTACTAGACTACGGTGCTGAGATAATCAGTCCCTCAGTCTTGGAGTACAAGACTACGGTGCTGGGGTAATCAGTCCCTCAGTCTTGGAGTTAGACTACGGTGGTCTTCACCAACTCCAAGACTGAGGGACTGATTACCCCAGCACCGTAGTCTTGTACTCCAAGACTGAGGGACTGATTACTTCAGTTTTGCAAATAGTTCTGCTCTTTACATTATGAAGATATTCAGATATTGCACATGTATGTAATTCTTCATCAGTCAAATACTGAATTAGTCCATCAGCACTGGAGAAGTTGTTTGAGATGGTCAGTCCCCTGCTGCAGTCATTCAGCTGGAAGATATTTGAAGACATTGCTCCAGCGTTCAGATGTTACTGTCTAACCCACTCCACCTGAGTCACCAGCTGTCACCTTCCTAGCTGTCCAAGCCACTCCACCTGAGTCACCAGCTGTCACCTTCCTAGCTGCCCTAGCCACTCCACCTGAGTCACCAGCTGTCACCTTCCTAGCTGCTCTAGCCACTCCACCTGAGTCACCAGCTGTCACCTTAGCTGTCCAAGCCACTCCACCTGAGTCACCAGCTGTCACATTCCTAGCTGTCCAAGCCACTCCACCTGAGTCACCAGCTGTCACCTTCCTAGCTGCCCTAGCCACTCCACCTGAGTCACCAGCTGTCACCTTCCTAGCTGCCTAGCCACTCCACCTGAGTCACCAGCTGTCACCTTCTTAGCTGTCCAAGCCACTCCACCTGAGTCACCAACTGTCACCTTCCTAGCTGCCCAAGTCACTCCACCTGAGTCACCAGCTGTCACCACTTCAACCTACTGCACCATCTTCCTGTGATCACTGCTCTCACCAGGGCAAACTTGGCTTTCTAAACGACAGCCACCAACCTGGCTTTCTCCTGTCGGTTCCTGCCTGTCTGTCGCCTCCTGCCTGTCTGTCGCCTCCTGTCTGATGCCTCCTGTCTGATGCCTCCTGCCTGTTGCTTACTGTGTTTGCTGTCTCCTGTCTGCTGCCTCCTGTCTGCTGCCCACTGTCTGCTGCTTCCTGTCTGCTGCCTCCTGTCTGCTGCCTCCTGTCTGCTGCCCACTGCTGCCTCCTGTCTGCTGCCTCCTGTCTGCTGCCCACTGTCTGCTGCCCACTGTCTGCTGCCCACTGTCTGCTGCCTCCTGTCTGCTGCCTCCTGTCTGCTGCCTCCTGTCTGCTGCCTCCTGTCTGCTGCCTCCTGTCTGCTGCCTCCTGTCTGCTGCCTCCTGTCTGTTACCTACTGTCTGCCTACCGGTACATAACGTCAGACCAGCAGCAACTGGGTCAGTGTCTACCAGCTCACCTTGGCCTGTTCACTGGTCAGAGCTCACCAGAGCTTTCCTCTACCAACATTTGCACTCTGTGTAGAGTTTTGTCACGTAGTGTGTCGCTCTGTGTACAGTTCGATACAGCTCTACACAGACTTTATAAAGGTATACTTGATAAAGCTCTACGGATAGTATACAGCTTCATTAGTAATCTCTGGATTTAAGCACCCAAAACATTTATCCCAGCAATCTCAGAAGATTAAAGCGTCCCATACACCCTCTCCCGGTAATCCACCACAGTTCAAGCGTCCCATACACCCTCTCCCGGTAATCCATCACAGTTCAAGCGTCCCATACACCCTCTCCCGTAATCCCCACAGTTTAAGCGTCCCATACACCCTCTCCCGGTAATCCATCACAGTTCAAGCGTCCCATACACCCTCTCCGGTAATCCCCACAGTTTAAGCGTCCCATACACCCTCTCCCCGGTAATCCATCACAGTTCAAGCGTCCCATACACCCTCTCCCGGTAATCCACCACAGTTCAAGCGTCCCATACACCCTCTCCCGGTAATCCACCACAGTTCAAGCGTCCCATACACCCTCTCCCGGTAATCCACCACAGTTCAAGCGTCCCATACACCTCTCCCGGTAATCCACCACAGTTCAAGCGTCCCCATACACCCTCTCCCGGTAATCCACCACAGTTCAAGCGTCCCATACACCCTCTCCCGGTAATCCACCACAGTTCAAGCGTCCCATACACCCTCTCCCGGTAATCCACCACAGTTCAAGCGTCCCATACACCCTCTCCCGGTAATCCACAACAGTTCAAGCGTCCCATACACCCTCTCCAGGTAATCTCCCACAGTTAAAACGTCCCATACACCCTCTCCAGGTAATCTCCCACAGTTAAAACGTCCCATACACCCTCTCCAGGTAATCCCCACAGTTAAAACGTCCCATACACCCTCTCCAGGTAATCCCCCACAGTTCAACCGTCCCATACACCCTCTCACGATAATCCCCCACAGTTCAAGCGTCCCATACACCCTCTCCAGGTAATCCCCCACAGTTCAACCGTCCCATACACCCCATATACACAGAGCATGTGAGTACATACGTTGTTGTTGTGGCAGCCACTCCCCACACCACTGGTTGGCCTCCCAGTACGTACCTGCAACAAGAGTACACACGAATGAATTCTGTATTCGTCACTGTCGGTATTTGTGGGAATTTTGGGTAGTACTGGGTGTATCAAAATGATGGATCCGACTTGAAGGTAGTTTTTAGAACACCCTGTGTATGGAGGAGCTGTCTGTCCCCCTTGCGGGTTTAGCGCTTACCAGCGTGTGTGTATGTGTTGATAATCTTAAACTTAATAATAATAATAATCCCAATCTTAATAGTAATCTAAATAATTAATAATCTTAATATTTATTTCTAAAGGCATAATTAAAAGTTATTGTATCTAAATATACACTGATATACACCTCCCAGTGTATATACACTGAGATATACACCTCCCAGTGTATATACACTGAGATATACACCTCTCAGTGTATATACACTGAGATATACACCTCTCAGTGTATATACACTGAGATATACACCTCCCAGTGTATATACACTGAGATATAACTCCCAGTGTATATACACTGAGATATACACCTCCCAGTGTATATACACTGAGATATACACCTCTCAGTGTATATACCTGAGATATACACCTCCCAGTGTATATACACTCGAGATATACACCTCCAGTGTATATACACTGAGATATACACCTCCCAGTGTATATACACTGAGATATACCACCTCTCAGTGTATATACACTGAGATATACACCTCCCAGTGTATATACACTGAGATATACACCTCCCAGTGTATATACACTGAGATATACACCTCTCGGACATCCTGCTGAAGAGGACCTCAACTGGAGGGCGAAATATTCTGAGAAAGTCTTCTGGATGTGACCAAAACATTTCAATAAATTTTTGTGAACGTTTTGAAAGTGTACACACACACGCGCGCGCGCGCGCACACACACAACACACCACACACCACACACACACACACACCACACACACACACACACACACACACACCAACACACACACACAAAAGGAGCAGTGAATCGACCCCTGCAGCCACAAATAGGTGAGTACACTCAAAATGAATAGGGGTCGTAGTTTAGGAGAGATTTTGATGGAAATGGTCTGGGTGAAGGCGGTCCCAGACCCTCCCCCACTCAGTCACAGACCCGTCCATCCTGCCCGGCCTTCAAGACCCCCTCCCATCCCTCCATCACCAGGGGGACCTGATTAGGATCTAGGAAGACCTCTTTTTAGGTCCCGTGGACCTCTGGCTGGTCTCTCATACGTTTTAGAGACCTTTCTGGTTTTATGCAGAGGTCCCAGTTAGGTCCCTGTCTTATGTAGGGGTCCCAGTTTGGTCCCTGCCTTATGCATGGGTCCCAGTTTGGTCCCTGTCTTATGCAGGGGTCCCAGTTTGGTCCCTGTCTTATGCAGGGGCCCCAGTTTGGTCCCTGTCTTATGCAGGGGTCCCAGTTTGATCCCTGTCTTATGCAGGGGTCCCAGTTTGGTCCCTGTCTTATGCAGGGGTCCCAGTTTGGTCCCTGTCTTATGCAGGGGTGCCAGTTTGGTCCCTGTCTTATGCAGGGGTGCCAGTTTGGTCCCTGTCTTATGCAGGGGTGCCAGTTTGGTCCCTGTCTTATGCAGGGGTCCCAGTTTTGGTCCCTGTCTTATGCAGGGGTCCAGTTTGGTCCCTGTCTTATGCAGGGGTCCCAGTTTGGTCCCTGTCTTATGCAGGGGTCCAGTTTGTCCCTGTCTTTTACAGGGTCCCAGTTTGGTCCCTGTCTTATGCAGGGGTCCCAGTTTGGTCCCTGTCTTATGCAGGGGTCCCAGTTTGGTCCCTGTCTTATGCAGGGGTCCCAGTTTGGTCCCTGTCTTATGCAGGGGTCCCAGTTTGGTCCATGTTATAATTGAAGAATTTGACACTAAGTGGACTAGGTCTAGGAAGGGTACTAGGAGGGGTACTAGGAGGGGTACGAGGAGGGGTACGAGGAGGGGTACTAGGAGGGGTACTAGGAGGGGTACGAGGAGGGGTACTAGGAGGGGTACTAGGTCTATTAGGAGGTGTAGGAAGTATGAGAGGGGGACTAGGAGGCCTAGGAGGTGAAATACGGGGACCAGGAGGTCGAGGGGGACTAGGTCCTAGGAGGAGGTGATGACCTCTGTGGTGATAAGTGTCAGTGACACACTCCTTTACTTACCATATTCACCCTAGATGATGTAACCTCCACTACCTCCACTACCACCACCCTCTGCTACCACTACCTCCACTACCACCACCTCCACTACTACCACCCTCTGCTACCACTACCTCCACTACCACCACCCTCTGTTACCACTACCTCCACTACCACCACCCTCTGCTACCACTACCTCCACTACCACCACCCTCTGCTACCACTACCTCACTACCACCCACCCTCTGCTACACTACCTCCACACCCACCTCTGCTACCACTACCTCCACTACTCCACTACCACCACCTCTGCTACCACTACCTCCACTACCACCACCCTCTGCTACACTACCTCCACTACCCACCACCCTCTGCTACCACTACCTCCACTACCACCACCCTCTGCTACACTACCTCCACTACCACCACCCTCCGCTACCACACCTCCACTACTAACCACTAATACAATTACTACCCTCTGCTACCACTACCTCCACTACACCACCTCTGCTACCACTACCTCCACTACTACCACCCTCTGCTACCACTACCTCCACTACTACCCACCTCTGCTACCACTACTCCACTACTACCACCTCTGCTACCACTACCTCCATACTACCACCTCTGCTACCACTACCTCCACTACTACCACCCTGCTACCACTACCTCCACTACTACCACCTCTGCTACCACTACCTCCATACTACCACCTCTGCTACCACTACCTCCACTACTACCACCTCTGCTACCACTACCCCACTACTACACCTCTGCTACCATTACCTCCACTACTACCACCTCTGCTACCACTACCTCCACTACTACCACCTCTGCTACCACACTCCACTACTACCACCTCTGCTACCACTACCTCCACTACTACCACCTCTGCTACCACTACCTCCACTACTACCACCTCTGCTACCACTACCTCCACTACTACCACCCTCTGCTACCACTACCTCCACTACTACCACCCTCTGCTACCACTACCTCCACTACTACCACCTCTGCTACCACTACCTCCACTACTACCACCTCTGCTACCACTACCTCCACTACTACCACCTCTGCTACCACTACCTCCACTACACCACCCTCTGCTACCACTACACTCCACTACCACCACCTCTGCTACCACTACCTCCACTACCACCACCTCTGCTACCACTACCTCCACTACACCACCTCTCATCTACCACACTTACCTCCACATACTACCACCTCTGCTACCACTAACTCCACTACTCCACCTCTGCTACCACTACCTCCACTACTACCACCTCTGCTACCACTAACCTCCACTACTACCACCTCTGCTACCACTACCTCCACTAACTACCACCTCTGCTACCACTACCTCCACTACTACCACCTCTGCTACCACTACCTCCACTACTACCACCTCTGCTACCACTACCTCCACTACTACCACCCTCTGCTACCACTACCTCCACTACTACCACCTCTGCTACACACTACCTCACTACTACCACCTCTGCTACCACTACCTCCACTACTACCACCTCTGCTACCACTACCTCACTACTACCACCCTCTGCTACACTACTCCACTACTACCACCTCTGCTACCACTGACTCCACTACCCACCACACCACTCCTGCACCTACCACCTACCTAACTACCATACACCACCCTCTGCTACCACTGCCTCCACTACTACCACCCTCTGCTACCACTACCTCCACTACACCACCCTCGCTACCACTACTCCACTACTACCACCTCTGCTACCACTAACTCCACTACTACCACCTTGCTACCACTACCTCCACTACTACCACCCTCTGCTACCACTACCTCCACTACCACCACCCTCTGCTACCACTACCTCCACTACCACCACCCTCTGCTACCACTACCTCCACTACTACCACCCTCTGCTACCACTAACTCCACTACTACCACCCTCTGCTACCACTACCTCCACTACTACCACCCTGCTACCACTACCTCCACTACACCACCCTCTGCTACCACTACCTCACTACCACCACCCTCTGCTACCACTACCTCCACTACCACCACCCTGCTACCACTACCCACTACCACCTCTGCTACCACACCTCCACTACCACCACCCTCTGCTACCACTAACTCCACTACTACCACCTCTGCTACCACTACCTCCACTACCACCACCTCTGCTACCACTACCTCCACTACCACCACCCTTGCTACCACTACCACCACCTCTGCTACCACTACCTCCACTACCACCACCCTCTGCTACCACTACCTCCACTACCACCACCCTCTGCTACCACTACCTCCACTACTGCCACCTCTGCTACCACTACCTCCACTACTACCACCCTCTGCTACCACTACCTCCACTACCACCACCTCTGCTACCACTAAACCATCCTACCACTACCCACTACACCACCCTCTGCTACCACTACCTCACTACACCACCTCCACCACTACCCCTACACACACTCTGCTACCACACTACCCACTACCACCCTCTGCTACCACTACCTCCACTACTACCACCCTCTGCTACCACTCCTCCACTCCACACCTACCACCTCTGCTACCACTACCTACACTACCACCACCTCTGCACCACTACCTCCACTACCCCACCCTCTGCTACCACTACCTCCACTACTACCACCTCTGCTACCACTACCTCCTTACTACCACCACCCTGCTACCACTACCTCCACTACTACCACCTCTGCTACCACTCCTCCACTACCACCACCTCTGCTACCACTACCTCCAACCTCACTACCACCACCTCTGCTACCACTACCTCCACACCCTGCTACCACTACCTCCTACCTACCACCTCTGCTACCACTACCTCCACTACTACCATCCACCTATGCTACCACTGCCTCCACTACCACAACCTCCACTACCTCCATACTACCTCCACTACGCTACCTCCACCTCTACACCACTACCTCACTACCACTACCTCCACCTCTACTACCACCACCTCTACTACCACTACCTCCACTACCACTACCTCCACTACCGCTACCTCCACCTCTACTACCACTACCTCCACTACCACTACCTCCACCTCTACTACCACCACCTCTACTACCACTACTCCCTCCACTACCGCTACCCTCACCTCTACTACCACTACCTCCACTACCACTACCTCCACTACCACTACCACCACCTTGCTACCACTCACTCCACTACTACTACGACCACTCTGCTACCACTACCCACTACCACTAACCTCCACCTCTACTACACTACGTCCACTACCACTACCTCCACTACTGCTGCCTCCACGTCTACTACCACTACCTCCACTACCACTACCTCCACTACCCTACTCCACACTCTACTACCACTACCTCCACTACCACTACCACCCACCTCTGCTTCCACTACCTCCACTACCAACTACCTCCACTCCTACCACTACCTCCACTACCACTCACCACCTCTACTACCACTACCTCCACTACCCTACCTCACTACTCACTACCACTACCTCCACTACCACTACCATCCACTCCACTACCACCACCACCACTACCACTCACCCCTCTGCTACCACTCCCATCCTCTACCGCTACTCTACTACCACTCCTACCACTACCTCCACCTCTGCTACCACTACCTCCACTACCTCCACCTCTTACCACTACCTCCACTACCCACTACCTCACCTCCACTACCTCCCACTCTGCTACCACTACCTCCACTACCCCAACCTTCCACTACCACACCTCTGCATACTACCCCCACTACCACTACCTCCACTACCACTACCACCACCTCCACTACCACTACCACCACCTCTGCTACCACTACCTCCACTACCACCACCTCTGCTACCACTACCTCCACTACCACAACCACCACCTCTGCTACCACTACCTCCACTACCACCACCTCTGCTACCACTACCTCCACTACCACCACCTCTGCTACCCAACTCCACTACCACCACCTCTGCTACCCTACCTCCACTACCACTACCTCATTACCACTACCTCCTTACAACTACCTCCACTACCACTACCTCTGCTACCAACTACCTCCTCTACCACTACCCCACCTCTGCTACCACTACCTCCACTACTACCACACCTCTGCTACCACTACCTCCTACCATCCACACCTCGCTACCACTACCTCACTACCACCACCTCTGCTACCACTACCTCCACTACCACCACCCTCTACTACCACTACTCCACTACACACCTCTGCTACCACTACCTCCACTACCACTACCTCACACTCCACCTCCACCATCTACTACCACTCTCCACTACCACTACCCACCTCTGCTCCACTACCTCCACTACCACTACCTCTTCCACTACTACCTCCACTACCACTACCTCCACCACCACTACCTCCACCACCACTACCTCCACCACATAACCCACCTCCCTACCACTACCTCCACTACCACTACCTCATCCGTACCTCCTACTCCTACTACCTCCACCTCTACTACCACTACCTCCATACCTCACCTCCACTACTCCTACCTCCACTACTTCCCACCTCTGCTACATACCTCCACTACTCTCCACCTTCTACCCACTACCTCCACTACCCACCTCGCTACCACTACCTCCACACCTCTGCTACCACTACCTCCACCTCTCTAACCACACTCCACTACCATACCTCCACAACCACTACCCTCCACCACCATTACCTCCACCTCTGTTACCACTACCTACACACACTACCTCCTCCTCTCTACCACTACCTCCACCTTACTCCCTACCTCACCTCTACTACCACTACCTCCACCTCCACTACCACCAGTCTGCTACCACTACCTCCACTACCACTCCCATACTACTACCCCATCATACCACTACTCCACTACCACTAGCCTCATCTACCACTAGCTCCACTACCACTAGCTCCACTACCACTCCTCCACTACCATTCCCTTCACTACCACTCCCTTCACTACCACTCCCTTCACTACCACTCCTTCACTACCATACCTCCCCCCCACTCCCTCACTACCACTACCTCCACTACCACTACCTCCATAACCACTACTCCACTACTCACCCCCATACACTACCATACCTCCACTACACTTCCTCCACTACCATCCCCCCAATACCACTACCTCCACTACTACTACCACCCTCATACCACTACTCCACTACCACTACCTCCATTACCACTACTCCACTACCATCCCCACATACCATTCCTCCACTACCATCCCTCCACTACCACCCCTCCACTACCCACTCCTCCACTACCACTACCTTCCACTACCACTACCTTCACTACCACTACCTTACACTCACTACCTTCACTACCACTACCTCCACTACCACTAACTCCAATACCACTATCTTCACTACCACTACCTCACTACACACCCACTACCTACTCACTCCACTACCTCCACTACCTTACTCACTACCTCTACCTCCACTACCTCTCCCCACTACCACTACCCCGAATACACTACCTCCACTACCATTACCTCCACTACCTCTACCCCAATAACCACTAACCTCCACTACTACTAACCCCCCAATACCACTACCTCCACTACCACTTCCCTCCACTACCACTACCTCACAACCCTAGCTCCACAACCACTACCTCCACAACCACTACCTCCACTCCACTACCTCACTACTCTACCTCCATTACCTCTACCCCAATACCTTCCCCAATACCACTACCTCCACTACCACTACCCCCACTACCACTACCTCCACTACTACCTACCTCCTACTATGCCTCACCACTACACTACCCCACTACCACTACCTCCACTACCTCTACCTCCACTACCACTCCTCACTACACACAATCCACCTACCTCTACCATCATACCTTACTCACTACCTCTAACCTCACTCCTACACTACTCCACTACCACTACTCCACTACCACTCTCTCCACTACCACTACCCTCCACTACCACTCCCTCCACTCCAACACTACTCCTCCACTACCATACTCCATACTCCACTACCACTACCTCCACTACCACTACTCCACTATCACTACCTCCACTACCACTCCACTACCTCACTAGACCCTCCACTACCTCTACCACACTTACCTCCACTACCATTCCCTCCACTACCACTCCCTTCCACTACACTACCTCCACTACCACTACTCCACTACCACTTACCTCCACTACCACTACCTCCACTACCACTACCCTCCACTACCACTACCTCCATACCTCTACCTCCATACCTCTAACCTCCATACCTCTACCCCCAATTACCACTACCTCCACTACACACCTCCACTACCACCCTCCACTACTCTACACCACTACACCACATCCTCCACTACCATACCCACTACCTCTACATCTCCACACTCTATCTCCAATACCTTCAGTACCACTACCTGCATTACCTTCACTACCACTACTCCACTACCACTACCTCCACTACTACTACCTCCACTACCTCAGTCTCCACTACCTCTACCTCCTGCACCCACAGCTCTCCTCCACTACCTCACTACCTCTACGACCATTACCTTCACTACCTATACTACTGCTATACCCAATACATCCACTACCACTACCTCACTACCTCCTCTACCACTACTCTCTATACTCATACCTCACACCTCAAACACTACAAAATACACCAGGAATCCTGGGACAGTCACTATTGTCAGTAAGATATAAGTCCTACCATCAATTACCGTCCACAATGATGGAATACTGAAGTAGGGTGGAGGTAACTGCTAATAGTAGTGATACGTCGTATTTAGTAGTGGTAGTCTATATATCAGTATGTCTATAATCTAATCTATTATTAATACAGTATTATAGCCATAGTAATGAATAGTAATAGAAATAGCAGATAGTATGTGGCAGTAATAACAGCAGTAAAGAAAGTGACTATGTGTAATCAAGTCATCATGTTTATCAAGTCATCAATGTTGTATATCAAGTCATCAATGTTGTATATCAAGTCATCAATGTTGTATATCAAGTCATCAATGTTGTATATCAAGTCATCAATGTTGTATATCACGTCATCAATGTTGTATATCACGTCATCAATGTTGTATATCACGTCATCAATGTTGTATATCAAGTCATCAATGTTGTATATCACGTCATCAATGGATGCTTGACACTGAAGGATGGGTTGACCACCTTGACAGGATAGTACTGGACTAATCCCACAATGATGGGTTCACTGTTGTCACTGTTCAAGACTTTGTTCTTAGTAGGTGCTGCAGGATGGCTGTGCCTGTACCTTGTAGGATTATTAATCCTCAGAGATGACTTAAACAGTGGACGAGTTGATGATTGGTGGGTGACATCCAGTACTGTAACATCCTCACTCATCCTTCAGAGTACAGGTACTGTACTTCCCACCTCCAGGACTAACATCCTCACTCATCCTTCAGAGTACAGGTACTGTACTTCCCAACTCCAGGACTAACATCCTCACTCATCCTTCAGAGTACAGGTACTGTACTTCCCAACTCCAGGACTAACATCCTCACTCATCCTTCAGAGTACAGGCACTGTACTTCCCACCTCCAGAACTGTAACATCCTGACTCATCCTTCAGAGTACAGGTACTGTACTTCCCACCTCCAGAACTGTAACATCCTCACTCATCCTTCAGAGTACAGGTACTGTACTTCCCACCTCCAGAACTGTAACATCATCACTCATCCTTCAGAGTACAGGTACTGTACTTCCCACCACCAGTACTGTAACATTCTCACTCATCCTTCAGAGTACAGGTACTGTACTTCCCACCACTAGTACTGTAACATCCTCACTCATCCTTCAGAGTACAGGTACTGTACTTCCCACCTCCAGTACTGTAACATCCTCACTCATCCTTCAGAGTACAGGTACTGTACTTCCCACCTCCAGTACTGTAACATCCTCACTCATCCTTCAGAGTACAGGTACTGTACTTCCCACCTCCAGTACTGTAACATCCTCACTCATCCTTCAGAGTACAGGTACTGTACTTCCCACCTCCAGAACTGTAACATCCTCACTCATCCTTCAGAGTACAGGTACTGTACTTCCCACCTCCAGTACTGTAACATCCTCACTCATCCTTCAGAGTACAGGTACTGTACTTCCCACCTCCAG
Organism: Cherax quadricarinatus; assembly: GCF_026875155.1. Taxonomy (NCBI): domain Eukaryota; kingdom Metazoa; phylum Arthropoda; class Malacostraca; order Decapoda; family Parastacidae; genus Cherax; species Cherax quadricarinatus. Next base: position 10,518,380 of record NC_069493.1, read on the forward strand.
TACTGTAACATCCTCACTCATCCTTCAGAGTACAGGTACTGTACTTCCCACCTCCAGTACTGTAACATCCTCACTCATCCTTCAGAGTACAGGTACTGTACTTCCCACCTCCAGTACTGTAACATCCTCACTCATCCTTCAGAGTACAGGTACTGTACTTCCCACCTGCAGGACTCGAGTCCAGCTAACCGGTTCCTCTGAATCCTTTCATAGACTCTGGTAACACTCCAACAGCACGTCAAATCAGGTACACCAGTACAATTATCATAATAACATAGATAAATAATATCACAGTAAGCAAGTAATATCACAATATGCAAAACAGCCACTGTAAAAAACTAGTGAATTTCCAAGCGCTTTCATGATTTCTCACATTATCAAGGAAATGTAAAATTAAGAAGTTGAAGGCTTATAAGGCTGAGATATTACCTCACATGACGACCGTCCTGGTGTGATGCATCATACTGGGACCAGTGTGATGCATCATGCTGGGACCAGTGTGATGCATCATACTGGGACCAGTGTGATGCATCATACTGAGACCAGTGTGATGCATCATACTGAACCAGTGTGATGCATCATACTGGGACCAGTGTGATGCATCATACTGGGACCAGTGTGATGCATCATACTGAGACCAGTGTGATGCATCATACTGAGACCAGTGTGATGCATCATACTGGGACCAGTGTGATGCATCATACTGGGACCAGTGTGATGCATCATACTGGGACCAGTGTGATGCATCATACTGGGACCAGTGTGATGCATCATACTGGGACCAGTGTGATGCATCATACTGAGACCAGTGTGATGCATCATACTGGGACCAGTGTGATGCATCATACTGGGACCAGTGTGATGCATCATACTGGACCAGTGTGATGCATCATACTGGGACCAGTGTGATACATCATACTGGGACCAGTGTGATGTATGTGAGGTAATATCTCAGCTTTATAAGCCTTCAACTTCTTAATTTTACAATTCCTTGATGATGTGAGAAATCACGAGAGTGCTTGGAAGTTCACTAATTTTTTAGTATTCATTTTACACGGTAACATAACTGTAAATTACCCACCAAAATAACTCAGTGACTTAATTGAATTTCTTACATGTAGGATTGGGGATACACTAGATCCTTTCACTGGAGGATTAAATCCTCCAGTTAGACCTCAAAACTGATGTTGGTGGAAAGTTTGGATCAGTTTAGTGTAGTGGATGTCCTAATTTGTCCAATTTTTAATTAAATTTAACCATTAGTTTCTATGTGATGACTTGTGAATACCTCGTTTGTGTTCCTTAAATATAATCAATGAAGATTTAAATTATTTCATCAACTTATGCCGCACTCTGCACTATTCCTTTAGTGTGTGTTGAGGTACAGTGAACTGGGATTATACAATACTGGGATAACTGAAGTACAGTGAACTGGGATTATACAATACTGGGATAACTGAAGTACAGTGAACTGGGATTATACAATACTGGGATAACTGAAGTACAGTGAACTGGGGTTATACAATACTGGGATAACTGAGGTACAGTGAACTGGGATTATACAATACTGGGATAACTGAAGTACAGTGAACTGGGGTTATACAATACTGGGATAACTGAAGTACAGTGAACTGGGGTTATACAATACCGGGATAATTGAGGTACAGTGAACTGGGATTATACAATACTGGGATAACTGAAGTACAGTGAACTGGGATTATACAATACTGGGATAACTGAAGTACAGTGAACTGGGGTTATACAATACTGGGATAACTGAGGTACAGTGAACTGGGGTTATACAATACCGGGATAATTGAGGTACAGTGAACTGGGATTATACAATACTGGGATAACTGAAGTACAGTGAACTGGGATTATACAATACTGGGATAACTGAAGTACAGTGAACTGGGGTTATACAATACTGGGATAACTGAGGTACAGTGAACTGGGATTATACAATACTGGGATAACTGAAGTACAGTGAACTGGGGTTATACAATACTGGGATAACTGAAGTACAGTGAACTGGGGTTATAGAATACTGGGGATAACTGAGGTACAGTGAACTGGGATTATACAATACTGGGATAACTGAAGTACAGTGAACTGGGGTTATACAATACTGGGATAACTGAAGTACAGTGAACTGGGGTTATACAATACTGGGATAACTGAGGTACAGTGAACTGGGGTTATACAATACTGGGGATAACTGAGGTACAGTGAACTGGGGTTATAGAATACTGGGGATAACTGAGGTACAGTGAACTGGGGTTATAGAATACTGGGGATAACTGAGGTACAGTGAACTGGGGTTATACAATACTGGGATAACTGAGGTACAGTGAACTGGGGTTATAGAATACTGGGATAACTGATGTACAGTGAACTGGGATTATACAATACTGGGATAACTGAAGTACAGTGAACTGGGATTATACAATACTGGGATAACTGAAGTACAGTGAACTGGGATTATAGAATACTGGGATAACTGAGGTACAGTGAACTGGGGTTATACAATACTGGGATAATTGAGGTACAGTGAACTGGGGTTATACAATACTGGGATAATTGAGGTACAGTGAACTGGGGTTATACAATACCGGGATAATTGAGGTACAGTGAACTGGGGTTATACAATACCGGGATAACTGAGGTACAGTGAACTGGGGTTATACAATACCGGGATAACTGAGGTACAGTGAACTGGGATTATACAATACCGGGATAATTGAGGTACAGTGAACTGGGATTATACAATACCGGGATAATTGAGGTACAGTGAACTGGGGTTATACAATACCGGGATAATTGAGGTACAGTGAACTGGGTTATACAATACCGGGATAATTGAGTACAGTGAACTGGGGTTATACAATACCGGGATAATTGAGGTACAGTGAACTGGGGTTATACAATACCGGGATAATTGAGGTACAGTGAACTGGGGTTATACAATACCGGATAATTGAGGTACAGTGAACTGGGGTTATACAATACCGGGATAATTGAGGTACAGTGAACTGGGGTTATACAATACCGGGATAATTGAGGTACAGTGGACTGGGGTTATACAATACCGGGATAATTGAGGTACAGTGAACTGGGGTTATACAATACCGGGATAATTGAGGTACAGTGAACTGGGGTTATACAATACCGGGATAATTGAGGTACAGTGAGCTGGAGTGACTTGAGCAAGTGAGAGAGTGAGAGAGTGAGAGAGTTTGATTTTTTCCCCTGCCCAAATCTGGTTGGTGTGGCCCTGATAGGGGAAGGTTCCATCTGGGGTAGGGGGTAAGGGGTAAGGGGTTAAGGGGTAACTGCTGATCTCCGATGATCTCTCCTCCGACCTCCTAAAGGGGTCAAATCTCCCCGCTCTGGACCCCTGTGGTCAGGCTGGGGAGGTACGGCGAACTGGGGAGGTAGGGGAGGGGGGAGTGGCCATGTAGCTGGCAGCACTTGGCATAGAAATAAAGTTTGGAGATGGCCTAGTGGCCATCATCAACATATCATTATACTGGCCCGGGATTGTGGCCAACTCAAAATTTCCACTCAAAATTGTCTCCTGTGAGTAGTTTGTGGGGGGCATTTCTTCCCCCTCTACTGAGGTTCTGAGTAGAGTTTGTGTGGGGGGGGGGTTCTCCAGAGAGGCTCTAAGTAGAGTTACTTTGAGTTTTTTCTTTGGTGGAGCTTAGAGGGTTCTTTAGCATATTAATGGTCGGGTTTAGTGTGTATAAAAACTGTTTGTTGATGTTTTGTAGGTCTATACTGGGGAGGGGATGGTGGGGGGTAGGGGGTCGCCGCTCCCCCACAACACCCACACCCCCATAACACCTACAACAACACTGCATTACTACACTACCCATGTGTATGTGTGTGTGTGTGTGTGTGTGTGTGTGTGTGTGTGGTGTGTGTGTGTGTGTGGTGTGTGTTGTGTGTGTGTGTTTATGTGTGTGTTTGTGTGTGTGTTTGTGTTGTGTGTTTGTGTGTGTGTGTGTTTGTGTGGTGGTGTGTGTGTGTGTGTGTGTGTGTGTGTGTGTGTGTGTGTGTTTGTGTGTGTTGTGTGTGTGTGTGTTTGTGTGTGTGTGTGTGTGTGTGTGTGTGTGTGTGTGTGTTGTGTGTGTGTGTGTGTGTGTGTTGTATGTGTTGTGTGTGTGTGTTGTGTTTTGTGTGTGTTGTGTGTTGTGTGTGTGTGTGTTGTGTATGTGTTTGTGTGTGTGTGTGTGTTGTGTATGTTGTGTATGTGTGTGTGTGTGTATGTGTCGTGCCGTGCAGGTAAAACTTACAATTTTGGGTTAAATAGCAACGTTCTTCTTGCCGAATAAGACAAGGTGGGATCAAAAGCATGTTTCTTCTATTTTTGCTTCGATTTCAATTATATTTTTACTGTTATTTAAGCAGCATTTGAAGCCTTCACACTGTGTAGTGACCCTTTTGCCTTAATACATAGAAAATATAGAACCCTATTCTATAGGTCATAAAACTCACCCTTATCTACAAAATGTTTAAGACCTACAATGATGTCGTTGTCATCAGATGACAGATAACGCAGAGATAATGACGGTACCAACGTCTTTTGAGCGGAAATGCCAATAGATTACCTCGGGGACTTTTTTCGGTAGAAAGTCAGTAGGAACAGATGGGAAAAAAGTCTGGCAAATCCCCTGTGTATGGTAGTAGAACCACCATTACTCAGTAACCTGTGAAAAATCCATCACATTCCTATAAATACCTTTCGTGAAGAAAGTGAAATAATCTCAGTAATTTATTCCTGAGCTTCACGTATCTTGGTTCCCGTAAAACTCTACGGTCGCCGCGCACCACAGTTCACTATCTTGCCACCTTCACTATCTTGTTCATGGTGATGATAATAATTTTATTTATACCAGTACATGTACAAGGTATACAAGTACATGTACAAGGTATACCAGTACATGTATAAGGTATACCAGTACATGTACAAGGTATGCAAGTACAGTACAAGGTATACAATGTACATGTACAAGGTATACAAGTACATGTACAAGGTATACAAGTACATGTACAAGGTATACAATACATGTACAAGGTATACAAGTACATGTACAAGGTATACAAGTACATGTACAAGGTATACAAGTACATGTACAAGGTATACCAGTACATGTACAAGGTATACCAGTACATGTACAAGGTATACCAGTACATGTACCAAGGTATACAAGTACATGTACAAGGTATACAAGTACATGTACAAGTATACAAGTACATGTACAGGTATACAAGTACATGTACAAGGTATACAAGTACATGTACAAGGTATACAAGTACATGTACAAGGTATACAAGTACATGTACAAGGTACCAGTACATGTACAAGGTATACAAGTACAGTACAAGGTATACAAGTACATGTACAAGGTATACAGACCATAGCTGACATCAGTGACATACTACTATATAGAAAGTCCCTTGTTATGCTGAGCATTTCCCGCAAATTAGGTCAGTTTTGTCCCAGGATGTGACCCACACCAGTCCACTAACACCCAGGATGTGACCCACACCAGTCCACTAACATCCAGGATGTGACCTACACCAGTCCACTAACACCCAGGATGTGACCCACACCAGTCCACTAACACCCAGGATGTGACCCACACCAGTCCACTAACACCCAGGATGTGACCCACACCAGTCCACTAACACCCAGGATGTGACCCACACCAGTCCACTAACATCCAGGATGTGACCTACACCAGTCCACTAACACCCAGGATGTGACCCACACCAGTCCACTAACACCCAGGATGTGACCCACACCAGTCCACTAACATCCAGGATGTGACCTACACCAGTCCACTAACATCCAGGATGTGACCTACACCAGTCCACTAACACCCAGGATGTGACCCACACCAGTTCACTAACACCCAGGATGTGACCCACACCAGTCCACTAACATCCAGGATGTGACCTACACCAGTCCACTAACACCCAGGATGTGACCCACACCAGTCCACTAACACCCAGGATGTGACCCACACCAGTCCACTAACACCCAGGATGTGACCCACACCAGTCCACTAACACCCAGGATGCGACCCACACCAGTCCACTAACACCCAGGATGTGACCCACACCAGCCCAATAACACCCAGGATGCGACCCACACCAGTCCACTAACACCCAGAATGCGACCCACACCAGTCCACTAACACCCAGGAAAGTGACCCACAACAGTCCACTAACATCCAGGATGTGACCCACACCAGTCCACTAACACCCAGTATGTGACCCACACCAGTCCTAGCACCCAGGAAAGCGACCACACCATCCACTAACACCCAGGATGTGACCCACACCAGTCCACTAACATCCAGGATGTGACCCATACCAGTCCACTAACACCCAGGATGTGACCCACACCAGTCCACTAACACCCAGGATGTGACCCACACCAGTCCACTAACACCCAGGATGTGACCCACACCAGTCCACTAACACCCAGGATGCGACCTACACCAGTCCACTAACACCCAGCATGTGACCTACACCAGCCCACTAACACCCAGGATGCCACCCACACCAGTCCACTAACACCCAGGATGCGACCCACACCAGTCCACTAACACCCAGGATGTGACCCACACCAGTCCACTAACACCCAGGATGTGACCCACACCAGTCCACTAACACCCAGGATGCGACCTACACCAGTCCACTAACACCCAGCATGTGACCTACACCAGCCCACTAACACCCAGGATGCCACCCACACCAGTCCACTAACACCCAGGATTTGACCCACACCAGTCCACTAACACCCAAGATGGCCACCCACACCAGTCCACTAACACCAGATGCGACCACACCAGTCCACAGAACCCAGGATGCGACCCACACCAGTCCACTAACACCCAGGATGCGACCCACACCAGTCCACTAACACCCAGGATGCCACCCACACCAGTCCACTAACACCCAGATGTGACCCACACCAGTCCCCTAACACCAGGATGCCACCCACACCAGTCACTAACACCCAGGAATGTACCCACACCAGTCCACTAACACCCAGGATGCCACCCACACCAGTCACTAACACCCAGGATGCCACCCACACCAGTCCACTAACACCCAGGATGTGACCCACACCAGTCCACTAACACCCAGGATGTGACCCACACCAGTCCACTAACACCCAGGATGTGACCCACACCAGTCCACAACACCCAGGATGTGACCCACACCAGTCCACTAACACCCAGGAGTGACCCACACCAGTCCACTAACACCCAGGATGTGACCCACACCAGTCCACTAACACCCAGATGTGACCCACACCAGTCCACTAACACCCAGGAGTGACCCACACCAGTCCACTAACACCCAGGATGTGACCCACACCAGTCCACTAACACCCAGGATGTGACCCACACCAGTCCACTAACACCCAGGATGTGACCCACACCAGTCCACTAACACCCAGGATACCCATTTTAAACTGATGGGTGAACAGGAACAGGAACAGGGACAGGGACAGGAACAGGGACAGGAACAGTAACAGGGACAGGGACAGGAACAGTGACAGGGACAGGGACAGGAACAGGAACAGTGACAGGGACAGGGACAGGAACAGGGACAGGGACAGGAACAGGAATAAGGACAGGGACAGGAACAGGGACAGGAACAGGGACAGGGACAGGGACAGGAACAGTGACAGGGACAGGAACAGGAACAGTGACAGGGACAGGGACAGGAACAGGGGACAGGAACAGGAACAGGGACAGGAACAGTAACAGTGACAGGAACAGTGACAGGAACAGGGACAGGAACAGTGACAGGAACAGTGACAGGGACAGGGACAGGGGACACGGACAGGAACAGTGACAGGGACAGGAACAGTAACAGGAACAGGAACAGGGACAGGGACAGGAACAGGGACAGGGACAGGAACAGTGACAGGAACAGGGACAGGAACAGTAACAGGGACAGGAACTGTGACAGGAACAGGGACAGGGACAACAGGTGTCTTAAGGAAACACGTCCCGAATGTTTCCCAGCCGTACCAGAGGAGATTCTAGCCCCGGATGTGAGTGTGAGGTGAGTGTGGTTGTGATCCAGCTCCGGGACACCTCAGTGTTACACTCTAATATAATTATAATGAAACAATCATAAAAATCCTAATTTTTGGAATGAAAAAAAAAGGCGTGAGTTGCCACCAGGTTTTTTGATGACAACACCAGCCAAAAAAATTATTTTTGGAAGAACATAGTTAGAAATATGATAGGAAGTACCTAATTACATCATGTTGCCAGAATTATGTACTTTTTTTTGGTAAGAAACAGGTTCTCCAGATTTTTTTCCATAATTTTTCAATTTCCTTTATTTTTATCACTCGTGGAAAAAAATCAATTTTTCTTGGTACAAAATTATTAATTTTTACATTAACATACATGAAAAAAAATATATTTAAATGAATAAAAGAAATTTTTAGAAAGATCTTAATTTTAAAAGCGTTGTTAATTGTGACTCTCGTCAGTGCTACAACAGCTGTTGTTCTGTAAGGCTATTCCTGCACGCGCGCTCCCTGAGTGAATGTGGTTCTGCCAAATTCTCTCCTTCAGTTCATGTATATTACACCCTGGAAGTGTTCAAGTATTATAGGTCGCCGAAAATTTGAGCCTGACAAAGTCAACTGTTGGTGGAAGTCTGAAGACAACTGACGACTCTGGTAATTATGGTAATTATTGGCCATAGCTGCCGTGAGTACTTAGCCATGGGTACAGATCAGTGGTAGTGGAGTACATGGGTACAGATCAGTGGTAGTGGAGTACATGGGTACAGACCAGTGGTAGTGAAGTACATGGGTACAGATCAGTGGTAGTGAAGTACATGGGTACAGATCAGTGGTAGTGAAGTACATGGGTACAGATCAGTGGTAGTGGAGTACATGGGTAAAGATCAGTGGTAGTGGAGTACATGGGTACAGACCAGTGGTAGTGAAGTACATGGGTACAGATCAGTGGTAGTGAAGTACATGGGTACAGATCAGTGGTAGTGGAGTACATGGGTACAGATCAGTGGTAGTGAAGTACATGGGTACAGATCAGTGGTAGTGAAGTACATGGGTACAGATCAGTGGTAGTGGAGTACATGGGTACAGATCAGTGGTAGTGAAGTACATGGGTACAGATCAGTGGTAGTGAAGTACATGGTACAGATCAGTGGTAGTGAAGTACATGGGTACAGATCAGTGGTAGTGAAGTACATGGGTACAGATTCATGGTAGTCAAGTACATGGGTACAGATCAGTGGTAGTCAAGTACATGGGTACAGATCAGTGGTAGTGAAGTACATGGGTACAGATCAGTGGTAGTGAAGTACATGGGTACAGACCAGTGGTAGTCAAGTACATGGGTACAGATCAGTGGTAGTGGAGTACATGGGTACAGATCAGTGGTAGTGAAGTACATGGGTACAGATCAGTGGTAGTCAAGTACATGGGTACAGATCAGTGGTAGTGGAGCACATGGGTACAGATCAGTGGTAGTGGAGTACATGGGTACAGATCAGTGGTAGTGGAGTACATGGGTACAGATCAGTGGTAGTGGAGTACATGGGTACAGATCAGTGGTAGTGGAGTACATGGGTACAGATCAGTGGTAGTGAAGTACATGGGTACAGATCAGTGGTAGTGAAGTACATGGGTACAGATCAGTGGTAGTGAAGTACATGGGTACAAATCAGTGGTAGTGAAGTACATGGGTACATATCAGTGGTAGTGAAGTACATGGGTACAGATCAGTGGTAGTCAAGTACATGGGTACAGATCAGTGTAGTCAAGTACATGGGTACAGATCAGTGGTAGTCAAGTACATGGGTACAGATCAGTGGTAGTCAAGTACATGGGTACAGATCAGTGGTAGTCAAGTACATGGGTACAGATCAGTGGTAGTCAAGTACATGGGTACAGATCAGTGGTAGTCAAGTACATGGGTACAGATCAGTGGTAGTCAAGTACATGGGTACAGATCAGTGGTAGTCAAGTACATGGGTACAGATCAGTGGTAGTGAAGTACATGGTACAGATCAGTGGTAGTCAAGTACATGGGTACAGATCAGTGGTAGTCAAGTACATGGGTACAGATCAGTGGTAGTCAAGTACATGGGTACAGATCAGTGGTAGTCAAGTACATGGGTACAGATCAGTGGTAGTCAAGTACATGGGTACAGATCAGTGGTAGTCAAGTACATGGTACAGATCAGTGGTAGTCAAGTACATGGGTACAGATCAATGGTAGTGAAGTACATGGGTACAGATCAGTGGTAGTCAAGTACATGGGTACAGATCAGTGGTAGTCAAGTACATGGGTACAGATAAGTGGTAGTGAAGTACATGGGTACAGATCAGTGGTAGTGAAGTACATGGGTACAGATCAGTGGTAGTCAAGTACATGGGTACAGATCAGTGGTAGTCAAGTACATGGGTACAGATCAGTGGTAGTGGAGTACATGGGTACAGATCAGTGGTAGTGGAGTACATGGGTACAGATCAGTGGTACTCAAGTACATGGGTACAGATCAGTGGTAGTGGAGTACATGGGTACAGATCAGTGGTAGTGGAGTACATGGGTACAGACCAGTGGTAGTCAAGTACATGGGTACAGATCAGTGGTAGTAGAGTACATGGGTACAGATCAGTGGTAGTGAGAAACAAAAACGCCCATCTTCGTAATGGACACATTCAACCAACGCCAAAACACCCACCTAAGACATTTTGGAACAGTTTTACTGCTAAAGGTCCTGGACAGCATCTCACTGTGGAGGGAACTATGGACAGATACAAAGCAATCATGGAAACTCATTTGCTTCCCACTGGGGATAGAAACTTTCCTGACGGAGAAGGTGTTTTCCAGCATGATCTTGTTCCATGCCACACTTCCAGGAAAATGCTGACAATCTTCAAAGAAAGTGAACCGAGTCTTGCAAATTGACCTGGGAACTCTCCTGACCTCAACCCAACTGAGGATCTATGGACAGTAACCAAACACACGATCTCCAGTCAGAACTCATCTGTGGAGGAACTAATTTCTAACATCTCATGTAAGGTATATATATATATATATATATATATATATATATATATATAATATATATATATATATATATATATATATATATATATATACCTTACATGAGATGTTAGGTGACTTACCCAGGTACCTTCTTCCTGCTGTACACAGCCTAACACACACAAAGAGCGGTGAATCGAACCCCGCAGGTACAGAGAGACGAGTACAAAGAGTGCCATGAAATGAGAGAGAAGACACCAAGGAATCGACAGAGTAAAACAGGGAGAAGGGTATAAGGAAGGGATATAGGGAGGGGGATACAGGGAGGGGGGATGCAGGGAGGGGGGATGCAGGGAGGGACACAGGAGAGGTACACATATGCCACCTTCCCACGGATCCGTCAATGTCAGTGGCAGTGGTGGTAGCAGAAGCAGCAGGAGAAACAGTAGGAACAGCAGAGAGCTTCCTAACACTTCCCTCTTGCCATCTAGCAGGTGCCAGCTGTGGCAGAGGTCCGTCTGTCGTGTCTGGTGCCAGCTTATCTGGCCCTCCCTGAGTCTTCCAGTAGTAGTGCCATGTGTTGGACCTCACCTCAGCCTAAACACACACACACACACACACACACACACACACACACACACACACACACACACACACACACACACACACACACACACACACACACACACACACACACACATACACACACACACACACCAAAGCCTAAAAACAAGGCACAATCATGCTTTGGGAACCATGTAATATCAGTAATATACAACCCACCACTAAACAGCAGAAAATCAAAGAGAACAGCACAAAGTGAATATCAGTATGGTATACAATACCAACAGGTTGGTCAGTAAGACACGTGTGCAAAAGTTAGGCAACTTTATTCGGAAACGTTTCTCCTACACAGTAGGCTTCTTTAGTCGAGTACAGAAAGTAGGCAGAAGCAGTAGAGATGTGAAGACGATGTCATTAGTCCATCACCCTTGATGACGTAGATTTGAGGTTGTCAGTCCCTCAGAACAGGACTCGTCTCCAGGCTGAGGGACTGACAACCTCAGAACTACGTCATCAAGGGTGATGGACTGATGACATCGTCTTCACATCTCTACTGCTCCTACCTACTTTCTGTACTCGACTGAAGACGCCTACTGTGTAGGCGACAAGTTTCGGAATAAAGTTGCCTAACTGTTGCACACGTGTCTTAATTACCAGTAAGACAAAGATGGGCATGAGAGAGAGAGAGAGAGAGAGAGAGAGAGAGAGAGGAGAGAGAGAGCATGTATTAACACCACCTACGACTGCTGCACCTCTCCTACCTACAGTATATAAGCTACTTCTTCCCACATTATCTGTATTCTCTTCAAGATTCATGGACTGATACATCGACTCAAGGCTGAGGGACTAATTACCTCAAACTCCTCCTGTTCTTCACCATTCTCCTTCGTATGGACTGATGAAGTCTGTGTGTGGCGAAACGTTTCTTTAATAAAGATACCCGAGTGTTGCACATGTGTTTAATTTATCAACAGGATCACTGTATCCTGGAGAGCGAAACGTTACCACGACAAAATGTGCCATTAGTTACACTTGTGTCCTAATATATTGTCGCCATGGGTTGAAACCCCACGGTACTGGTGAGGCTAGAACCCATGGCGAGCGGTAAAACCCCAGACGAGTGCGTTAACCACTGGGCCAACTGGCTACAATAATATACATCAAACTTGGTATATATACCATAGAGAGTTTAGCATGTGTCAGTGGTGAACGCACTGGCCGGGAGTTTTAAAGACTCTTTGGCCATTAGTTCGAACCTCCCCCGTTCCGTGGTTTAGGAAACTGATAAATAGAAAGCAATAGAAAGGTGGAAGAACTAACCTTGGATATGGTAACAATAGGAGGAGCGCTGCAGTAGGCCTACTGGCCCATAATAGGCAGGTCCTTTTCAAACCCGAACCCAAACCCACTATCAATATTACCCAAGGAATAAGCACCGAATAAGCCTATTAATTTATGTACAAGTCCCACTCAGTCAACCCCTCTCATGTACAAGTCCCACTCAGTCAACCCCTCTCATGTACAAGTCCCACTCAGTCAGCCCCTCTCATGTACAAGTCCCAATCAGTCAGCCCCTCTCATGTACAAGTCCCACTCAGTCAACCCCTCTCATGTACAAGTCCCACTCAGTCAACCCCTCTCATGTACAAGTCCCACTCAGTCAACCCCTCTCATGTACAAGTCCCACTCAGTCAACCCCTCTCATGTACAAGTCCCACTCAATCAACCCCTCTCATGTACAAGTCCCACTCAGTCAGCCCCTCTCATGTACAAGTCCCACTCAGTCAACCCCTCTCATGTACAAGTCCCACTCAGTCAACCCCTCTCATGTACAAGTCCCACTCAGTCAACCCCTCTCATGTACAAGTCCCACTCAGTCAACCCCTCTCATGTACAAGTCCCACTCAATCAACCCCTCTCATGTACAAGTCCCACTCAGTCAGCCCCTCTCATGTACAAGTCCCCACTCAGTCAACCCCTCTCATGTACAAGTCCCACTCAGTCAAACCCCTCTCATGTACAAGTCCCACTCAGTCAACCCCTCTCATGTACAAGTCCCACTCAATCAACCCCTCTCATGTACAAGTCCCACTCAGTCAACCCCTCTCACTCATCCACTATCATGTAAGGGATGAATGGAACAATGTCTACCTAGTAGTGGAACAGTCTACCTAGTAGTGGAACAGTCTACCTAGTAGTGGAACAGTCTACCTAGTAGTGGAACAATCTACCTAGAAGTGGAACAGTCTACCTAGTAGTGGAACAGTCTACCTAGTAGTGGAACAGTCTACCTAGTAGTGGAACAGTCTACCTAGTAGTGGAACAATGTCTACCTAGTAGTGGAACAATGTCTACCTAGTAGTGGAACAATCTACCTAGTACTGGAACAATGTCTACCTAGTAGTGGAACAATCTACCTAGTACTGGAACAATGTCTACCTAGTAGTGGAACAGTCTACCTAGTAGTGGAACAATGTCTACCTAGTAGTGGAACAGTCTACCTAGTAGTGGCACAGTCTACCTAGTAGTGGAACAGTCTACCTAGTACTGGAACAATGTCTACCTAGTAGAGGAACAATCTACCTAGTAGTGGAACAATGTCTACCTAGTAGTGGAATAGTCTACCTAGTAGTGGAACAATGTCTACCTAGTAGTGGAACAGTCTACCTAGTAGTGGAACAGTCTACCTAGTAGTGGAACAATCTACCTAGTAGTGGAACAATCTGCATAGTGGAACAATCTGCCTAGTAGTGGAACAATCTGCCTAGTGGAACAATCTGCCTAGTAGTGGAACAATCTGCCTAGTAGTGGAACAATCTGCCTAGTAGTGGAACAGTCTACCTAGTAGTGGAACAATCTACCTAGTAGTGGAACAATCTACCTAGTAGTGGAACAATCTACCTAGTAGTGGAACAATGTCTACCTAGTAGTGGAACAATCTACCTAGTAGTGGAACAGTCTACCTGGTAGTGGAACAGTCTACCTAGTAGTGGAACAGTCTACCTAGTAGTGGAACAGTCTACCTAGTAGTGGAACAATGTACCTAGTAGTGGAACAGTCTACCTAGTAGTGGAACAATCTACCTAGTAGTGGAACAATCTACCTAGTAGTGGAACAATGTCTTCCTAGTAGTGGAACAATGTCTACCTAGTAGTGGAACAATGTCTACCTAGTAGTGGAACAATGTCTACCTAGTGGAACAATGTCTACCTAGTAGTGGAACAATGTCTACCTAGTAGTGGAACAGTCTACCTAGTAGTGGAACAATGTCTACATAGTAGTGGAACAATGTCTACCTAGTAGTGGAACAATGTCTACCTAGTAGTGGAACAATGTCTACCTAGTAGTGGAACAATCTACCTAGTGGAATAATCTACCTAGTAGAACAATCTACCTAGTAGTGGAACAATGTCTACCTAGTAGTGGAACAATCTACCTAGTAGTGAAACAATCTACCTAGTAGTGGAACAATGTCTACCTAGTAGTGGAGCAATCTGCCTAGTAGTGGAACAATGTCTACCTAGTAGTGGAACAATCTACCTAGTAGTGGAACAATGTCTACCTAGTAGTGGAATAGTCTACCTAGTAGTGGAACAATGTCTACCTAGTAGTGGAACAATGTCTACCTAGTAGTGGAACAGTCTACATAGTGGAACAATGTCTACCTAGTAGTGGAACAATGTCTTCCTAGTAGTGGAACAATGTCTACCTAGTAGTGGAACAATGTCTACCTAGTAGTGGAACAATGTCTACCTAGTAGTGGAACAATGTCTACCTAGTGGAACAATGTCTACCTAGTAGTGGAACAATGTCTACCTAGTAGTGGAACAGTCTACCTAGTAGTGGAACAATGTCTACATAGTAGTGGAACAATGTCTACCTAGTAGTGGAACAATGTCTACCTAGTAGTGGAACAATGTCTACCTAGTAGTGGAACAATCTACCTAGTGGAATAATCTACCTAGTAGAACAATCTACCTAGTAGTGGAACAATGTCTACCTAGTAGTGGAACAATCTACCTAGTAGTGGAGCAATCTGCCTAGTAGTGGAACAATGTCTACCTAGTAGTGGAACAATGTCTACCTAGTAGTGGAACAATGTCTACCTAGTAGTGGAACAATGTCTACCTAGTAGTGGAACAATCTACCTAGTAGTGGAACAATCTACCTAGTAGTGGAACAGTCTACCTAGTAGTGGAACAGTCTACCTAGTAGTGGAACAATCTACCTAGTAGTGGAACAATCTGCATAGTGGAACAATCTGCCTAGTAGTGGAACAATCTGCCTAGTGGAACAATCTGCCTAGTAGTGGAACAATCTGCCTAGTAGTGGAACAATCTGCCTAGTAGTGGAACAGTCTACCTAGTAGTGGAACAATCTACCTAGTAGTGGAACAATCTACCTAGTAGTGGAACAATCTACCTAGTAGTGGAACAATGTCTACCTAGTAGTGGAACAATCTACCTAGTAGTGGAACAGTCTACCTGGTAGTGGAACAGTCTACCTAGTAGTGGAACAGTCTACCTAGTAGTGGAACAGTCTACCTAGTAGTGGAACAATGTACCTAGTAGTGGAACAGTCTACCTAGTAGTGGAACAATCTACCTAGTAGTGGAACAATCTACCTAGTAGTGGAACAGTCTACGTAGTAGTGGAACAGTCTGCCTAGTAGTGGAACAATCTGTATAGCAGTGGAACAATCTGCCTAGTAGTGGAACAGTCTACCTAGTAGTGGAACAATCTGCCTAGTAGTGGAACAATCTACCTAGTAGAACAATGTCTACCTAGTAGTGGAACAATCTGCCTAGTAGTGGAACAGTCTACCTAGTAGTGGAACAATCTACCTAGTAGTAGAACAATGTCTACCTAGTAGTGGAACAATCTACTTAGTAGTGGAACAATCTACCTAGTAGTGGAACAGTCTACCTAGTAGTGGAACAGTCTACCTAGTAGTGGAACAATCTACCTAGTAGTGGAACAATGTACCTAGTAGTGGAACAGTCTACCTAGTAGTGGAACAATCTACCTAGTAGTGGAACAATCTACCTAGTAGTGGAACAGTCTGCCTAGTAGTGGAACAATCTGCCTAGTAGTGGAACAATCTGCCTAGTAGTGGAACAGTGTCTACCTAGTAGCGGAACAATCTGCCTAGTAGTGGAACAGTCTACCTAGTAGTGGAACAGTCTACCTAGTAGTGGAACAATGTACCTAGTAGTGGAACAATCTACCTAGTAGTGGAACAGTCTACCTAGTAGTGGAACAGTCTACCTAGTAGTGGAACAGTCTACCTAGTAGTGGAACAATCTACCTAGTAGTGGAACAATCTACCTAGTAGTGGAACAATCTACCTAGTAGTGGAACAATCTACCTAGTAGTGGAACAATCTACCTAGTAGTGGAACAATCTACCTAGTAGTGGAACAATCTACCTAGTAGTGGAACAATGTCTACCTAGTAGTGGAACAGTCTACGTAGTAGTGGAACAATCTACCTAGTGGAACAATCTACCTAGTAGTGGAACAGTCTACCTAGTAGTGGAACAATCTACCTAGTAGTGGAACAATCTACCTAGTAGTGGAACAATCTACCTAGCAATGGAACAATCTACCTAGTAGTGGAACAATCTACCTAGTAGTGGAACAGTCTACCTAGTAGTGGAACAATCTACCTAGTAGTGGAACAGTCTACCTAGTAGTGGAACAGTCTAGTAGTGGAACAATCTACCTAGTAGTGGAACAATCTACCTAGTAGTGGAACAGTCTACCTAGTAGTGGAACAGTCTACCTAGTAGTGGAACAATCTACCTAGTGGAACAATCTACCTAGTAGTGGAACAGTCTATCTAGTAGTGGAACAGACAGTCTAGTAGTGGAACAATCTACCTAGTAGTGGAACAGTCTACCTAGTAGTGGAACAATCTACCTAGTGGAACAATCTACCTAGTAGTGGAACAGTCTACCTAGTAGTGGAACAGTCTACCTAGTAGTGGAACAGTCTAATAGTGGAACAGTCTAGTAGTGGAACAGTCTAGTAGTGGAACAATCTACCTAGTAGTGGAACAGTCTACCTAGTAGTGGAACAATCTACCTAGTAGTGGAACAATCTACCTAGTAGTGGAACAGTCTACCTAGTAGTGGAACAATCTACCTAGTAGTGGAACAGTCTACCTAGTAGTGGAACAGTCTACCTAGTAGTGGAACAATCTACCTAGTAGTGGAACAATCTACCTAGTAGTGGAACAGTCTACCTAGTAGTGGAACAATCTACCTAGTAGTGGAACAGTCTACCTAGTAGTGGAACAGTCTACCTAGTAGTGGAACAGTCTACCTAGTAGTGGAACAATCTACCTAGTAGTGGAACAATCTACCTAGTAGTGGAACAATCTACCTAGTAGTGGAACAGTCTACCTAGTAGTGGAACAATCTACCTAGTAGTGGAACAGTCTACCTAGTAGTGGAACAATCTACCTAGTAGTGGAACAGTCTACCTAGTAGTGGAACAATCTACCTAGTAGTGGAACAATCTACCTAGTAGTGGAACAGTCTACCTAGTAGTGGAACAATCTACCTAGTAGTGGAACAATCTACTTAGTAGTGGAACAGTCTACCTACGAGGATAGACTGAGATATATAAATGGAAGACAATTAAAAATGACCTAAATAGTGAGTTAAAAATATCTAACGAAGAGAGAACTAGGAGCAATAATGGTTAGAAGAATTTAGATTTAGAAAGGATGTAGGAAAGCAAAGGTTTGGCGATAGAGTTGTAGATAGTCTTGTAGAGAGGTTAGGAATATGACTGGGTGTGAATTAGACCTGCCTAGGATGGTCCAGCATGTCTGCTGCAGTGTTGTGTGGGTTGAACCTGCCTAGGATGGTCCAGCATGTCTGCTGCAGTGTTGCGTGGGTTGAACCTGCCTAGGATGGTCCAGCATGTCTGCTGCAGTGTTGTGTGGGTTGAACCTGCCTAGGATGGTCCAGCATGTCTGCTGCAGTGTTGCGTGGGTTGAACCTGCCTAGGATGGTCCAGCATGTCTGCTGCAGTGTGGCGTGGGTTGAACCTGCCTAGGATGGTCCAGCATGTCTGCTGCAGTGTTGTGTGGGTTGAACCTGCCGAGGATGGTCCAGCATGTCTGCTGCAGTGTTGTGTGGGTTGAACCTGCCTAGGATGGTCCAGTATATCTGCTGCAGTGTTGGGCGTGGGTTGAACCTGCCTAGCATGGGTTAGGTCTACTGCAGTGTTGGGTGTGGGTTGAACCTGCCTGGGATGGGTCAGTAGGTCTATTGCAGTGTTGATTGTGGGTTGAACCTGCCTAGGATGGGTCAGTAGGTCTTCTGCGGTGTTGGGTGTAGGTTGAACCTGTCTAGGATGACCCAGTAGGTTTACTGCAGTGTTGGCTGTAGGTTGAACCTGCCTAGGATGGGTCAGTAGGTCTTCTGCGGTGTTGGGTGTAGGTTGAACCTGTCTAGGATGACCCAGTAGGTTTACTGCAGTGTTGGGTGTAGGTTGAACCTGCCTAGGATGGGTCAGTAGGTCTTCTGCGGTGTTGGGTGTAGGTTGAACCTGTCTAGGATGACCCAGTAGGTTTACTGCAGTGTTGGGTGTAGGTTGAACCTGCCTAGCATTGGTCAGTAGGTTTACTGCAGTGTTGGTTGTGGGTTGAACCTGCCTAGGATGGTCCAGTAGGTCTACTTCAGTGTTGGGTGTGGGTTGAACCTGCCTAGCATGGGCCAGCAAGTCTACCTCATTATTCTCTCTCCTCCCCTCCTCTCCTGTCATCTTTCTCTCCCCTCCCCCTCTCTCTCCCTCTTCCTCTCTCTCTCCCTCTTCCTCTCTCTCTCTCTCCCTCTCTCTCCTCCCTCTCTCCTCTCCCCTCTCCTTCCCCTCCCTCTCCCCCCCCTCTCCTCCCTCCCTCTCCTCTCCCCCCCCCCTCTCCCTCCTCCCCTCTCCTCTCCCCCCTCTCCCTCTCTCCCCCCTCCCTTTCTGTCCCACTCTCCGTCTCTCACCCCTCTCCCCTCCAACTCTCTCACTCTCTCCCTCTCCCACTCTCTCCCACTCTCCCTCTCTCTCCCCCCTCCCTCTCCCACTCTCCATCTCCCACTCTTTCCCGCCCCTCCCCCACACTCCCCTTCCCCTCTCTCCCCCCACACCCCTCAGGGACTCAGACCACGCCTCGAGGCGACCATAAACAAGGTAATTAGCCTGGTAGAGTTCCCCTCAGCCACCACTGACCACCCCTCACTACCCTCATTGGCACCACCTTTCACTGGCACTCCTCTAAGTGTTCTTACAGTGCCAGTTATGTTATTGGCACTACGACATCTTGGCACAGAGAATTTTTCGACGTGGATGCTTGCTATGGAAAACTTAAGGGGTTCAAATCTATATCAGAGTATAAAACAAATTCCAGCCACACAATAGAGCGAGAAACTAATGTGAAGGACCTGGGAGTGATAATGTCAGAGGATCCAACTTTCAAAGGTCACAGCAATGTCTCTACCTCATCTGATAGAAAAATGACAGGATGGATAATGAGAACCTTCAAAACTAGGGACGCCAAGCCCATGATTCTCTACAGACTACTTGTTCTCTCTAGGCTGGAATATTGTTGTACACTAACTGCCCCCTTAAAGGCATGTGAAATTGCAGTACTATAGAATGTACAAGGAGCTCTCACTGCATGTATAAGTACGATATAGCACATGAATTTCTGGGAATGATTGAAGTTGCTTGATTTATATGCCATGAAATGCAGGCGAGAAAGATACATGATAATATACACTTGGAAAATCCTAGAGGGACTAGTCCTGAATCTGCACACGAAAATCACCCCCCTACAAAAGCAAAAGACTCGGCAGGGGATGCAGCATCCCCCCCAGTGAAAAGCAGGGGTGCCACTAATACACTTAGAGACAACACAATAAGTATGCCTCCCAGCATACATAAAGGGGATTGCCAATAGACCCCTGGTTGTCTTCAAGACCCCTGGTTGTCTTCAAGAAGGCGCTGGACAGACACATAGTACCTGACCAGTGGGCTGTGGTTCCTGTGTTGGTTTCTGTGCGACCAGCATTAACAACCTTGTTGATAAGTCCCTGAACCACCACCAGGCCTGGTCAAGGACAGTGCCACGGGGGCATTAACCCCCGAAACCCCCTCCAGGTATACTCCAGGTAAGGTGAAAGTATGATCTACCACTACTGGGCCCTGCCCATCTGTGATGCTGCCTCCAACTGCTTCACCTCATATGTTATCAGCATACAAGCTCCTTCCCTGTGTATATGTTGTGTTTTTGTCAAGCCTGAGATGCTGAACACCTCATCTTCAGGGTGAGGGACTGACTACCTCAAACTCATCTTCCATCCTTTTCTGTATTGGACTAATGAAGCCACAGTCAGTGGTGCACCCATGACTGTACTATATAACTACAGTCAGTGGTGTACCCATGACCATACCAAATTATACAGTGGTGAGCCCATGACCATACCAAATAACTACACACAGTGGTGAGCCCATGACCATACCAAATAACTACACACAGTGGTGAACCCATGACCATACTAAATAACTAAACACAGTGGTGAACCCATGACCATACCAAATTACACAGTGGTGAACCCATGACCATACCAAATAACTACACACAGTGGTGAGCCCATGATCATACCAAATAACTAAACACAGTGGTAAACCCATGACCATACCAAATTATACAGTGATGAACCCATGACCATACCAAATAATTACACACAGTGGTGAACCCATGACCATACCAAATAACTACACACAGTGGTAAACCCATGATCATACCAAATAACTGCACACAGTGGTGAACCCATGACCATACCAAATTACACAGTGATGAACCCATAACCATAACAAATAACTACACACAGTGGTAAACCCATGACCATACCAAATTACACAGTGGTGAACCCATGACCATACCAAATTACACAGTGGTGAACCCATGATCATACCAAATAACTACACACAGTGGTGAACCCATGACCATACCAAATATACTACATACAGTGGTGAACCCATGACCATACCAAATATACTACACACAGTGGTGAACCCATGACCATAAAAATTATACTACACAGTGGTGAACCCATGACCATACCAAATATACTACACACAGTGGTGAACCCATGACCATACCAAATAACTACACACAGTGGTGAACCCATGACCATACCAAATAACTACACACAGTGGTGAACCCATGACCATACCAAATTACACAGTGGTGAACCCATGATCATACCAAATAACTACACACAGTGGTGAACCCATGACCATACCAAATACACTACACGCAGTGGTGAACCCATGACCATACCAAATAACTACACAGTGGTGAACCCATGACCATACCAAATAACTACACACAGTGGTGAACCCATGACCATACCAAATAACTACACACAGTGGTGAACCCATGACTATACCAGATAACTACACACAGTGGTGAACCCATGACCATACCAAATAACTACACACAGTGGTGAACCCATGACCATACCAAATACACTACACGCAGTGGTGAACCCATGACCATACCAAATAACTACACAGTGGTGAACCCATGACCATACCAAATAACTACACACAGTGGTGAACCCATGACCATACCAAATAACTACACACAGTGGTGAACCCATGATCATACCAAATAACTACACACAGTGGTGAACCCATGACCATACCAAATAACTACACACTGTGGTGAACCCATGACCATACCAAATAACTACACACTGTGGTGAACCCATGATCATACCAAATATACTACATGCAGTGGTGAACCCATGACCATACCAAATAACTACACACAGTGGTGAACCCATGACCATACCAAATAACTACACACAGTGGTGAACCCATGATCATACCAAATATACTACATGCAGTGGTGAACCCATGACCATACCAAATAACTACACACAGTGGTGAACCCATGACCATACCAAATAACTACACACAGTGGTGAACCCATGACCATACCAAATAACTACACACAGTGGTGAACCCATGATCATACCAAATAACTACACACAGTGGTGAACCCATGACCATACCAAATAACTATACACAGTGGTGAACCCATGACCATACCAAATAACTACACACAGTGGTGAACCCATGACCATACCAAATATACTACATGCAGTGGTGAACCCATGACCATACCAAATAACTATACACAGTGGTGAATCCATGACCATACCAAATAACTACACACAGTGGTGAACCCATGACCGTACCAAATAACTACACACAGTGGTGAACCCATGACCATACCAAATAACTACACACAGTGGTAAACCCATGACCATACCAAATATACTACACACAGTGGTAAACCCATGACCATACCAAATTACACAGTGGTGAACCCATGACCATACCAAATTACACAGTGGTGAACCCATGACCATACCAAATTACACAGTGGTGAACCCATGACCATACCAAATAACTACACACAGTGGTGAACCCATGACCATACCAAATATACTACACACAGTGGTGAACCCATGACCATATCAAATATACTACACAGTGGTAAACCCATGACCATACCAAATTACACAGTGGTGAACCCATGACCATACCAAATATACTACACACAGTGGTGAACCCATGACCATACCAAATTACACACAGTGGTGAACCCATGACCATACCAAATATACTACACACAGTGGTGAACCCATGACCATAAAAATTATACTACACAGTGGTGAACCCATTACTATACCAAATATACTACACACTGTGGTGAACCCATGACCATACCAAATATACTACACACTGTGGTGAACCCATGACCATACCAAATATACTACACACAGTGGTGAACCCATGACCATACCAAATATACTACACACAGTGGTGAACCCATGACCATACCAAATATACTACACACTGTGGTGAACCCATGACCATACCAAATATACTACACACAGTGGTGAACCCATGACCATACCAAATATATACACACGTGGTGAACCCATGACCATACCAATATACTACACACTGTGGTGAACCCATGACCAACCAAATACTACACACAGTGGTGAACCCATGACCATACCAAATATACTACACACTGTGGTGAACCCATGACCATACCAAATATACTACACACTGTGGTGAACCCATGACCATACCAAATTACACAGTGGTGAACCCATGACTATACCAAATATACTACACACTGTGGTGAACCCATGACCATACCAAATAACTACATGCAGTGGTGAACCCATGACCATACCAAATTACACAGTGGTGAACCCATGACCATACCAAATATACTACACACAGTGGTGAACCCAAGACCATACCAAATATTACAAAAGTGTGAACCCATGACCATACCAAATTACACAGTGGTGAACCCAAGACCATACCAAATTACACAGTGGTGAACCCATGACCATACCAAATTACTACACAGTGGTGAACCCAAGACCATACCAAATTACACAGTGGTGAACCCAAGACCATACCAAATTACACAGTGGTGAACCCAAGACCATACCAAATTACACAGTGGTGAACCCATGACCATACCAAATTACACAGTGGTGAACCCATGACCATACCAAATATACTACACACTGTGGTGAACCCATGACCATACCAAATTACACAGTGGTGAACCCATGACCATACCAAATTACACAGTGGTGAACCCATGACTATACCAAATAACTACACACAGTGGTGAACCCATGACCATACCAAATAACTACACACAGTGGTGAACCCAAGACCATACCAAATTACACAGTGGTGAACCCATGACAATACCAAATTACACAGTGGTGAACCCTGACATACCAATAATACTACACGTGGTGAACCCTGACCATATCCAAATTACTACAGTGGTGCAACCCTGACATCAAATTACAAATTGCCAGCCAACCAAAACAATAGGACCGAGACTACCAAATTGAAGGACACTGGGAAGTGATAATGTCACGTAGGATCCAACCATTCAAAGGTCCACAGAAATGTCTACTACTCACACTGTGAAAGAAAAAATGACAGGATGGACATGAGAACCATTCAAAACTGAGGAACCCAAGCCCATACTATCTACACGACTACTTGTTCCTCCATAGATACAATTGGTGAACCATACTGCCACACCTTGAAAGACAGTGAAATTGCATACATGATGAACAAGGAGCTCTCAATACTGCATGTTAAGTATCGATATAGCACATGAATTACTGGGACATGATTCAAAGTTGACTTGATTATATGCCATAAATTCACGGAGGAAAGTGACATATAATATAACACGTGGAAAATCCTAGATGGGACTAGCCGAAATCTGCACACGGGTAAAACCCTCCCCCTACAAATAAGCAAAGACTCGGATGAGAGCAGCATCCCCCAGTGAAAAGACACAGGGGTACCTACAATAATACACTTAGAGACCATACACAAATAACCGTGACCTGCCTCCAATACATTAAAGGCATAGCCAATAACCCCTGGTTGTCCTTCAAGACCTCCTGGTTGTCATTCAAGAGGTGCGCCTGACATACACAAGTACCTACCAGTGGGCTGTAATTCTACTGTGTGTATCTGTGCTGACCAGCATTAACAATAATTGTTGATAAGTCCTGAACCATACCAAACACACTGTGTCATGGACCAGTACCATACAGGGTGGCTTAACCCACGAAACCACTCCAGTATACTCCGGTAGGTGACTAGTATGATCATTCCACTACATGGGCCATGCCATACTGTGATGGCATGCCTCCAACTGACTACATCCTCATAATTAATCACATTAACATGACTACCATTCCTGTGTATATAGTGTTTTGTCAAGCCATGAATGCCTGAAACCTCATCTTCAAGGTGACTGGACTGACTATTACCTACCAAAACCATCATTCCATCCTTTTCTGCTATTGGGACAATAAGCCATCATAGTGAACACCATTGACTGTACTATACAATAACCACAGTCAGTGGTGCAACCCATGACTGTACTATATAACTACAGTCAGTGGTGTACCCATGACCATACCAAATTACACACAGTGGTGAACCCATGACCATACTAAATAACTAAACACAGTGGTGAACCCATGACCATACCAATACTTACACAAGTGGTGAACCCATGACCATACCAAATAACTACACACAGTGGTGAGCCCATGACCATACCAAATTATACAGTGATGAACCCATGACCATACCAAATAATTACACACAGTGGTAAACCCATGACCATACCAAATTATACATGATGGAACCCATGACCATACCAAATAATACACCAGTGGTGAACCCATGACCATACCAAATAACTACACACAGTGGTAAACCCATGATCATACCAAATAACTGCACACAGTGGTGAACCCATGACCATACCAAATAACTACACACAGTGGTAAACCCATGACCATACCAAATTACACAGTGATGAACCCATAACCATAACAAATAACTACACACAGTGGTAAACCCATGACCATACCAAATTACACAGTGGTGAACCCATGACCATACCAAATTACACAGTGGTGAACCCATGATCATACCAAATAACTACACACAGTGGTGAACCCATGACCATACCAAATATACTACATACAGTGGTGAACCCATGACCATACCAAATATACTACACACAGTGGTGAACCCATGACCATAAAAATTATACTACACACAGTGGTGAACCCATGACCATACCAAATATACTACATGCAGTGGTGAACCCATGACCATACCAAATAACTACACACAGTGGTGAACCCATGACCATACCAAATAACTACACACAGTGGTGAACCCATGACCATACCAAATAACTACACACAGTGGTGAACCCATGACCTATACCAATAACTACACACAGTGGTGAACCCATGACCATACCAAATAACTACACACAGTGGTGAACCCATGACCATACCAAATAACCCTACATACAAACGCAGTGGTGAACCATGACCATACCAAATAACTACACAGTGGTGAACCCATGACCATACCAAATAACTACACACAGTGGTGAACCCATGACCATACCAAATTACACAGTGGTGAACCCATGATCATACCAAATAACTACACACAGTGGTGAACCCATGACCATACCAAATAACTACACACAGTGGTGAACCCATGACCATACCAAATATACTACACATCAGTGGTGAACCCATTCCATACCAAATATACTACACACAGTGGTGAACCCATGACCATAAAAATTATACTACACACAGTGGTGAACCCATGACCATACCAAATATACTACACGCAGTGGTGAACCCATGACCATACCAAATAACTACACACAGTGGTGAACCCATGACCATACCAAATAACTACACACAGTGGTGAACCCATGACCATACCAAATAACTACACACAGTGGTGAACACATGACCATACCAAATAACTACACACAGTGGTGAACCCATGACATACCAATAACTACACACGTGGTGAACCCATGACCATACCAAATAACTACACACAGTGGTGAACCCATGACCATACCAAATACACTACACGCAGTGGTGAACCCATGACCATACCAAATACACTACATGCAGTGGTGAACCCATGACCATACCAAATAACTACACACAGTGGTGAACCCATGACCATACCAAATAACTACACACAGTGGTGAACCCATGATCATACCAAATATACTACACACAGTGGTGAACCCATGACCATACCAAATAACTACACACTGTGGTGAACCCATCACCATACCAAATAACTACACACTGTGGTGAACCCATGACCATACCAAATAACTACACACAGTGGTGAACCCATGACCATACCAAATTACACAGTGGTGAACCCATGATCATACCAAATAACTACACACGTGGTGAACCCATGACCATACCAAATATACTACATACAGTGGTGAACCCATGACCATACCAAATATACTACACACAGTGGTGAACCCATGACCATAAAAATTATACTACACACAGTGGTGAACCCATGACCATACCAAATTCAATACTACACCAGTGGTGAACCCATGACCATACCAAATAACTACACACAGTGGTGAACCCATGACCATACCAAATAATACACACAGTGGTGAACCCATGACCATACCAAATAACTACACACAGTGGTGAACACATGACCATACCAGTGAACATAACTACCAACACAGTGGTGAACCCATGACTATACCAATAACTACACACAGTGGTGAACCCATGACCATACCAAATAACTACATCACAGTGGTGAACCCATGACCATACCAAATACACTATACAACGCAGTGGTGAACCCATGACCATACCAAATACACTACATGCAGTGGTGAACCCATGACCATACCAAATAACTACACCACAGTGGTGAACCCATGACCTAACCAAATAACTACACACAGTGGTGAACCCATGATCATACCAAATAACTACACACAGTGGTGAAACCCCATGACCATTAACCAAATAATACACATGTGGTGAACCCATGACCATACCAAATAACTACACACTGTGGTGAACCCATGACCATACCAAATAACTACACACAGTGGTGAACCCATGACCATACCAAATAACTACACACAGTGGTGAACCCATGACCATACCAAATAACTACACAGTGGTGAACCCATGACCATACCAAATAACTACACACAGTGGTGAACCCATGACCATACCAAATAACTACACACAGTGGTGAACCCATGATCATACCAAATAACTACACACAGTGGTGAACCCATGACCATACCAAATATACTACATGCAGTGGTGAACCCATGACCATACCAAATATACTACATGCAGTGGTGAACCCATGACCATACCAAATATACTACATGCAGTGGTGAACCCATGACCATACCAAATAACTACACACAGTGGTGACCCCATGACCATACCAAATAACTACACACAGTGGTGAACCCATGATCAATACCAAATATACTAACAGCAGTGGTGAACCCATGACCATACCAAATAACTACACACAGTGGTGAACCCATGACCATACCAAATAACTACACACAGTGGTGAACCCATGATCATACCAAATATACTACATGCAGTGGTGAACCCATGACCATACCAAATAACTACACACAGTGGTGAACCCATGACCATACCAAATAACTACACACACTGGTGAACCCATGACCATACCAAATAACTACACACACTGGTGAACCCACGACCGTACCAAATAACTACACACAGTGGTGAACCCATGACCATACCAAATAACTACACACAGTGGTAAACCCATGACCAATCCAAATAACTACACACTGTGGTGAACCCATGACCATACCAAATTACACAGTGGTGAACCCATGACCATACAAATTATACACAGTGGTGAACATCCATGGAACCATAATCCAAATTACAACAGTGGTGAACCCATGACCATACCAAATTACACAGTGGTGAACCCATGACCATACCAAATATACTACACAGTGTTGAACCCATGACCATACCAAATATACTACACACAGTGGTAAACCCATGACCATACCAAATATACTACACACTGTGGTGAACCCATGACCATACCAAATTACACAGTGGTGAACCCATGACCATACCAAATTACACAGTGGTGAACCCATGACCATACCAAATATACTACACACAGTGGTGAACCCATGACCTTACCAAATATACTACACACTGTGGTGAACCCATGACCATACCAAATATACTGCACACAGTGGTGAACCCATGACTATAAATATACTACACACAGTGGTGAACCCATGACCATACCAAATATACTACACACTGTGGTGAACCCATGACTATACCAAATATACTACACACTGTGGTGAACCCATGACCATACCAAAATTACACATGTGGTGAACCCATGACCATACCAAATATACTACACACAGTGGTGAACCCAGTCCATACCAAATATTACACACTGTGGTGAACCCATGACCATACCAAATATACTACACACTGTGGTGAACCCATGACCATACCAAATATACTACACACTGTGGTGAACCCATGACCATACCAAATTACACAGTGGTGAACCCATGACCATACCAAATATACTACACACTGTGGTGAACCCATGACCATACCAAATAACTACATGCAGTGGTGAACCCATGACCATACCAAATTACACAGTGGTGAACCCATGACCATACCAAATATACTACACACAGTGGAGAACCCAAGACCATACCAAATTACACAGTGGTTAACCCATGACCATACCAAATTACACAGTGGTGAACCCATGACTATACCAAATAACTACACACAGTGGTGAACCCATGACCATACCAAATAACTACACACAGTGGTGAACCCAAGACCATACCAAATTACACAGTGGTGAACCCATGACCATACCAAATTACACAGTGGTGAACCCATGACTATACCAAATATACTACACACAGTGGTGAACCCATGACCATACCAAATTACACAGTGGTGAACCCAAGACCATACCAAATTACACAGTGGTGAACCCATGACCATACCAAATTACACAGTGGTGAACCCATGACCATACCAAATTACACAGTGGTGAACCCAAGACCATACCAAATTACACAGTGGTGAACCCATGACCATACCAAATTACACAGTGGTGAACCCATGACCATACCAAATATACTACACACTGTGGTGAACCCATGACCATACCAAATTACACAGTGGTGAACCCAAGACCATACCAAATTACACAGTGGTGAACCCATGACCATACCAAATTACACAGTGGTGAACCCAAGACCATACCAAATTACACAGTGGTGAACCCAAGATCATACCAAATTACACAGTGGTGAACCCATGACCATACCAAATATACTACACACTGTGGTGAACCCATGACCATACCAAATTACACAGTGGTGAACCCATGACCATACCAAATTACTATGCACAGTGGTGAACCCATGACCATACCAAATATACTACACACTGTGGTGAACCCATGACCATACCAAATTACACAGTGGTGAACCCATGACCATACCAAATTACACAGTGGTGAACCCATGACCATACTAAATTACACAGTGGTGAACCCATGACCATACCAAATATACTATGCACAGTGGTGAACCCATGACTATACCAAATAACTACACACAGTGGTGAACCCATTACCATACCAAATATACTACACACAGTGGTGAACCCATGACCATACCAAATTGCACAGTGGTGAACCCATGACCATACCAAATATACTACACACAGTGGTGAACCCATGATCATACGAAATATACTACACACAGTGGTGAACCCATGACCATACCAAATATACTACACACAGTGGTGAACCCATGACCATACCAAATTACACAGTGGTGAACCCATGACCATACCAAATATACTACACACAGTGGTGAACCCATGACCATACCAAATTACACAGTGGTGAACCCATGACCATACCAAATATACTACACACAGTGGTGAACACATGACCATACCAAATTACACAGTGGTGAACCCATGACCATACCAAATATACTACACACTGTGGTGAACCCATGACCATACCAAATATACTACACACAGTGGTGAACCCATGACCATACTAAATAACTACACACGGTGAACCCATGACCATACCAAATAACTACACACAGTGGTGAACCCATGACCATACCAAATAACTACACACAGTGGTGAACCCATGACCATACCAAATAACTACACACAGTGGTGAACCCATGACCATACCAAATAACTACACACAGTGGTGAACCCATGACCGTACCAAATAAGTACACACAGTGGTGAACCCATGACCATACCAAATAACTACACACAGTGGTGAACCCATGACCATACCAAATAACTACATACAGTGGTGAACCCATGACCATACCAAATAACTACACACAGTGGTGAACCCATGACCATACCAAATAACTACACACAGTGGTGAACCCATGACCATACCAAATAACTACACACAGTGGTGAACCCATGACCATACCAAATAACTACACACAGTGGTGAACCCATGATCATACCAAATAACTACACACAGTGGTGAACCCATGACCATACCAAATAACTACACACAGTGGTGAACCCATGACCGTACCAAATAACTACACACAGTGGTGAACCCATGACCATACCAAATAACTACACACAGTGGTGAACCCATGACCATACCAAATAACTACACACAGTGGTGAACCCATGACCGATACCAAATAACTACACACAGTGGTGAACCCATGACCGTATCCAAATAACTACACACAGTGGTGAACCCATGACCATACCAAATATACTACACACAGTGGTGAACCCATGACCATACCAAATAACTACACACTGTGGTGAACCCATGACCATACCAAATAACTACACACAGTGGTGAACTTAATTAAACCCATGACCATACCAAATATACTACACACAGTGGTGAACCCATGACCGTACCAAATAACTACACACAGTGGTGAACCCATGACCATACCAAATAACTACACACAGTGGTGAACCCATGACCATACCAAATAACTACACACAGTGGTGAACCCATGACCGTACCAAATAACTACACACAGTGGTGAACCCATGACCATACCAAATAACTACACACAGTGGTGAACCCATGACCATACCAAATAACTACACACAGTGGTGAACCCATGACCTACCAAATAACTACACACTGTGGTGAACCCATGACCATACCAAATAACTACACACAGTGGTGAACCCATGACCTTACCAAATAACTACCACAGTGGTGAACCCATGACCATACCAAATAACTACACACAGTGGTGAACCCATGACCGTACCAAATAATTCCTCGCCCATAGAACCCAAAACAGAAATAACTGGAAAGTTTCATATATTTAACTTGGTGCCGAATAGGTAAAACTTGCTATTATGGCTTAAATAGCAACATTCTTCTTGCCGAATAAGACAAGTGAAAATTTGTGTATGTAATAATTTCTCAAAAATCTTTTTGAATCTAACGAAAAACATATATTTCACTGTTTTTATTAATAAATTATTGTAAACTGATCTAAAATATATCTAGTTGTATTAGGTTAAATTATCTTGTTATAATAAGGTCAGGTAAGTTTCCTAAGGTTCTTTTGGTAGTAAATTATTAATTTTTACATTAACATAAGGACTTTTGAGTTCTTGTTAATTGACCACTGATGTAAATTACTGTAACATTGTAAATCATTTGCATCGTTTACACATTTACAGATTTAATTGTAAGTATTCTAGTGGATTTGTTCAGTCTTGTCTCACAAGGCCACCTCGACCCACGCCCAGTAACCACGCCCACAGTGTGAAATAGGAACGCCCACATCCGTAGCGACCATTGCTCCACGCCCATCCCCACGCCCACATCCGTAGCGACCATTCCTTCACGTCCACGTCCATAGCGACCATTCCTCCACGCCCACATCCGTAGCGACCATTCCTCCACGCCCACATCCGTAGCGACCATTCCTCCACGCCCACATCCGTAGCGACCATTCCTCCACGTCCATAGCGACCATTCCTCCACGTCCACGTCCATTGCGACCATTCCTCCACGTCCACGTCCATAGCGACCATTCCTCCACGCCCACATCCGTAGCGACCATTCCTCCACGCCCACATCCGTAGCGACCATTCCTCCACGTCCATAGCGACCATTCCTCCACGTCCACGTCCATTGCGACCATTCCTCCACGTCCATAGCGACCATTCCTCCACGTCCACGTCCATAGCGACCATTCCTCCACGTCCACGTCCATAGCGACCATTCCTCCAAGCCCACATCCGTAGCGACCATTCCTCCACGTCCATAGCGACCATTCCTCCACGTCCACGTCCATAGCGACCATTCCTCCACGTCCATAGCGACCATTCCTCAGTCCGTCCATAGCGACCATTCCTCCACGTCCATAGCGACCATTCCTCCACGTCCACGTCCATAGCGACCATTCCTCCACGCCCACATCCGTAGCGACCATTCCTCCACGCCCACATCCGTAGCGACCATTCCTCCACGCCCACATCCATAGTAACCACGCCCACGCCCGCAGGCACCCACGCCCACCCTGGTGTTCAGTGCCCAAGAGGCATCATACTCAAGGCAGGAGATAATTTCCCTTCATGTGTGAAGATTAACATTACCCAAACTAAACATATTCTTCCTCTGAGATACACACTATATACACTAAGATGTATATATCTGTGTATATACACCGAAACGTCGGTATCAGGGTATATACACCCAGAGATGTGCCTCTACCATTGTATACATCATATATACTAAGATGGTTGTATCTGTGTGTGTGTTTGTTGTGTGTGTGTGTGTGTGTGTGTGTGTGTGTGTGTGTGTGTGTGTGTGTGTGTTGTGTGTGTTGTGTGTGTGTGTGTGTGTGTGTGTGTGTGTGTGTGTGGTGTGTGTGTTTTGTGTGTGCGCTTTGTGTTGTGTGTGTTTTTTGTGTGTGTGTGTTGTGTGTATGTGTGTGTGTGTTGTGTGTGTGTGTGTTTTGGTGTGTGTGTTTGTGTTATATTAAAAATATATATATATATATATATATATATATATATATATATATGTAATTATGTATAATATTGTCTGTGTATAAGATATGTTGAGATTTTTAACCCAGGGGAGGGTTAGCCACCCAGGATAACCCAGGGAAAGGTTAGCCACCCAGGATAACCCAGGGGAGGGTTATCCACCCAGGATAACCCAGGGGAGGGTTAGCCACGCAGGATAACCCAGGGGAGGGTTAGCCACCCAGGGGAGGGTTAGCCACCCAGGATAACCCAGGGGAGGGTTAGCCACCCAGGATAACCCAGGGGAGGGTTAGCCACCCAGGATAACCCAGGGGAGGGTTAGCCACCCAGGATAACCCAGGGGAGGGTTAGCCACCCAGGATAACCCAGGGGAAGGTTAGCCACCAAGGATAACCCAGGGGAAGGTTAGCCACCCAGGATAACCCAGGGGAGGGTTAGCCACCCAGGGGAGGGTACCCACTCAGGATAAACCAGTCAGTACGTCATCGAAGACTGTGTTCTTTCCATTATGGTCCTTCAGTCTTGTCCCCCTACTGTATATACACATCGAGGAGTGTATCTGTGCATATACACCAAGAGGAGTATATCAGTGCATATTCAAGAGGATTATATCTCCCAGTATACCTATCATGGCCATTAACGATATTTCCCTTATTTAACAATTACTCTAAAAATTTACAATGTCACATGGAAAGCCTTTGAAAAAGTCGAGCAATACAACTCCTTACACTTGTTATCTAAGCTTTTTTCGTGAATGTAATAACAGTTCTCTTGATCCCAAAGACTCCCATCCGTTTCCCAATTCCCAGTTTCCCAAAATCTGCTTAAATAATAACCCAGCGTCCCAGGGGAAAGCCTTAGAAAAAGTCAAAGAATGGAACTCCTTACGCTTGTTATCTTCGCTTTTTTCATGAATATGATAACAGTTCTCTTGATCACAGACACCCACATCCTCCCCCAACCCCCCAACTTCTCCAACCTCCCCAGAAACCCCCCCCGGCCAACAGTTGCTCATCAAATTAAGAGTCAAACAGACTCATGGGTATAATGTAGCCGTGGGGATGTGTCTGGTGCCGGATAGGAGGCTAGGAGCCATTCCCGTGGTGGGCAGAATATCAATGAGGATGTTAGGGCCGGCGTCAGGTACAGCCGGCTCTTGTCTGGCCAGGAGGAAGAGATGAAAGAGATATGTTTTAAATAATTAATATCTTTTGTATCCGAGCCCGGGGGTAGTGAGGCAACGTGAAGGTGAGTTGGTGGTGGAGGTGGTGATGGTGGTGGTGGAGGAGGTGGGGGAGGATATGCAGTAGTAGTAGTAGTAATTTGGTGAGAAGAAGTCTCCCAGTATTGAGAAAATATCCGGCCTCTATGGTACAGCATGTCAGAGATTACAACCAAAAGCACGCCGGTTCGATCTCCGGTTCATATATTACAATACAGTCCTCGAAGCTACAAGTGGTGGGTGGTTACAGGAAAAAAATATTGCAAGTACTCTTGGAAAGTCAGGAATTGAATGTTTGTGTTTTATAGGGCAACTAAGTGGTACCGCCGTATCCAGTACTTTTGTTTTGAAAATATAGGGCATCTGTTAACCTTCACCGTATCTGTCTCAGTAATTTGTTCTGAAGTTATAGGGCCTCTGATATCTCACCGTGTCTAGTATCAATAACCTGTTTTGAAAGTACAGGGCCACTGATAATTATACCGTACCCAGTCCCACTAACCTGGTGTTTTGAAAGTACAGGGCCACTAATAATTATACCGTACCCAGTCCCACTAACCTGGTGTTTTGAAAGTACAGGCCACTAATAATTATACCGTACCCAGTCCCACTAACCTGGTGTTTTGAAAGTACAGGGCCACTGATAATTATACCGTACCCAGTCCCACTAACCTGGTGTTTTGAAAGTACAGGGCCACTGATAATTATACCGTACCCAGTTCCACTAACCTGGTGTTTTGAAAGTACAGGGCCACTGATAATTATACCGTACCCAGTCCCACTAACCTGGTGTTTTGAAAGTACAGGGCCACTGACACCTAACGCCGTACTGACCTCTAAAAATCTTATCGGCTCCTTAAATGTAGGAACAACGCTCGGTTATCACACTTTATAATGTGGTAAATAACGTGGAATAATGAGCCAGAGGAAAACATTGGCCGTATTAGGGTAAGTTAGGCCTAATGGGTCCTCTTGTGTGCAAAACGTGCGGCAGAAATTAGGAACTGTTTTTTGAAGTAGTAGTAATATCCACAGGTGATGCTAGAGATCACTGTCTTCCCTAGAGCTTTACCTAGGGTAAAACATTGCTAATAGAGCTCTTCCTAGGGCGAAACACGGCGAATGAACCTCTGGGTCGAAATGTTCTTGAAATAACTTATGAAAATTGTTCTCGCCAAAATTATCGGCAAATATCGTGTGTATGATAGTGTGTATAATTATAGTGTGTATGATAGTGTGTATAATTATAGTGTGTATGATAGTGTGTATAATTATAGTGTGTATGATAGTGTGTATGATAGTGTGTATAATTATAGTGTGTATGATAGTGTGTATAATTATAGTGTGTATGATAGTGTGTATAATTATATGTGTGTATGATAGTGTGTATAATTATACTGTGTGTATGATAGTGTGTATAATTATAGTGTGTATAATTATAGTGTGTATGATAGTGTGTATAATTATACTGTGTGTATGATAGTGTGTATAATTATACTGTGTGTATGACTATACAGTGTATATGATTATACAGTGTGTATAATTAGTGTGCAGCAGCAGCAGGTGCTGTCGGTTGTCTTCCCGTCCACTGCTGTTGACGGGGAAGACAGCAGTGATAGCATTGATGTTCTCTTGATGGATATCGATGTTATCTCGGGTGATGGCCGCTGATAGCCGGTGACACGGCGCTGGTCAGCGCTATCAGCGTATTGCGACGTTATAAGAGGGAGGGGGAGAGCGCAACGTAATATTTTGACGGTAGGGGACACAGGTGGGGGTTACCGGTGGGGTTACCGGGGTTGGTGGGTTACAGGTGGGGGTACCGGTAGGGGTTCTGGTAGGGGTACCGGTGGGGGGCATTGGTATCGTGTGTATTGGAACCAGTTGTCGTGATATTGGTACAAGGTTACCAAAGGTCTTTGGTACCTTCAATCACCTTTTGTATCACAGCTTCTGCCCTAAGATACCCTTATACCGTGATCCTTAAGGTCCAAGGGTCCCTAAGATTCCTAAGTTCCCAAAGCTCCTAAGGGTCCTTAAGTCCCCAAGGGTCCCAAAGCTCTCAAGGGTCCCTAAGCTCAACGAAGGTCCCTAAATTCCCAAAGGTCCCTAAGCTCCCAAAGGTCCCTAAGCTCCCTAAGCTCCCAAAGCTCCCTAAGCTCCCAAAGCTTCCAAAGCTCCCTATGCTCCCAAAGGTCCGTAAACACCCAAAATTCCCAAAGGACCCTAAGCTCCCAAAGGTCCCTAAGTTTCCAAAAGACCCCAAGCTCCCAAAGGTCCGTAAGCACCTAAAGGTCCCTACCTTCTCAAAGGTCCCTAGCTTCCCAAAGGTCCCTAGCTTCCCAAAGGTCCCTAACCTCCCACAGATCCCTAGCCACCCACATGTCCCTAGCCATCCAAAGGCCCCTAGCCACCCACAGGCCCCTAGCCTCCCAAAGTTTCCAAAGGCCCCTAGCCTCCCACAGGTCCCTAGCCTCCTACAGGCCCCTAGCCTCCCACAGGTCCCTAGCCTCCCACAGGCCCCTAGCCTCCCACAGGCCCCTAGCCTCCCACAGGTCCCTAGCCTCCCACAGGTCCCTAGCCTCCCACAGGCCCCTAGCCTCCCACAGGCCCCTAGCCTCCCACAGGCCCCTAGCCTCCCACAGGTCCCTAGCCTCCCACAGGTCCCTAGCCTCCCACAGGCCCCTAGCCTCCCACAGGCCCTAGCTCCACAGCCCTAGCCTCCCACAGGTCCCTAGCCTCCCACAGGCCCCTAGCCTCCCACAGGTCCCTAGCCACCCACAGGTCCCTAGCCTCCCACAGGCCCCTAGCCTCCCACAGGCCCCTAGCCTCCCACAGGCCCCTGACCATACACCACCGTCCCAACAACTCGCCCAAAACAGCCTCAGCTGCTAAAATTGTGATTGGTGGAACTGCCCCTCAAGATCACTGATGATTGGTACACATTCGGATGGAGTTAGGATTGGTACAATCCCGGTACAAACTGAACAATGGTTCCAATACTTCTACCTGTCTGGACAGCGGTTTGCTGGGTTTGTAAACCAAAATCTGGCATCCCGATTTTGTTCACTGCGGGACAAGAAACAAAAAAATATATTAAATTCTATATATATATATATATATATATATCAAAAATTTTGACTAAATATTAAACCAAAAAAAAAAAAAAATACAATACCGTGGCTGGTACAATTCCAAATTTTTTTTCTCTCAACGCATTTTTTTTAAGTAGACGTTTTGGACATTCCTGGGCCATTTCGTGTTCGAAACATGGTCCAGAGGCCGCCTGAAACGTCGCTTGTTTTAAAATGTGAATTGTGGATTTTTTTTCAGTTGAATTATAGCCATGAGAGGATTTTGAGATTTTTTTTGGAGTTAGGTCGTTTTAGAATTGAAGTGGTAGACGGGATTTTTTGTTTTAGAGGCCCATGATGGCCCACAGTGGCCCATGATGGCCCACAGTGGCCCATGATGGCCCACAGTGGCCCATGATGGCCCACAGTGGCCCATGATGGCCCACAGTGGCCCATGATGGCCCACAGTGGCCCATGATGGCCCACAGTGGCCCATGATGGCCCACAGTGGCCCATGATGGCCCACAGTGGCCCATGATGGCCCACAGTGGCTTATGATGGCCCACAGTGGCCCATGATGGCCCACAGTGGCCTATGATGGCCCACAGTGGGCCATGAACTATAGTTACCAACGGGCCACTGTGGGGGTCCTTGATGACGCACAGTGCCCCATAATGCCCACAGTGGCCCATGAACTAGTGGTCCATGGGCCACTGTGGGCCCTTGATGGCCGCCACTGGCTCATGATGGCCCACACTGGCTAATGAACTAGTTACCCATGGGCCACTGTAGGCCCTTAATGCCCACACTGGCTCATAATGGCCCACAGTGGCCCATGAACTATAGTGACCCATCGGCCAATGTGGGCCCTTGATGGCCCACACTGGTCCATGATGCTCACAGTGGACCCTAAAGGCCTATGATGGCCAACAATGACCATGAACTACAGTGACCCATGGGCCACTGTCGGCTATTGATGGCCCACACTGGCTCATGATGGCCCACACTGGCTCATGATGTCCTACAGTGGCTCATGATGGCCCACAGTGGCTCATGATGGCCCACAGTGGCTCATGATGGCCCACAGTGGACCCTAAAAGCCCCCCCCCTTGCCCATGAACTACAGTAACCCCCTGATGGCTTATTTTGATCGGCCCCTGATGGGCCACAGTGGCCCCTGATGGGCCACAGTGGCCTCTGATAGGCCCCGGTAGCCCCTGATGACTCACTCTGACCCCCTGATGGACCATAGTGACCCCTGATGACCTACAATGACCCCTGATGACCGTACAGATTACCATGACGGGACCACAGATGACTGGAAGATTTCTTGGTCTCTTGCTGCCGTTGATGCTGCCGTTGTTGCTGCCGTTGATGCTGCCGTTGTTGCTGCTGTTGATGCCGTTGATGCTGCTGTTGATGCCGTTGACGCTGCCGTTGATGCTGTTGATGCTGCGGTTGATGCTGCTGTTGATGCCGTTGATGCTGCTGTTGATGCCGTTGATACCGTTGATGCCGTTGATGCTGCTGTTGATGCCATTGATGCTGCCGTTGATGCTGTTGATCCTGCCGTTGATGCCGTTGATGCTGCTGTTGATGCCGTTGATGCTGCCGTTGATGCCGTTGATGCTGCCGTTGATGCCGTTGATGCTGCTGTTGATGCTGTTGCTGTCGTTGATGCTGCCGTTGATGCTGCTGTTGATGCTGCTGTTGATGCTGCCGTTGATGCTGTTGATGCTGTTGATGCCACCGTTGATGCTGCCGTTGATGCTGTTGATGTTGCCGTTGATGCTGTTATTGCTGCTGTTAATTCTGCTGTTGATGCTGTTGCTGCCGTTGATGTGGTTGATGCTGCCGTTGATGTGGTTGATGCTGCTGTTGATGCCGTTGATGCTGCCGTTGATACTGCCGTTGATGTGGTTGATGCTGTTGATGCTGCCGTTGATGTGGTTGATGCTGCCGTTGTGGGTGATGCCGTTGATGCTGCCGTTGATGCTGTGGTTGATGCTGCCGTTGATGTGGGTGATGCCGTTGATGCTGCCGTTGATGCTGTGGTTGATGCCGTTGATGCTGCTGTTGATGTTTCTGTTGATGCTGGAGTTGATGCCATTGATGCTGCCGTTGATGTGGTTGATGCTGCTGCTGATGGTGCCGTTGATGCTGCTATTGATACTGCCGTTGATGCTGCCATTGATGTGGTTGATGCTGCCGTTGATGCTCCCATTGATGTGGTTGATGCTGCCGTTGATGCTCCCGTTAATGCTGCTGTTGATGCTGCCGTTGCTGCCATTGATGCTGCCGTTGATGCTGTTGCTGCCATTGATGCTGCCGTTGATGCCATTGCTGCCATTGATGCTGCCGTTTATGCCGTTGATGCCGTTGATGCTATGCTGTTGCTGTTCCTTTCGATGTTTGTATTGATGCTGATGCTGCTGTTCCTGTTGCTGTTTTGTTGATGCTGCTGTTCTTGTTGATGCTGTTGCTCCTGTTGATGGTTTTGTTTATAATATTGATGCTTTTGTTCCCGTTTATGTCGTTGATGTTCTTTACCCGTTGATGCTGTTTATATTACTGTTAATGCTGTTGATACTGTTGATGCTGTATATTGATTTGCTGTTTCTGTTGCTGGTATTGCTGTTGTTGCTGTGTCATCAACGTGTGGGTAGATAGGTAAAGCACTGCGTACCTTGTTTCAAGGTTCGTAGGTTCGAGTCTCCTTCAGCCAGAGATAAGTGTTTATTTATATATATATATATATATTATATATATATATATATATATATTATATATATATATATATATATATATATATATATATATATATATATATATATATGCAAACCAGGGGGGGATGTAAATCTTCAGCTCAAGTACTTTCAGATGTCTGTGTGTGTCATCAGGAGCTATGTAATGTTGCAAGAGTAACAACTTGAGGAATGAAGGGAAGTTCTATCAGAGGCAGCGTAGTGATGCTTGCCACTGCTTCTCTTAGATATGAGAGGCACCAGTCTGCTCAGCACCCTCACTGCTTCTCACCATGTGGGGTAGGGTAGAAGAGGGCCTCCCAGTTTATGGTGTGGTAGAAGAGGGCCTCCCAGTTTATGGTAGGATAGAAGAGGGCCTCCCAGTTTATGGTGTGGTAGAAGAGGGCCTCCCAGTTTATGGTGTGGTAGAAGAGGGCCTCCTAGTTTATGGTGTGGTAGAAGAGGGCCTCCCAGTTTATGGTGTGGTAGAAGAGGGCCTCCCAGTTTATGGTAGGATAGAAGAGGGCCTCCCAGTTTATGGTGTGGTAGAAGAGGGCCTCCAGTTTATGGTAGGGTAGAAGAGGGCCTCCCAGTTTATGGTGTGGTAGAAGAGGGCCTCCCAGTTTATGGTGTGGTAGAAGAGGGCCTCCCAGTTTATGGTAGGATAGAAGAGGGCCTCCCAGTTTATGGTGTGGTAGAAGAGGGCCTCCCAGTTTATGGTGTGGTAGAAGTGGGCCTCCCAGTTTATGGTGTGGTAGAAGAGGGCCTCCCAGTTTATGGTGTGGTAGAAGAGGGCCTCCCAGTTTAGGGTAGGGTAGAAGAGGGCCTCCCAGTTTATGGTAGGATAGAAGAGGGCCTCCCAGTTTATGGTGTGGTAGAAGTGGGCCTCCCAGTTTATGGTGTGGTAGAAGAGGGCCTCCCAGTTTATGGTGTGGTAGAAGAGGGCCTCCCAGTTTATGGTAGGGTAGAAGAGGGTCTCCCAGTTTATGGTAGGGTAGAAGAGGGTCTCCCAGTTTATGGTAGGGTAGAAGAGGGCCTCCCAGTTTATGGTAGGGTAGAAGAGGGTCTCCCAGTTTATGGTAGGGTAGAAGAGGGCCTCCCAGTTTATGGTAGGGTAGAAGAGAACCTCCCAGTTTATGGTAGGGTAGAAGAGGGCCTCCCAGTTTATGGTAGGGCAGAAGAAGGCCTCCCAGTTTATGGTAGGGTAGAAGAGGGCCTCCCAGTTTATGGTAGGGTAGAAGAGGGTCTCCCAGTTTATGGTAGGGTAGAAGATGGCCTCCCAGTTTATGGTAGGGTAGAAGAGAACCTCCCAGTTTATGGTAGGGTAGAAGAGGGCCTCCCAGTTTATGGTAGGGCAGAAGAAGGCCTCCCAGTTTATGGTAGGGTAGAAGAGGGCATCCCAGTTTATGGTAGGGTAGAAGAGGGCCTCCCAGTTTATGGTAGGGTAGAAGAGGGACTCCCAGTTTATGGTAGGGTAGAAGAGGGCCTCCCAGTTTATGGTAGGGCAGAAGAGGGTCTCCCAGTTTATGGTAGGGCAGAAGAGGGTCTCCCAGCTTATGGTAGGGTAGAAGAGGGCCTCCCAGTTTATGGTAGGGTAGAAGAGGGCCTCCCAGTTTATGGTAGGGTTAGAAGAGGGCTCCCAGTTTATGGTAGGGTAGAAGAGGGCCTCCAGTTTATGGTAGGTGTAGAAGAGGGCCTCCCAGTTTATGGTAGGGTAGAAGAGGGCCTCCCAGTTTATGGTAGGGCAGAAGAGGGCCTCCCAGTTTATGGTAGGGCAGAAGAGGGCCTCCCAGTTTATGGTAGGGCAGAAGAGGGCCTCAGAGTTTACAGAAAGTGGGAAACAGAATAACAGATGTAACAGGCAGCTTAAGCTTTAACTAATCACCGTCAACAAGTCACGTGACACAAGAGATTACGTTGCACTGCTGGATAATACACGTACAAAACAATATTGTATGTAAACCTTGTAATTAATAAGAGTCAAATGCGCTCATTTGTCAGCTTAAAATAGTGTACGTCTTGGGAGGTTGTAGAATGTTGCAGGTAAAGCTTGGCAGAATCTCTCCATATATTCTTAAATACTGATATCCTCAGTATCAATTATTATTCCTGTATCTTGGTCATTATTCCTGTATCTTGGTCATTATTCCTGTATCTTGGTTATTATTCCTGTATCTTGGTTATTATTCCTGTATCTTGGTTATTATTCCTGTATCTTGGTTATTATATCTGTATCTTGGTTATTATTCCTGT
Organism: Cherax quadricarinatus; assembly: GCF_026875155.1. NCBI lineage: Eukaryota > Metazoa > Arthropoda > Malacostraca > Decapoda > Parastacidae > Cherax > Cherax quadricarinatus. Next base: position 10,561,901 of record NC_069493.1, read on the forward strand.
ATCTTGGTTATTATTCCTGTATCTTGGTTATTATTCCTGTATCTTGGTCATTATTCCTGTATCTTGGTTATTATTCCTGTATCTTGGTTATTATTCCTGTATCTTGGTTATTATTCCTGTATCTTGGTTATTATATCTGTATCTTGGTTATTATTCCTGTATCTTGGTTATTATTCCTGTATCTTGGTCATTATTCCTGTATCTTGGTTATTATTCCTGTATCTTGGTTATTATTCCTGTATCTTGGTTATTATTCCTGTATCTTGGTTATTATTCCTGTATCTTGGTTATTATTACCGTATCTTGGTTATTATTCCTGTATCTTGGTTATTATTCCTGTATCTTGGTTATTATTCCTGTATCTTGGTTATTATTCCTGTATCTTGGTCATTATTCCTGTATCTTGGTTATTATTCCTGTATCTTGGTTATTATTCCTGTATCTTGGTTATTATATCTGTATCTTGGTTATTATTCCTGTATCTTGGTTATTATTCCTGTATCTTGGTCATTATTCCTGTATCTTGGTTATTATTCCTGTATCTTGGTTATTATTCCTGTATCTTGGTTATTATTCCTGTATCTTGGTTATTATTCCTGTATCTTGGTCATTATTCCTGTATCTTGGTCATTATCCTGTATCTTGGTTATTATTCCTGTATCTTGGTTATTATTCCTGTATCTTGGTTATTATTCCTGTATCTTGGTTATTATATCTGTAACTTGGTTATTATTCCTGTATCTTGGTTATTATTCCTGTATCTTGGTCATTATTCCTGTATCTTGGTTATTATTCCTGTATCTTGGTTATTATTCCTGTATCTTGGTTATTATTCCTGTATCTTGGTTATTATTCCTGTATCTTGGTTATTACCGTATCTTGGTTATTATTCCTGTATCTTGGTTATTATTCCTGTATCTTGGTTATTATTCCTGTATCTTGGTTATTATTCCTGTATCTTGGTTATTATATCTGTATCTTGGTTATTATTCCTGTATCTTGGTTATTATTCCTGTATCTTGGTATTATTCCTGTGTCTTGGTTATTATTCCTGTATCTTGGTTATTATTCCTGTATCTTGGTTATTATTCCTGTATCTTGGTTATTATTCCTGTATCTTGGTTATTATTACCGTATCTTGGTTATTATTCCTGTATCTTGGTTATTATTCCTGTATCTTGGTTATTATTCCTGTATCTTGGTCATTATTCCTGTATCTTGGTTATTATTCCTGTATCTTGGTTATTATTCCTGTATCTTGGTTATTATTCCTGTATCTTGGTCATTATTCCTGTATCTTGGTTATTATTCCTGTATCTTGGTATTATTCCTGTATCTTGGTTATTATTCCTGTATCTTGGTTATTATTCCTGTATCTTGGTTATTATTCCTGTATCTTGGTTATTATTCCTGTATCTTGGTTATTATTCCTGTATCTTGGTTATTATTCCTGTATCTTGGTTATTATTCCTGTATCTTGGTTATTATTCCTGTATCTTGGTTATTATTCCTGTATCTTGGTTATTTATGGATGTTTCACATTATTCTTAAGAGATAATACCCAGACAATTCATAAATTTTCCAATTATCCTTTATCAGTACATAAAAGCCTAAGCCTGTTGGGCTGTAATCCACTAAGCTAGTTGCAACTACCATGTTGCAATCAGTGATTGCAACACTATAGAGAACATTTATGCTGGTGTAGCTCAGTGGGTTTACTCGTAATGGTTATAACGATGGGCAGGACACGTTCACGATGGAGTAAATGTGAGGATAGTACTGAGGTCACTGGTCTAACGTCACCAGATCCTCATGAGGCCTCGTGGCATAATTAGCAATTCTGCGATTTTGTATAGCAGTGTTGCTTTAGGTTGTGTATGATAGACTTGGATAAGCCATAAAGGAGCTTACGACGACGTTTAGGTCGAGGTCTCGCCGAAACATCGTCGTAAGTTTCTCTCTCCTATGTGTGGGTTATTTGTGTGCTGTTCCAGTCACGGTATTGTGACTTTGTTCTTTCTAGACTTCACTAAATAGTCATCGAGTTTGTATATCCCAGAACTTGAGTTATATACATGGCATTCCTATCATGTTTCAAACCCGAGGATTCAATAATGTTTGTTTCCATGAGGGAACTGTTGGGCACAATGATCTAGGCAGCAGTCCACCTCGGTGGATGATTGTAAAAACTGACCTGACTGACGATAGCATTCAACTCCTGGTCCATACTGATTCAGTACTGATGGGATAATCTGGTTTCCAAAGGTTTTCCTTTGGGAAACTTCTGTTGTGTGATGTATTTTACAACTTGTTACATTCCCTCTTTGCCCTGCAATGTCAAGTAAACATGGAGTATCATGGTGTCAAAGTACATGCAGGCGATTTTTCCGTATACAGTTTTCGTCTTGATGCTCCAGTGAACCAACTTCGACCTGATGCTTTGCCAGATCACATCAGTAGTGAACCTACTCTCATTCTTGGAGACTTCAATGTCAGACATAATATTGGTGAGTCTATAACAAGCACCAATGGAACTAAGGTACTGAAATTGCTAAATGATCATGATAATGTTGGAATTGTGGGCACTACTGAGCCTACTCACATATATGGTGGCATACTAGATCGTGTCTTGGAGTTAATACATCATATACGATGCATGACTCTGTCATAGTTGATGATCTTCTATCTGATCACTTCCCAAGACTAACAACTGTCAATCTTGATCACATCTCCAGCAATCAAGGAGCTAAATACAGAAGGAGGAAACTTATTCTCAACCCAGAACACAGAGACAACTTTATTAACCACTTGGATCAATGGTATAAGAATTACGAGCCCATTGGCACACAAAAATTTAATGATGATTTAGTTACCACTATTGAGAGTGTTCTCACAGATCAAGTGGGCAGGAATAGGAAACAAAGACCCTCCACTATAAATAACAATAAAAACCAATGTAAATACTATAATGATCCACAGCTACACAATCTAACACATGCAGCTAGGAGGATTGGTAAAGCATACCGTGAATGTAGAACCCCAGACCTGCTCAGAACGTTCCAAGCTGCACTAACAAATGCAAGGAATAGAAAGGAAGAACTTAGTCAACAGGAATGGGAACAGTTTGTTAGTGGATTAAATAGGTCCACCCCTTTGAGTTTGGCTTGGAAAGGTATAAATAAAATAACCAGGAAAAAGACTGGCAATGTTGCTCATCCCTTTCCTCTTGAAAAAGCAAATGACCTCATAAATGACTGGTCCAAAACATCCAGGCATGAAAGCCTTCCATCTCATATTAGAAAAAACTTAGAGAGTACTTCTGAAGAAATGTAATTGATTAATTCTGAGCCAAAAAGTTGATGAGTGTGATTGCCTCTTCGAGTTTAAATTAGATAATGTGTTAACTAAAGGTCGATCAACTGCTGCTGGAGAGGATGGTATAACCTGTGATATTCTCAGAACCTTGAGGCAGGTCCCTGATAACCCCAGAACACTTGAGACAGGTCCCTGATAACCTCACAACCCTTGAGGCAGGTCCCTGATAACCTCAGAACACTTGAGACAGGTCTCTGATAGCCTCACAACCCTTGAGGCAGGTCCCTGATAACCTCACGACCCTTGAGGCAGGTCCCTGATAACCTCACGACCCTTGAGGCAGGTCCCTGATAACCTCACGACCCTTGAGGCAGGTCTCTGATAACCTCACAACCCTTGAGGCAGGTCCCTGATAACCTCACGACCCTTGAGGCAGGTCTCTGATAACCTCACGACCCTTGAGGCAGGTCCCTGATAACCTCACGACCCTTGAGGCAGGTCCCTGATAACCTCACGACCCTTGAGGCAGGTCCCTGATAACCTCACGACCCTTGAGGCAGGTCCCTGATAACCTCACGACCCTTGAGGCAGGTCCCTGATAACCTCACGACCCTTGAGGCAGGTCTCTGATAACCTCACGACCCTTGAGGCAGGTCTCTGATAACCTCACGACCCTTGAGGCAGGTCCCTGATAACCTCACGACCATTGAGGCAGGTCTCTGATTACCTCACAACCCTTGAGGCAGGTCCTTGATAACCTCACGACCCTTGAGGCAGGTCCTTGATAACCTCATGACCCTTGAGGCAGGTCTCTGATAACCTCACAACCCTTGAGGCAGGCCTCTGATAACCTCACGACCCTTGAGGCAGGTCCCTGATAACCTCACGACCCTTGAGGCAGGTCCCTGATAGCTTCACAACCCTTGAAACAGGTCCCTGATAACCTTACGTCCCTCGAGGCAGGTCCCTGATAACCTCTCAACCATTGAGACAGGTCCCTGATAACCTCACAACCCTTGAGGCAGGTCCCTGATAACCTCACGACCCTTGAGGCAGGTCCCTGATAAACTCACAACCCTTGAGACAGGTCCCTGATAACCTCACGACCCTTGATGCAGGTCCCTGATAACCTCACGACCCTTGAGGCAGGTCCCTGATAACCTCACAACCCTTGAGGCAGGTCCCTGATAACCTCACGACCCTTGAGGCAGGTCCCTGATAACCTCACGACCCTTGATGCAGGTCCCTGATAACCTCACGACCCTTGATGCAGGTCGCTAATAACCTCACGACCCTTGATGCAGGTCCCTGATAACCTCACAACCCTTGATGCAGGTCCCTGATAACCTCACAACCCTTGAGGCAGGTCCCTGATAACCTCACGACCCTTGAGGCAGGTCCCTGATAACCTCACGACCCTTGATGCAGGTCCCTGATAACCTCACGACCCTTGATGCAGGTCGCTAATAACCTCACGACCCTTGATGCAGGTCCCTGATAACCTCACAACCCTTGAGACAGGCCCCTGATAACCTCACAGCCCTTGAGGCAGGCCCCTGATAACCTCACAACCCTTGAGGCAGGTCCCTGATAACCTCACAACCCTTGAGGCAGGTCCCTGATAACCTCACAACCCTTGAGGCAGGTCCTGATAACCTCACAACCCTTGAGGCAGGTCCCTGATAACCTCACGACCCTTGAGGCAGGTCCCTGATAACTCACGACCCTTGAGGCAGGTCCCTGATAACCTCACGACCCTTGAGGCAGGTCCCTGATAACCTCACGACCCTTGAGGCAGGTCCCTGATAACCTCACGACCCTTGAGGCAGGTCTCTGATAACCTCACAACCCTTGAGGCAGGTCCTCTGATAACCTCACGACCCTTGAGGCAGGTCCCTGATAACCTCACGACCCTTGAGGCAGGTCCCTGATAACCTCACAACCCTTGAGGCAGGTCCCTGATAACCTCACAACCCTTGAGGCAGGTCCTTGATAACCTCATGACCCTTGAGGCAGGTCTCTGATAACCTCACAACCCTTGAGGCAGGCCTCTGATAACCTCACGACCCTTGAGGCAGGTCTCACCTGATAACCTCACGACCCTTGAGGCAGGTCCCTGATAGCCTCACAACCCTTGAAACAGGTCCCTGATAACCTTACGTCCCTCGAGGCAGGTCCCTGATAACCTCACAACCCTTGAGGCAGATCCCTGATAACCTCACAACCCTTGAGGCAGGTCCCTGATAACCTCACGACCCTTGAGGCAGGTCCCTGATAACCTCAACCTGAGCAGGTCCTATAACCTCACGACCCTTGAGCAGGTCCCTGATAACCTACAACCCTTGAGGCAGGTCCCTGATAACCTCACGACCCTTGAGGCAGGTCCCTGATAACCTCACAACCCTTGAGGCAGGTCCCTGATAACCTCACAACCCTTGAGGCAGGTCCCTGATAACCTCACGACCCTTGAGCAGGTCCCTGATAACCTCACAACCCTTGATGCAGGTCCCTGATAACCTCACGACCCTTGAGTGCAGGTTCCTGATAACCTCACACCCTTGAAGCAGGTCCCTGATAACCTCACAACCCTTGAGCAGGCCCTGATAACCTCACAACCCTTGAGGCAGGTCCCTGATAACCTCACACCCTTGAGGCAGGTCCCTGATAACCTCACACCCTTGAGGCAGGTCCCTGATAACCTCACGACCCTTGAGGCAGGTCCTGATAACCTCACGACCCTTGAGGCAGGTCCCTGATAACCTCACAACCCTTGAGGCAGGTTCCTGATAACCTCACAACCCTTGAGGCAGGTCCCTGATAACCTCACAACCCTTGAGGCAGGTCCCTGATAACTCACAACCCTTGAGACAGGTCCCTGATAACCTCACACCTTGAGGCAGGTCCCTGATAACCTCACGAACCCTTGAGGCAGGTCCCTGATAACCTCACAACCTTGAGGCAGGTCCCTGATAACCTCACACCCTTGAGGCAGGTCCCTGATAACCTCACGACCCTTGAGGCAGGTCCCTGATAACAAGGTACCTGTATCACAGACCTTGAGGCAGGTCCCTGATAACGTCACAACCCTTGAGGCAGGTCCCTGATAACTCACAACCCTTGAGACAGGTCCTGATAACGTCACAACTTTGAGGAGGTCCCTGATAACGTCAAACCTTGAGGCAGGTCCTGATAACTTCCCACCTTTGGAGGGTAAAGTGTCAACTGTATACCTCTCATACACCTTGAGCAGTTTTCCACTTCTGACTAATCTCATTTGACCTTGGAACAGGATCCTGATACTAAGTGTAGCACTTAAATTTGTATAAATTTGGGAGCTTACTTGCTGGACTAATAGATACCTCATAGTCTATCCCTGGTCCCAACAGCTGATTTAACATTTTTAGGACACCAGAGATTCTTTAACCATTGTCTTTGTAAATTCTGATAAGATGACTCTTAAAGCTTACTGACTAGACATAAGACATAATTCGCTACTCTATGGGTATCATGATCCAGTACAAAGGTGCAAAGAAGTATTTCCATTCCTTTGAAGTTCAAGCAATTTGTCACGACAGCTCTATAGTCTCCTTAAACACTATTACTGATCTAAGAATCCCTCCATTTATATTGCAGAGTAATCGTTAGTACGTTAATAACTACAAGATAAATTTGGTGTAGATTACTTCTGATAATACGATACACTTCAAATAGAGCTATCCTCAACTGTTCTTACAATCCCAACTATTCTAAAGAAATCTTAGATACGTACAAGATCTTGTCAGCATTAATTTGATTATGCTCTCCTAAATCATCTACTGAACCTCCACCTAATCAAAATGTATAAGCTATGCAGATATATCTGTCCAAATCTACAACAGGTGCAATATAGAAGACTGTATCATACATATTTTAGATAAATGTCTCATAGAATTTAGAATGACTAGGCCTGTCATATAATCTTTATATTCAATTAATCAAAGATATTAAAAGAACGTAAACCCACATTATTTGAGGTATTAACATTGCTATTAAAACTTACAGATTATGGTGTAGATGTACCTTTAACAATCCACTATACCACAACTAAACAAGAAATGTAAAGCTAGGCTAAATGCTCTCAAAGCTGTTGCTGGCTACAATCCCAACTATGGTGCTAATGTGAGAATCGTGAGAATGATGTACATAGCCTATGTTAGGTCCTTAATTGATTATGCTGCTCCCATGTTGATATTAGCTAGAGAAAGTTCTCTCCGACCCTTGGAGTTAATGCAAAATGAAGCTCTCAGAATTATTCTTGGGTCTCCCAAATCTACAAAGATTCTTAATATGAGGAAGGAGCTTGGTATTTCTAGTATCAGTGATAGGATTGTTGAGATTAACACTGTACTCGGTATTAGAATGTTAAGAAATGAACCAGACACTGCCACTATGAATCTTAGTATATGTCGAGAATTAAATACACACAGATTAAAATGGACTGTGAAAACATGCAATTATATTAAGTTATTTAACCTGCATAAATGGGGAGAAATCAGAGTGGGGAAGCGTCACGAGCGGTGTTCCACAGGGGGTCAGTGTTGGGCCCCCTGCTGTTCACAATCTACATAAACGACATAGATGAGGGCATAAAGAGCGACATAAGCAAGTTTGCCGATGACACCAAAATAGGCCGTCGAATTCAATCTGACGAGGACATTCGAGCACTCCAGGAAGATTTGAATAGACTAATGCAGTGGTCGGAGAAGTGGCAGATGCAGTTTAATATAGACAAATGCAAAGTTCTAAATGTTGGACAGGACAATAACCATGCCACATATAAACTAAATAATGTAGATCTTAATATTACGGATTGCGAAAAAGATTTAGGAGTTCTGGTTAGCAGTAATCTGAAACCAAGACAACAGTGCATAAGTGTTCGCAATAAAGCTAATAGAATCCTTGGCTTCATATCAAGAAGCATAAATAATAGAAGTCCTCAGGTTGTTCTTCAACTCTATACATCCTTGGTTAGGCCTCATTTAGATTATGCTGCACAGTTTTGGTCACCGTATTACAGAATGGATATAAATGCTCTGGAAAATGTACAAAGGAGGATGACAAAGTTGATCCCATGTATCAGAAACCTTCCCTATGAGGATAGACTAAGGGCCCTGAAACTGCACTCTCTAGAAAGACGTAGAATTAGGGGGGATATGATTGAGGTGTATAAATGGAAGACAGTATTAGTGATGCTAGTACTCCCAGTACAACTATTTGTATTGCTGCTAGTACTCCCAGTACAACTAGTAGTATTGCTGCTAGTACTCCCAGTACAACTAGTAGTATTGCTGCTAGTACTCCCAGTACAACTAGTAGTATTGCTGCTAGTACTCCCAGTACAATCACAAGTGTTAAGATTGTAGTCCATTAGTGATGATGTGATGTGAAGCTTAGCCATCGATCCTTAATGATTAGTGAGTCAGCTGACCACCAGCTGACTAGCTGACCACCAGCTGACTAGCTGACCACTAGCTGACTAGCTGACCACAAGCTGACTAGCTGACCACCAGCTGACTAGCTGACCACCAGCTGACTAGCTGACCACCAGCTGACTAGCTGACCACCAGCTGACTAGCTGACCACTAGCTGACTAGCTGACCAGCTGACCACAAGCTGACTAGCTGACCACCAGCTGACTAGCTGACCACCAGCTGACTAGCTGCACCAGCTGAACTAGCTGACCAGCTGACCACCAGCTGACTAGCTGACCACCAGCTGACTAGCTGACCACCAGCTGACTAGCTGACCACCAGCTGACTAGCTGACCACCAGCTGACTAGCTGACCACTAGCTGACAGCTGACCAGCTGACTAGCTGACCACTAGCTGACAGCTGACCAGCTGACCACCAGCTGACTAGCTGACCACTAGCTGACAGCTGACCACTAGCTGACAGCTGACACAGCTGACTGCTGACCACAGCTGACTAGCTGACCACCAGCTGACTAGCTGACCACCAGCTGACTAGCTGACCACTAGCTGACAGCTGACCAGCTGACTAGCTGACCACTAGCTGACAGCTGACCAGCTGACTAGCTGACCACCAGCTGACTAGCTGACCACTAGCTGACAGCTGACCAGCTGACTAGCTGACCACCAGCTGACTAGCTGACCACTAGCTGACAGCTGACCAGCTGACTAGCTGACCACCAGCTGACTAGCTGACCACCAGCTGACTAGCTGACCACCAGCTGACTAGCTGACCACCAGCTGACTAGCTGACCGCTAGCTGACAGCTGACAGTCTACTGACAGCTCGCCTCGCGTGAACATAAACACAGGTTACGACAAACTGGAACGAATCGTTCTGAAGACACGATAGAATTTGACAATATTCACCCCTTCCCTTTAACACCCCTTCTCCCTAAGGGAAGGGGGAGGAGAGGGGGTGAATAGTGGGGAGATAGTTCAACTTTATCTCCCTCTATAATAATGATTAATAATAATAATAATAATTTTTAATTAACCAACATTTTGACTATAAACATTGACTACCACAATTACTCGTACATGCAGGATGGTGGTTAGTAGGGATCCAGGGGTGGTAGTTGTGGTAGTGGTGGTAGTTGTGGTAGTGGTGGTAGTTGTGGTAGTAATGGTGGTAGTGGTGGTAGTAATGATGGTAGTTGTGGTAGTGATGATTGTGGTAGTACTTGAGGTAGTTGTGGTAGTACTGCTTGTAGTGATAGTGGTAGTTGTGGTAGTTGATAGTGGTGGTAGTAATGGTGGTAGTAGTGGTGGTAGTTGTGGTAGTAGTATATGGTGGTAGTTGTGGTGGTAGTTGTGGTAGTGGTAGTTGTGGTAATACTGTTGGTAGTTGTGAAGGTGTTTATGGTAGTACTGGTTGTAGTTGTGGTAGTAAAGGTAGTAGTGGTTATACTTGTGGTAGTGGTGGTAGTTGTGGTAGTAGTGGTGGTAGTAATGGTGGTAGTTGTGGTAGTAGTAATGGTTGTGGTGGTAGTAATGGTGGTAGTTGTGGTAGTACTGTTGGTAGTTGTGATAGTGATGATTGTGGTAGTACTTGTGGTAGTTGTGGTAGTACTGGTTGTAGTGATAGTGGTAGTTGTGGTGGCAGTTGTGATGGTGGTTATGGTAGTACTGGTGGTACGTGTGGTAGTGGCTGTAGTTGTGGAAGTAGTCGTGGTGGTAGTTGTGGTAGTAATGGTTGTATTTGTGATAGTGATGGTTGTGGTAGTAGTGGTTGTAGTTATGATAGTGATAACTGTGGTAGTAATGGTTGTAGTTGTGATAGTGGTGGTTGTGGTAGTACTGGTAGTTGCGGTAATAGTGTAATAGTTGTGGTAGTAGTGTATATATATACACTACCACATGTACTACCACAATCATCACTATCACAACTACCACCATTACTACCACAACTACCAACACAACTACCACCATTGCTACTACCACAACTACCACCATTACCACAACTACCACTACTACCACAACTACCACTACTACCACAACTACCACCACTACTACCACAACTACCAACACAACTACCACCATTGCTACTACCACAACTACCACCATTACCACAACTACCACTACTACCACAACTACCACCACTACTACCACAACTACCACCACACTACCACAACTATAACCAGTACTATCATTATTACCACAACTACTAATATAATATATATATATATATATATATATTATATATATATAAATATATATATATATATAATATATATATTAAATTATATATATTACACACGGTACTAGTCAAGGAGTCGAACCCATGTTATTTTGGTCCCCCTCACATGGCGAGAGAAAACGCATGACGCTTTAGACCACTAGACCCCCCCCCCACACACACAGCTGAAACAGGGGGAGATGGGCGAAACTCGCTCCCTTGGGACACGTGTGTTGGCAGTGTTTCGCTCCTTGGGACCTGATTACTAGCGCGTTGGAAACGTCACCCCGCCCCCTAAACATCAACAAGCACACCAAGAGAGTAAACAGGTATCCCTCTCACCAGGACGGGTATCCCTCTCACCAGGACGGGTATCCCTCTCACCAGGACGGGTATCCCTCTCACCAGGGCGGGTATCCCTCTCACCAGGACGGGTATCCCTCTCACCAGGACGGGTATCCCTCTCACCAGGACGGGTATCCCTCTCACCAGGACGGGTATCCCTCTCAAAATGACGGGTATCCCTCTCAAAAGGACGGGTATCCCTCTCACCAGGACGGGTATCCCTCTCACCATGACGGGTATCCCTCTCACCATGACGGGTATCCCTCTCACCAGGACGGGTATACCTTTCACCAGGACGGGTATACCTCTCACCAGGACGGGTATCCCTCTCAAAAGGACGGGTATCCCTCTCAAAAGGACGGGTATCCCTCTCACCATGTCGGGTATCCTTCTCACCAGGATGGGTATCTCTCTCACCAGGACGGGTATCCCTCTCACCAGGACAAGTATCTCTCTTACCACGACGGGTATCCCTCTCACCAGGATGGGTATCTCTTTCACCAGGACGGGTATCCCTCTCACCAGGACAAGTATCCCTCTCACCAGGACGGGTATACCTCTCACCAGGACGGGTATACCTCTCACCAGGACGGGTATCCCTCTCAAAAGGACGGGTATCCCTCTCACCAGGACGGGTATCCCTCTCACCATGACGGGTATCCTTCTCACCAGGATGGGTATCTCTCTCACCAGGACGGGTATGCCTCTCACCAGGACAAGTATCTCTTACCACGACGGGTATCCCTCTCACCAGGATGGGTATCTCTTTCACCAGGACGGGTATCCCTCTCACCAGGACAAGTATCCCTCTCACCAGGACGGGTATACCTCTCACCAGGACGGGTATACCTCTCACCAGGACAAGTATCCCTCTCACCAGGACGGGTATACCTCTCACCAGGACGGGTATCCCTCTCACCAGGACAAGTATCCCTCTCACCAGCACAAGTATCCCTCTCACCAGCACAAGTATCCCTCTCACTAGCACAAGTATCCCACTCACCAGGAAGAGTATCCCTCTCGCCAGGACAACTATCCCTCTCACCAGGACAAGTATCTCTGCTACTAGAACAAGTATCCCTACTACCAGAACAAGTATCCCTCCACCAGGACAAGTAACAAACTGGTCCAGCTCACCTAACAACACTGGGTCACAGCATCACCTAACAACACTGGAGCACAGCATCACCTTAACACACTGGAGTCACAGCATCACCTACTACAACAGGACACAGCATCACCTAACCACTGGAGTCACAGCTCACCTACCTAACACACTGGAGCCACAACACACCTAAAACACGGAGTCACAGCATCACCTACCTAACAACACTGGCCACAGCATCACCTAACAACACGGAGCCACAGCATCCCTACCCACCTGAGTCACAGATCACCTACTAACAACACTGAGCCACAGAAATATCCTACCTAACAACACGAGTCACAGCATCACCTATCAAACAAGCTGAGTCAAGCATCACCTACTAACAACGCTGGAGTCACAGCATCACCTATCTAACACACTGGAGTCACAGCATCCCTATCAACAACACTGGAGTCACAGCATCACCTATCTAACAACACTGAGTCACCATCACCTATCTAACACACTGAGTCACAGCATCACCTATCTACAACGCTGAGTCACAGCATACCTATCTAACAACGTGGAGTCACAGCATCACCAAATCTAACAACTGGAGTCACAGCATCACCTACAAACAACACTGGAGTCCACAGCATCACCTATCAAAACTGGAGTCACAGCATCACCTATCTAACAACACTGGAGTCACAGCATCACCTATCTAACAACACTGGAGTCACAGCATCACCTATCTAACAACGCTGGAGTCACAGCATCACCTACCTAACAACACTGGAGTCACAGCATCACCTACCTAACAACACTGGAGTCACAGCATCACCTACCTAACACTGGAGTCACAGCATCACCTATCTAACAACGCTGGAGTCACAGCATCACCTAACAACACTGGAGACACAGCATCACCTATCTAACAACACTGGAGTCACAGCATCACCTATCTAACAACGCTGGAGTCACAGCATCACCTACCTAACAACACTGGAGTCACAGCATCACCTACCTAACAACACTGGAGTCACAGCATCACCTACCTAACAACACTGGAGTCACAGCATCACCTATCTAACAACACTGGAGTCACATCATCACCTATCTAACAACACTGGAATCATAGCATCACCTAACAACACTGGTGTCACAGCATCACCTATCTAACAACACTGGAATCATAGCATCACCTAACAACACTGGTGTCACAGCATCACCTACCTAACAACACTGGAGTCACAGCATCACCTATCTAACAACACTGAAGTCAAAGCATCACCTAACAACACTGGAGCCACAGCATCACCTACCTAACAACACTGGAGTCACAGCATCACCTAACACTGGAGCCACAGCATCACCTACCTAACAACACTGGAGTCACAGCATCACCTACCTAACAACACTGGAATCACAGCATCACCTACCTAACAACACTGGAATCACAGCATCACCTACCTAACAACACAGGAGACACAGCATCACCTACCTAACAACACTGGAATCACAGCATCACCTACCTAACAACACAGGAGACACAGCATCACCTACCTAACAACACTGGAGTCACAGCATCACCTACCTAACAACACAGGAGACACAGCATCACCTACCTAACAACACTGGAATCACAGCATCACCTACCTAACAACACAGGAGACACAGCATCATCTACCTAACAACACTGGAATCACAGCATCACCTACCTAACAACACAGGAGATACAGCATCACCTACCTAACAATGGAATCACAGCATCACCTACCTAACAACACAGGAGACACAGCATCATCTACCTAACAACACTGGAATCACAGCATCACCTACCTAACAACACTGGATCACAGCATCACCTACCTAACAACACTGGAATCACAGCATCACCTACCTAACAACACAGGAGACACAGCATCACCTACCTAACAACACTGGAATCACAGCATCACCTACCTAACAACACAGGAGATACAGCATCACCTACCTAACAACACAGGAGATACAGCATCACCTACCTAACAACACTGGAATCACAGCATCACCTACCTAACAACACAGGAGACACAGCTTCACCTACCTAACAACACTGGAGTCACAGCATCACCTACCTAACAACACTGGAGTCACAGCATCACCTACCTAACAACAGTGGAATCACAGCATCACCTGTCTAACAACACTGGAGTCACAGCATCACCTATCTAACAACACTGGAGTCACAGCATCACCTACCTAACAACACAGGAGACACAGCATCACCTACCTAACAACACTGGAGTCACAGCATCACCTACCTAACAACACTGGAGTCACAGCATCACCTACCTAACAATGGAGTCACAGCATCACCTACCTAACAACACTGGAGTCACAGCATCACCTACCTAACAACACTGGAGTCACAGCATCACCTACCTAACAACACTGGAGTCCAGCATCACTACCTAACAACACTGGAATCACAGCATCCCTATCTAACAACACTGGAATCACAGCATCACCTACCTAACAACACTGGAGTCACAGCATCACCTACCTAACAACACTGGAGTCACAGCATCACCTACCTAACAACACTGGAGTCACAGCATCACCTTCCTAACAACACAGGAGACACAGCATCACCTACCTAACAACACTGGAGGCACAGCATCACCTACCTAACAAAGGAGACACAGCATCACCTACCTCACAACACTGGAGGCACAGCATCACCTACCTAACAACACTGGAGGCACAGCATCACATTGTCTACCTGTCATCATCATCACTGGTGTCACAGCATCACATTGTCTACCTGTCATCAACACTGGAGTCACAGCATCACTGCTACCTTCACAACACTGGAGTCACAGCATCACATTGTCTACCTGTCATCAACACTGGTGTCACAGCATCACATTGTCTACCTGTCATCAACACTGGAGTCACAGCATCACATTGTCTACCTGTCATCAACACTGGAGTCACAGCATCACATTGTCCTACCTGTCATCAACACTGGATCACAGCATCACATTGTCTACCTGTCATCAACACTGGAGTCACAGCATCACATTGTCTACCTGTCATCAACACTGGAGTCACAGCATCACATTGTCTACCTGTCATCAACACTGGTGTCACAGCATCACATTGTCTACCTGTCATCAACACTGGTGTCACAGCATCACATTGTCTACCTGTCATCAACACTGGAGTCACAGCATCACATTGTCTACCTGTCATCAACACTGGTGTCACAGCATCACATTGTCTACCTGTCATCAACACTGGTGTCACAGCATCACATTGTCTACCTGTCATCAACACTGGAGTCACAGCATCACATTGTCTACCTGTCATCAACACTGGAGTCACAGCATCACATTGTCTACCTGTCATCAACACTGGAGTCACAGCATCACATTGTCTACCTGTCATCAACACTGAGTCACAGCATCACATTGTCTACCTGTCATCAACACTGGAGTCACAGCATCACATTGTCTACCTGTCATCAACACTAGTGTCACAGCATCACATTGTCTACCTGTCATCAACACTGGAGTCACAGCATCACATTGTCTACCTGTCATCAACACTAGTGTCACAGCATCACATTGTCTACCTGTCATCAACACTGGTGTCACAGCATCACATTGTCTACCTGTCATCATCACAATATATATATTCTTCAGGTCACAATGTGTCACTCACACCTGACTCTCCACCTACACTGTCCTTTAACCTCTGTACGTTACAAGTGATCAAGTACCCTGGACAGAAACCTTGTCTGTGTCCTGGTGTTTACCTGTCCTCTAAAGCATCCCAGGTACGAATCAACCCCAGCCATTTTCCCTCATATATGTGTCCAATCTTTTTAAAGCTCCACAGGATCTTGGCCTTTATCATCCTGCTCGGGAGATTGTTCCACGTAACCAGTACTTACTAATGTCCTTTCTAAATCTAAATTTATCCAACTTAAATCCATTATTCCTGGTTCTTACCTGGTTCGACACCCTCAGTACTTTATTAATGTCTCCCTTGTTTATGCCCGTCATCCACTTATACACTTCAATGATATCTCCCCTCATTCTACGCCTCTCCAGAGAGTGGAGATTTAAGGCTTTAAGTCTATCTTCATACGGGAGGTTCCTTACACAGTAAATCATTTTAGTTATTCTTCTCTGTATGTTCTCTAATGAGTCTATGTCCATCCTGTAGTAAGGGGACCAAAACTGAGCAGCATAATCTAAATGAGGCCTCACTAGTGATGTATAGAACTGTGTAATCTGAGGCCTCACTAGTGATGTATAGAACTGTGTAATCTGAGGCCTCACTAGTGATGTATAGAGCTGTGTAATCTGAGGCCTCACTAGTGATGTATAGAACTGTGTAATCTGAGGCCTCACTAGTGATGTAAGAGCAGTGTAATCTGAGGCCTCACTAGTGATGTATAGACCTGTGTAATCTGAGGCCTCACTAGTGATGTATAGAGCTGTAAAATAACTTTTGGACTTCTGTTACTTATACTTCTTGAGATAAATCAAAGTAATCTGTTGGCCTTGTTGCGCACACTGAGGCACTGCTGTCTTGGCTTTAGATTTCTGCTTACCATGACTCCCAAGTCTTTTTCACATTCTGTATGACCAAGCTCTACTTCACCTGTATGATCAAGCTCTACTTCACCTGTATGATCAAGCTCTACTTCACCTGTATGATCAAGCTCTACTTCACCTGTATGATCAAGGTCTACTTCACCTGTATGATCAAGCTCTACTTCACCTGTATGACCAAGCTCTACTTCACCTGTATGACCAAGCTCTACTTCACCTGTATGATCAAGCTCTACTTCACCTGTATGATCAAGCTCTACTTCACCTGTAGATCAAGCTCTACTTCACTGCATGATCAAGGTCTACTTCACCTGTATGATCAAGCTTCTACTTCACCTGTATGACCAAGCTCTACTCACCTGTATGATCAAGCCTACTTCACCTGTATGATCAAGCTCTACTTCACCTGTATGATCAAGCTCTACTTCACCTGTATGATCAAGCTCTACTTCACCTGTATGATCAAGCTCTACTTCACCTGTATGATCAAGCTCTACTTCACCTGTATGACCAAGCTCTACTTCACCGTATGACTCTAAGCTCTACATTCACCTGTATGATCAAGGTCTACTTCACCTGTATGATCAAGGTCTACTTCACCTGTATGATCAAGCTCTACTTCACCTGCATGATCAAGGTCTACTTCACCTGTATGATCAAGCTCTACTTCACCTGTATGACCAAGCTCTACTTCACCTGTATGACCAAGCTCTACTTCACCTGTATGATCAAGCTCTACTTCACCTGTATGATCAAGGTCTACTTCACCTGTATGATCAAGGTCTACTTCACCTGTATGACCAAGCTCTACTTCACCTGTATGATCAAGGTCTACTTCACCTGTATGATCAAGGCAACTTCACCTGTATGATCAGGTCTACTTCACCTGTATGATCAAGCTCTACTCAACCTGTATGATCAGGTCTACACTTGTATGATCAAGCTCTACTTCACCTGTATGATCAAGGTCTACTTCACCTGTATGATCAAGGTCTACTTCACCTGTATGATCAAGCTCTACTTCACCTGTATGATCAAGGTCTACACTTGTATGATCAAGCTCTAC
The DNA here is from genome assembly GCF_026875155.1 of Cherax quadricarinatus. Lineage (NCBI taxonomy): Eukaryota > Metazoa > Arthropoda > Malacostraca > Decapoda > Parastacidae > Cherax > Cherax quadricarinatus. Next base: position 10,580,009 of record NC_069493.1, read on the forward strand.
TTCACCTGTATGATCAGCCTACTATCACCTGTATGATCAAGCTCTACTTCACCTGTAATGATCAAGCTCTACTTCACCTGTATGATCAAGGTCTACTTCACCTGTATGATCAAGCTCTACTTCACCTGTATGATCAAGCTCTACTTCACCTGTATGATCAAGGTCTACTTCACCTGTATGATCAAGCTCTACTTCACCTGTATGATCAAGGTCTACACTTGTATGATCAAGGTCTACTTCACCTGTATGATCAAGGTCTACTTCACCTGTATGATCAAGCTCTACTTCACCTGTATGACCAAGCCTACTTCACCTGTAATGACCAAGCTCTACTTCACCTGTATGATCAAGTCTACTTCACCTGTATGATCAAGCTCTACTTCACCTGTATGATCAAGTCTACTTCACCTGTATGATCAAGCTTACTTCACCTGTATGATCAAGGTCTACTTCACCTGTATGATCAAGGTCTACTTCACCTGTATGATCAAGGTCTACTTCACCTGTATGATCAAGGTCTACTTCACCTGTATGATCAAGCTCTACTTCACCTGTATGATCAAGGTCTACTTCACCTGTATGATCAAGGTCTACTTCACATGTATGATCAAGGTCTACTTCACCTGTATGATCAAGGTCTACTTCACCTGTATGATCAAGGTCTACTTCACCTGTATGATCAAGGTCTACTTCACCTGTATGATCAAGGTCTACTTCACCTGTATGATCAAGGTCTACTTCACCTGTATGATCAAGGTCTACTTCACCTGTATGATCAAGGTCTACTTCACCTGTATGATCAAGCTCTACTTCACCTGTATGACCAAGCTCTACTTCACCTGTATGATCAAGGTCTACACTTGTATGATCAAGGTCTACACTTGTATGATCAAGATCTACACTTGTATGATCAAGGTCTACACTTGTATGATCAAGATCTACACTTGTATGACCAAGGTCTACACTTGTATGACCAAGGTCTACACTTGTATTATCAAGATCTACACTTGTATGATCAAGGTCTACACTTGTATGACCAAGGTCTACACTTGTATATCAAGATCTACCACTTGTATGATCAAGGTCTAACACTTGTATGATCAAGGTCTACACTTGTTGATCAAGATCTACACATGTATGATCAAGGTCTACACTTGTATGATCAAGGTCTACACTAGTATGATCAAGATCTACCACTTGTATGATCAAGGTCTACACTTGTATTATCAAGATCTACACTTGTATGATCAAGGTCTACACTTGTATGATCAAGGTCTACACTTGTGTGATCAAGATCTACACTTGTATGATCAAGGTCTACACTTGTATGATCAAGGTCTACACTAGTATGATCAAGATCACACTTGTATGATCAAGGTTACTACACTTGTATGATCAAGATCTAACTTGTATGATCAAGGTCTACACTTGTATGATCAAGGTCTACACTTGTATGATCAAGGTCTACACTAGTATGATCAAGGTCTACACTTGTATGATCAAGGTCTACACTAGTATGATCAAGATCTACACTAGTATGATCAAGGTCTACACTTGTATGATCAAGGTCTACACTAGTATGATCAAGATCTACACTTGTATGATCAAGGTCTACACTAGTATGATCAAGATCTACACTTGTATGATCAAGGTCTACACTTGCATGATCAAGGTCTACACTTGTATGATCAAGATCTACAATTGTATGATCAAGGTCTACACTTGTATGATCAAGGTCTACACTAGTATGATCAAGGTCTACACTTGTATGATCAAGGTCTCCACTAGTATGATCAAGATCTACACTAGTATGATCAAGGTCTACACTTGTATGATCAAGGTCTACACTAGTATGATCAAGATCTACACTTGTATGATCAAGGTCTACACTAGTATGATCAAGATCTACACTTGTATGATCAAGGTCTACACTTGCATGATCAAGGTCTACACTTGTATGATCAAGATCTACACTTGTATGATCAAGGTCTACACTTGTATGATCCTCCTGGAGGTCACTGATATCCTGCAGGTCACTGGTACCCTGGTGGTCACTGGTATCGTGGAGGTCACTGGTATCGTGGAGGTCACTGGTATCGTGGAGGTCACTGGTACCCTGGAAGTCACTGATATCCTGCAGGTCACTGGTACCCTGGAGGTCACTGATATCGTGGAGGTCACTGGTGTCGTGGTCACTGGTATCTTGGAGGTCACTGGTATCCTAGAGGTCACTGGTTCGCTTGTGGTCACTGGTATCCTGGTCACTGGTATCCTGGAGGTCACTGGTACCCTCCTGAAGGTCACTGGTACCCTGGAGGTCACTGGTACCTTGGTGGTCACTGGTATCCTGGAGGTCACTGGTACCCTGGAGGTCACTGGTACCCTGGAGGTCACTCGTACCCTTGAGGTCACTGGTATCTTGGTGGTCACTGGTATCCTGGAGGTCACTGGTATCCTGGTGGTCACTGGTACCCTGGAGGTCACTGGTATCCTGGAGGTCACTGGTACCCTGGAGGTCACGGGTATCCGGGTGGTCACTGTACCTGGAGGTCACTGTATCCTGGAGGTCACTGGTACCCTGGAGGTCACTGGTATCCTGGTGGTCACTGGTACCCTGGAGGTCACTGGTACCCTGGAGGTCACTGGTACCCTGGAGGTCACTGGTACCCTGGAGGTCACTGGTACCCTGGAGGTCACTGGTACCCTGGAGGTCACTGGTATCCTGGAAGTCACTGGTACCCTGGAGGTCACTGGTACCCTGGAGGTCACTGGTACCCTGGAGGTCACTGGTACCCTGGAGGTCACTGGTACCCTGGAGGTCACTGGTACCCTGGAGGTTACTAGTATTTTGGAGGTCACTGGTACCCTGGAGGTCACTGGTACCCTGGAGGTTACTAGTATTTTGGAGGTCACTGGTACCCTGGAGGTCACTGGTACCCTGGAGGTTACTAGTATTTGGAGTCACTGGTACCCTGGAGGTCACTGGTACCCTGGAGGTTACTAGTAGTTTGGAGGTCACTGGTACCCTGGAGGTCACTGGTACCCTGGAGGTTACTAGTAGTTTGGAGGTCACTGGTACCCTGGAGGTTACTAGTAGTTTGGAGGTCACTGGTACCCTGGAGGTTACTAGTATTTTGGAGGTCACTGGTACCCTGGAGGTCACTGGTACCCTGGAGGTTACTAGTATTTTGGAGGTCACTGGTACCCTGGAGGTCACTGGTACCCTGGAGGTTACTAGTAGTTTGGAGGTCACTGGTACCCTGGAGGTTACTAGTAGTTTGGAGGTCACTGGTACCCTGGAGGTTACTAGTAGTTTGGAGGTCACTGGTACCCTGGAGGTTACTAGTAGTTTGGAGGTCACTGGTACCCTGGAGGTTACTAGTATTTTGGAGGTCACTGGTACCCTGGAGGTCACTGGTACCCTGGAGGTTACTAGTAGTTTGGAGGTCACTGGTACCCTGGAGGTCACTGGTACCCTGGAGGTTACTAGTAGTTTGGAGGTCACTGGTACCCTGAGTTACTAGAGTTTGAAGGTCACTGGTACCCTGGAGGTTACTAGTAGTTTGGAGGTCACTGGTACCCTGGAGGTTACTAGTATTTTGGAGGTCACTGGTACCCTGGAGGTCACTGGTACCCTGGAGGTTACTAGTATTTTGGAGGTCACTGGTACCCTGGAGGTTACTAGTATTTTGGAGGTCACTGGTACCCTGGAGGTCACTGGTACCCTGGAGGTCACTGGTATCCTCAGAATCAATAATTCGGCGTAGTTTTGTATCGGCAAATTTACTGCCATTTCCACATAAAGGTCGTTAATACACACACACACACACACACACACACACACACACACACACACACACACACCTACGTACGTGTGTATGTGTGTGCGCTTGTATGTGTGTATCGGGTAGATGGGAGGTGATCGTCCGTGTGCGTCCATGTACGTTAATTTCCCCCTCCACACTGCTAAAATAACACCGTAGAACATTCAAATAACGCCGTAGAACACGCAATAACACCTTATAACACGCAATAACACCGTAGAACACGCAATAACACCGTAGAACACGCAATAACACTGAAATAACAATAACACGCATAAGAAACACGCAATAACACTGAAATAACACCGTAGAACACGCAATAACACTGAAATAACACCGTAGAACACGCAATAACACTGAAATAACACGTAGAACACGCAATAACACTGAAATAACACCTAAAGCAATAACACAAATAACACCAAACACGCAATACATGAAATAACACCAATAACACAACAATAACCCAATAGCACCAAGAACACGCAATAACACAGAAATAACCCGACTGTTAGAAAGGAATCTCAGACTATTCGAGATCTAAGTCATCTTTGCACGCTGATGTACCACACTAATACACCCTATTATATTATACCCAACAAATACAACATAATACACATTACAAAATACAGGGAAATACAGCAAAATACAGCAAAATACAGGGAAATACAGCAAAATACAGCAAAATACAGGGAAATACAGCAAAATACAACAAAATACAACAAAATACAGCAAAATACAACAAAATACAACAAAATACAGCAAAATACAACAAAATACAACAAAATACAACAAAATACAGCAAAATACAACAAAAGTATAGGAAAAATACAGCAAAATACAACAAGATACAACAAAATACAACAAAATACAGCAAAATACAACAAAAGTACAGAAAATACAGCAAAATACAACAAATACATATAAAATACAACAAACTACAGGGAAATACAACGAAAGACAGGAAAATACAAGACATTGTAGCGAGACACAAGAGATGTTGTTGTGGTAAGGAACTTAGGGGACTACAGGGAAGGAAGGGTTAAGGGAACTTAGGGGACTAATGGGGAAGGAAGGTTTAAGGGGAACTTAGGGGGACTAAGGAAGAGGTTAAGGGGAACTTAGGGGGACTAAGGGGAAGAAGGTTTAAGGGGAACTTAGGGAACTAAGGGGGAAGGAAGTGTTAAGGGGAACTTAGGGGGAACTAAGGGGAAGGAAGTGTTAAGGGAAACTTAGGGGACTAAGGGGGAAGGAAGGTGTTAAGGGGAACTTAGGGGGCTAAGGGGGAAGGATGGTGTTAAGGGGAACTTAGGGGACTAAGGGGGAAGGAAGGTGTTAAGGGGAACTTAGGGGGCTAAGGGGGAAGGATGGTGTTAAGGGGAACTTAGGGGGACTAAGGGGGAAGGATGGTGTTAAGGGAACTTAGGGGGCTAAGGGGAAGGAAGGTGTTAAGGGGAACTTAGGGGGACTAAGGGGAAGGAAGGTGTTAAGGGGAACTTAGGGGGACTAAGGGGGAAGGAAGGTGTTAAGGGGAACTTAGGGGGACTAAGGGGGAAGGAAGGTGTTAAGGGAACTTAGGGGGACTAAGGGGAAGGAAGGTGTTAAGGGGAACTTAGGGGGACTAAGGGGGAAGGAAGGTGATAAGGGAACTTAGGGGACTAAGGGGGAAGGAAGGTGTTAAGGGGAACTTAGGGGGATTAAGAAGGGAAGGAAGGTGTTAAGGGGAACTTAGGGGGACTAAGGGGGAAGGAAGGTGTTAAGGGGAACTTAGGGGACTAAGGGGGAAGGAAGGTGTTAAGGGGAACTTAGGGGGATAAGGGGGAAGGAAGGTGTTAAGGGGAACTTAGGGGGACTAAGGGGAAGGAAGGTGTTAAGGGGAACTTAGGGGGCTAACGGGGAAGGAAGGTGATAAGGGGAACTTAGGGGGGCTAAGGGGTAAGGAAGGTGTTAAGGGGAACTTAGGGGGACTAAGGGGGAAGGAAGGTGTTTAAGGGAACTTAGGGGATTAAGGGGGAAGGAAGGTGTTAAGGGAACTTAGGGGGACTAAGGGGGAAGGAAGGTGTTAAGGGAACTTAGGGGGATAAGGGGGAGGAAGGTGTTAAGGGGAACTTAGGGGGCTAAGGGGGAAGGAAGGTGATTAAGGGGAACTTAGGGGGGCTAAGGGGGAAGGAAGGTGTTAGGGGAACTTAGGGGGACTAAGGGGGAAGGAAGGTGTTAAGGGGAACTTAGGGGGATAAGGGGGGAGGAAGGTGTTAAGGGAACTTAGGGGGGCTAAGGGGGAAGGAAGGTGTTAAGGGGAACTTAGGGTGGCTAAGGGGGAAGGAAGGTGTTCAGGGGAACTTAGGGGGCTAAGGGGAAGGAAGGTGTTAGGGGGAACTTAGGGGGACTAAGGGGGAAGGAAGGTGTTAAGGGGAACTTAGGGGGACTAAGGGGAAGGAAGGTGTTAAGGGGAACTTAGGGGGACTAAGGGGGAAGGAAGTGTTAAGGGGAACTTAGGGGGACTAAGGGGGAAGGAAGGTGTTAAAGGGAACTTAGGGGACTAAGGGGGAAGGAAGGTGTTAAGGGGAACTTAGGGGACTAAGGGGGAAGGAAGGTGTTAAGGGGAACTTAGTGGGGCTAAGGGGGAAGGAAGGTGTTAAGGGGAACTTAGGGGGACTAAGGGGAAGGGAGGTGTTAAGGGGAACTTAGGGGGACTAAGGGGGAAGGAAGGTGTTAAGGGGAACTTAGGGGGACTAAGGGGGAAGAAAGGTGATAAGGGGAACTTAGGGGGAAGGAAGGAGTTAAGGGGAACTTAGGGGAACTAAGGGGGAAGGAAGGTTATAAGGGGAACTTAGGGGACTAAGGGGGAAGGAAGGTGTTAAGGGGAACTTAGGGGGACTAAGGGGGAAGGAAGGTGATAAGGGGAACTTAGGGGGGCTAAGGGGCAGGAAGGTGTTAAGGGAACTTAGGGGACTAAGGGGGAAGGAAGGTGATAAGGGGAACTTAGGGGGCTAAGGGGAAGGAAGGTGTTAAGGGGAGCTTAGGGGGACTAAGGGGGAAGGAAGGTGATAAGGGGAACTTAGGGGGATTAAGGGGGAAGAAAGGTGGTAAGGGGAACTTAGGGGACTAAGGGGGAAGGAAGGTGTTAAGGGGAACTTAGGGGGCTAAGGGAAACTTAGGGGACTAAGGGAGGTGATAAGGGGAACTTAGGGGGACTAAGGGGGAAGGAAGGTGTTAAGGGGAACTTAGGGGGCTAAGGGAAACTTAGGGGGACTAAGGGGGAAGGAAGGTGATAAGGGGAACTTAGGGGTACTAAGGGGGAAGGAAGGTGATAAGGGGAACTTAGGGGGACTAAGGGGGAAGGAAGGTGATAAGGGGAACTTGGGACTAAGGGGGAAGGAAGGTGTTAAGGGAACTTAGGGGGACCAAGGGGGAAGGAAGGTGATAAGGGGAACTTAGGGGGACTAAGGGGGAAGGAAGGTGTTAAGGGGATCTTAGGGGGACTAAGGGGGAAGGAAGGTGTTAAGGGGAACTTAGGTGGACTAAGGGGGAAGGAAGGTGTTAAGGGGAACTTAGGGGGACTAAGGGGGAAGGAAGGTGTTAAGGGTGACAGCTAAGGGAAGTTAGTGACTTAAGGGGCAGGTAGAGCTTTGTAATAAAGATTAGTAGAGCTTAGAGCTTAGTAGAGTTTAGTAGTAGACTTGGTAGAGCTTAAAGCCTGATAGATCTTAGTAGAGCTTAAAGCTTGATAGTTTAGTAGACCTTGATAGAGCTTAGAGGTTGGTAAAACTCAATAGTAGAGCTTACTTAAGCTCTACTAATAAAGCTCAAAGCTTATAGAGTTTGGAACTTAGAGGTTAGTAGAATAACTTAGTGGTAGAGCTTAGTAAGAGTGATAGAGCTTTGTAAAGCTTAGTTATGCAGCTTCAGAGGAGTACTAGGAGCTTAAGTGGGGGGGGTGTGGAAGTGGGAGTGGAAAGAAAGGTTATTTGAGGGGGAGGGTAGTTGAGCGGTTAGGATGGTAGGAGGTTAGTGGTAGTGAGACAGTGTGGTAGTTGAGGGTGGTAGTGGTAGTTGAGGGTGGAGTAGTGGTAGTGTAGTGATGTAGTGGTAGTTGAGGGTGGTAGTGGTAGTTGAGGATGTAGGTAGTTGAGGGTGGTAGTGGTAGTTGAGGATAGTAGTGGTAGTTGAGGGGGTTGTAGTGGGTAAGTTGGTGGTGTAGTGGTAGTTTGGGGTGGTAGTGGAGTTTGGTGGTAGTAGTGGTAGTGTTGTGGGTGGTAGTGGTTAAGTTTGAGGGTGGTAGGGGTTTAGTTGAGGGTGGTAGTGGTAGTTAAAGGTTGTAGTGGTAGTTGAGGGTGGTAGTGGTAGTTGGAAGTGGTGGTAGTGGTAGTTTGTGGTGTTAGTGGGGTGGTAGTTGAGGTTGGGTAGTGGTAGTTGAGGGTGGTAGTGGTAGTTGAGGTGTGGTAGTGGGGTAGAGGGTGGTTAGTGGTAGTTGAGGATAGTGGGTAGTTGAGGTTGGTGGTGGTTAGTTGGGGTGTAGTGGTAGTTTGGTGGTGGTAGTGGTAGTAGGGGTAACTGTTTGGGTGGTGGGTAGTGGTAGCTGTTGGTGGTAGTGGTAGCTGTTGGTGGTATAGTGGTAGCTGTTGGTGTGGTGGTAGCTGTTGGTGAATGGTAGTGAGTGGTGGTAGTGTAGTTGAGGGAGGTGGTGGTGGTAGGTTGGTAATGGTTGATGGTAGTAGTGGTAGCTGGTAGTGGTAATAGTGGAAAGCTGCTTGGGTGGTAGTGTAGCTGTTGTGGTGGTAGTAGGGGTTGGTGGTGGTGTAGTGGTAGGTGTGTGGTGGTAGTAGTAGTTGAGGTGGTGGTGGTGGGTTTGGGGGTTTGGGGTAGTGTGTGGTAGGGTAGCTGTGGTGGTTAGTTGTAACTGCTTGGTGGTAGTAGTGGTAGTGGTGGTGTGTGGTGGGTAGCTGTTGGTGGTGGTAGTGGGTAGGGGTGTAGTGGGGTGTTGGTGTAGTGGTGTGCTAGGGGTGATGGTAACTGTTTGGTGGTTAGTGGTAGTGTTTTGGGGGGTGATCAGTGGTAGTTGGGGTGGTAATGGTAGCTGTTTGATGGTAGTGGTAGCTTTGGTGGTAGTGGTAGTTGAAGGTGAGTGGTGTTTTGGTGGTGTAGTTAGCTTGTGGTGGTGTAGTGTGGTAGTTGGTGGTGGTAATAGGTAGCTGTTGGTGGATGGTAGTTGTGGCTGTTGGTGATGTGGTGTGTGGTGTGTGGTGGTGTTGGTGGTGGTGGTGGTAGGTGGTAGTTGGTGGATGGTAGTAGTGTAGCTGTTGGTAGTGGATAGTGGTGGCTGTTGGGTGTAGTGGTGCTTTTGGGATGGTGGTTTAAAGTAGTTGGGTAGGTGGTGGTGGTAGTAGTAGTGGTAGGTGTGGTGGTGGTGGAGGTAGTGTTGGTGGTGGTAGTGGTGGTGTTGGTGGTAGTGGTGGTGTTGGTGATAGTGGTGGCTGTTGGTGGTGTTATAGTTGTAGCTGTTGGGTGGTAGTTGGTGGTTTAGTTGGTTTGGTGGTAGTGGTGGTAGCTGTTGGGGGTGGTAGTGGTGGTGTGTGGTGGTAGTGGTGGCTGTTGTGGTGTATAGTTGTAGCTTTGGTGGTGGTGGTAGTGGTAGTTGGTGGTGGTAATGGTAGCTGTTGGTGGTGGTAGTGGTAGCTGTTGTGGTGGTAGTGGTGGTTTTGTTTGGTGTTGTTGGTGGTTGGTAGCTGTGGTGGTGGTCAGTAAGTAGTGGTAGTTGGTGGTGGTAATGGTAGCTTTTGGGTTGGTGTGGTGTGTTAGTGGTGGCTGTTGGTGATAGTGGTGTCTGTTGGGGGTGTTAATAGTTGTAGCTTGTGGTGGTGGTAGTAGTAGTGGTAGTTGGTGGTGGTAATGGTAGCTGTTGGTGGTGGTAGTGGTGGCTGTTGGTGATAGTGGTGGCTGTTGGTGGTGTTTGTTAATAGTTGTAGCTGTTGGTGGTGGTAGTTGGTGGTGGTAGGGTAGGTTGGGGTAGTGTTTGGTTTGGGTAGTGGTTGGGGGTTGGTGGCTGGGGGTTTTAGTAGTAGCTGTTGGTGGTAGTGGTGGCTGTTGGTGGTGTTAATAGTTGTAGCTGTTGTGGTGGTAGTAGTAGTGGTAGTTTGTGGTGGTAGTGGTAGCTGTTGGTGGTGGTAGTGGTGGCTGTTGTGGTGTTAGTAGTTGTAGCTGTTGGTGGTAGTTGTGGTAGCTGTTGGTGGTGGTAGTAGTGGTAGTTCGTGGCGGTGGTAGAAGTGGTAGCTGTTGGTGGTGATTTAGTAGTGGGTAACTGTTTGGTGGATGGGTAGTGTGGTAGCTTGATTGTGTGGTGGTAGTAGTGGTAGCTGTTGGTGGTGGTAGTAGTGGTAGTTGGTGGTGGTAGGTGTAGTGGTGGTTGGTGGTGGGTTTGGTTATTTATGGTGGTAGAATGGTGGTTTTGGTGTGGTAGTGGTAGCTGGGTGGTAGTTGGTGGTAAGGTTGTTTGGGGTTGGTAGTGTGGTAGTTGTGTTGTTGGTGGTAGAAGTAGTAGCTGTTGGTGGTGTTAGTAGTGGTAGCTGTTGGTGGTGGTGATAGTGGTAGCTGTTGATGGTAGTGGGTAGCTATTGGTGGTGGGTAGTATGTGGTGAGTTGGTGGGTGGATATAGTGGTGGTAGTGGTACCTGTTGGTGGTAGTAGTGGTAGCTGTTGTTGGGGTGGTGGTGGTGGTGGGTGTTGGTGTTGGTGGTAGTAGTGGTAGCTGTTGGTGGTGGTACTAGTGGTAGTTGGTAATGGTAATAGTGGTAGTTGTTGTATAATAGCGGTAGAGGGTGGTAGTGGTAGTTTATGTGGTGGTGGCTGAGGAACTCAGGAGTGCGTCTGGAGTGTCAGGAGTATGTCGGGAGGTGTCAGGAGTACGCCGGGAGTGTCAAGAGTACGTCGTGGGTGTCAGGAGTGCGTCTGGAGTGTCAGGAGTATGTCGGGGGTGTCAGGAGTACGCCGGGAGTGTCAGGAGTACGTCGGGGGTGTCAGGAGTACGTCGGGAGTGTCAGGAGTATGTCGGGGGTGTCAGGAGTACGTCGGGGGTGTCAGGAGACGTCGGGGTGTCAGGAGTACGTCGGGAGTGTCAGGAGTACGTCGGGGGTGTCAGGAGTACGTCGAGGGTGTCAGGAGTACGCCGGAAGTATCAGGAGTACGTCGGGAGTGTCAGGAGCACGTCGGTAGTGTCAGGAGCACGTCGGTAGTGTCAGGAGCACGTCGGTAGTGTCAGGAGCACGTCGGTAGTGTCAGGAGCACGTCGGTAGTGTCAGGAGCACGTCGGTAGTGTCAGGAGCACGTAGGGAGTGTCAGGAGTACGTCGGAAGTGTCAGGAGCACGTCGGTAGTGTCAGGAGTACGTCGGGGGTGTCAGGAGTGCGTCGCGGGTGTCAGGAGTACGCCGGAAGTATCAGGAGCACGTCGGTAGTGTCAGGAGCACGTCGGTAGTGTCAGGAGCACGTCGGTAGTGTCAGGAGCACGTCGGTAGTGTCAGGAGCACGTCGGTAGTGTCAGGAGCACGTCGGTAGTGTCAGGAGCACGTCGGTAGTGTCAGGAGCACGTAGGGAGTGTCAGGAGTACGTCGGAAGTGTCAGGAGCACGTCGGTAGTGTCAGGAGTACGTCGGGGGTGTCAGGAGTGCGTCGCGGGTGTCAGGTGTACGTCGGAAGTGCCAGGAGTACGTCGAGGGTGTCACGAGTACGTCGGGGGCGTCAGGAGTACGTCAAGGGTGTCAGGAGTACGTCGGAAGTGTCAGGAGTACGTCGGAAGTGTCAGGAGCACGTCGGGAGTGTCAGGAGCACGTCGGGAGTGTCAGGAGCACGTCGGGAGTGTCAGGAGCACGTCGGGAGTATCAGGAGCACGTCGGGAGTGTCAGGAGCACGTCGGGAGTGTCAGGAGCACGTCGGGAGTGTCAGGAGCACGTCGGGAGTGTCAGCAGGAACTTAGAATTTTAACCCGGTTATAATATCTTACCAGATTAATAACTAAGGGGAATAACTAAGGGGTATAACTAAGGGGTAAAACTAAGGGTATAACTAAGGGTATAACTAAGGGATATAATAGGCGTCTAATGGGTAAAGGGGAACATAACTGTTAACTAAGTTAATAAACGGATCATTAACTTTGGCTAAGTGATCCAAGTTCTAGTTAAAGGGTGATCCAAGTTCTAGTTAAGGGGTGATTCAAGACTAGCTAAGGGGTGATTCTAGACTAGCTAAGGGGTGATTCTAGACTAGCTAAGGGGTGATTCTAGACTAGCTAAGGGGTGATTCTAGACTAGCTAAGGGGTGATTCTAGACTAGCTAAGGGGTGATTCTAGACTAGCTAAGGAGATTCTAGACTAGCTAAGGGGTGATTCAAGACTAGCTAAGGGGTGATTCTAGACTAGCTAAGGGATGATTCTAGACTAGCTAAGGGGTGATTCAAGACTAGCTAAGGGGTGATTCTAGACTAGCCAAGGGGTGATTCTAGACTAGCTAAGGGGTGATTCTAGACTAGCTAAGGGGTGATTCTAGACTAGCTAAGGGGTGATTCAAGACTAGCTAAGGGGTGATTCAAGACTAAGGGGTGATTCTAGACTAGCTAAGGGGTGATTCAAGACTAGCCAAGGGGTGATTCTAGACTAGCCAAGGGGTGATTCTAGACTAGCCAAGGGGTGATTCTAGACTAGCTAAGGGGTGATTCTAGACTAGCTAAGAGGTGATTCAAGACTAGCTAAGGGGTGATTCAAGACTAGCTAAGGGGTGATTCAAGACTAGCTAAGGGGTGATTCAAGACTAGCTATTGGGTGATTCTAGACTAGCTATTGGGTGATTCTAGACTAGCTATTGGGTGATTCTAGACTAGCTAAGGGGTGATTCTAGACTAGGTAAGGGGTGATTCAAGACTAGCTAAGGGGTGATTCAAGACTAGCTAAGGGGTGATTCAAGACTAGCTAAGGGGTGATTCTAGACTAGCTAAGGGGTTATTCTAGACTAGCTAAGGGGTGATTCAGATTAGGACGACTAAGGGGTGATTCAAGACTAGCTAAGGGGTGATTCAAGACTAGCTAAGGGGTGATTCAAGATTAGCTAAGGGGTGATTCTAGACTAGCTAAGGGGTGATTCTAGACTAGCTGAGGGGTGATTCAATACTAGCTAAGGGGTGATTCTAGACTAGCTAAGGGGTGATTCTAGACTAGCTAAGGGTGATTCTAGACTAGCTAGGGGTGATTCAAGACTAGCTAAGGGGTGATTCTAGACTAGCTAAGGGGTAATCCATTAGAATATTAACTAAAGAGACCCTAAGACGAGACTGTGGTGGGTAACTTGATGGGTAATGGGGTCTAACTTAGAATAAGAGCTGTGAAGTGGCAACACTAACTTAAGTTAGGGGGCCACACTAGCTTAAGTTAGAGGGCCACACTAACTTAATTTAGAGGGTCCACACTAGCTTAAGTTAGAGGGTCACACTAGCTTAAGTTAGAGGGCCACATAGCTTAAGTTAGAGGGCCACACTAGCTTAAGTTAGAGGGCCACATTAGCTTAAGTTAGAGAGCCACACTAGCTTAAGTTAGAGGGCCACACTAGCTTAAGTTAGAGGGCCACACTAACTTAAGTTAGAGGGCCACACTAAAGTTAGAGGGTCACACTAACTTAGTGGACGCAAAGAAATTAACTTGGAAGGGGCACAAGTTGAAGTAACTTAAAAGGTTCTAGGTTAGGTTCCAAGTTATGAGGTAGTTAGGTTCTACGTGATGTTCTAAGTTTAGTAGAACAACTGAGATCCTAATTTAGACTAACTTGTAAATGAGGTTCTAAGTTCAGGGTCTAACTTGAGTGGATCTGACTTTTGAGGTTCTAGATTGAGGTTCTCTTGGAAGGGTCTAATTTCTGAGGGTTCTACCTTCAGAAGGTTTTAATTTCTGAGGGCTCTACCTTCAGAAGGTTCTAATTTCTGAGGGTTCTAACTTCAGAAGGTTCTAATTTCCGAGGGTTCTAACTTCAGAGGGTTTTAATTTCTGAGGGTTCTAACTTCAGAAGGTTCTAATTTCTGAGGGTTCTAACTTCAGAAGGTTCTAATTTCTGAGGGTTCTAACTTCAGAAGGTTTTAATTTCTGAGGGTTCTAACTGTAGAAGGTTCTAATTTCTGAGGGTTCTAACTTCAGAAGGTTCTAATTTCTGAGGGTTCTAACTTCAAAAGGTTTTAATTTCTGAGGGTTCTAACTGTAGAAGGTTCTAATTTCTGAGGGTTCTAACTGTAGAAGGTTCTAATTTCTGAGGGTTCTAACTGTAGAAGGTTCTAATTTCTGAGGGTTCTAACTTCAGAAGGTTTTAATTTCTGAGGGTTCTAACTTCAGAGGGTTTTAATTTCTGAGGGTTCTAACTTCAGAAGGTTCTAATTTCCGAGGGTTCTAACTTCAGAAGGTTTTAATTTATGAGGGTTCTAACTGTAGAAGGTTCTAATTTCTGAGGGTTCTAACTGTAGAAAGTTCTAATTTCTGAGGGTTCTAACTTCAGAAGGTTCTAATTTCTGAGGGTTTCTAACTTCAGAAGGTTCTAATTTCTGAGGGTTCTAACTTCAGAAGGTTTTAATTTCTGAGGGTTCTAACTTCAGAAGGTTCTAATTTCTGAGGGTTCTAACTTCAGAAGGTTTTAATTTCTGAGGGTTCTAACTTCAGAAGGTTTTAATTTCTGGGGTTCAACTTCAGAAGGTTTAATTTCTGAGGGTTCTAACTTCAGAAGGTTCTAATTTCTGAGGGTTCTAACTTCAGAAGGTTCTAATTTCTGAGGGTTCTAACTTCAGAAGGTTTTAATTTCTGTGGGTTCTAACTTCAGAAGGTTCTAATTTCTGAGGGTTCTAACTTCAGAAGGTTCTAATTTCTGAGGGTTCTAACTTCAGAAGGTTCTAATTTCTGAGGGTTCTAACTTCAGAAGGTTCTAATTTCTGAGAGTTCTAACTTCAGAAGGTTTTAATATCTGAGGGTTCTAACTTCAGGAGGTTCTAATTTCTGAGGGTTCTAACTTCAGAAGGCTCTAATTTCTGAGGGTTCTAACTTCAAAAGGTTCTAATTTTTGAGGGTTCTAACTTCAGAGGGTTCTGAATTTTGAAAGTTCTAAGTTTTGAAGGTTCTAACTTATGTTCTAGCCTATAAATTAACTTTAAGCTTGATGTTCTAGCTTGTCTAATTTGCAAGGTTCTAACTTGAGGTTCTAATCTCTAAGCTAACCTGTGAGGTTCTAACCTATAAATCAGTTTTGTAAGGTTCTAGACGTGAAGTTCTAGCTTGTAAGTTCTAACCTATAAACTAGCTTAGTTCTAACGAACAGGGTTCTGACGAGGTTCTAGCTTAATTCCTAACGAGTGAGGTTCTAAGAGGTTCTGAGTGAGGTTCTAACATATGAATTCCTAATGAGTGAGGTTCTAATGAGGCTTGAGGTTCTAACTAGGTTCTAACTTGTGGATTCCTAATGGGCGAGGTTCTAATAAGGTTCTAACGAGTGAGGTTTTAACAGTTCTAACGAGGTTCTGACTAGTGAATTTCTAATGGGTGAGGTTCTAACGAGATTCTAACTAGTGAATACCTATTGGGTGAGGTTCTAACAAGGCTTTAACGAGTGAGGTTCTAACTAGTGAATTTCTGATGGATGAACCTCTAAAAAAGTTCTAACAAGGTTCTAACTTGTGAATTCCTAATGGATGAGGTTCTACTAAGGTTCTAGCGACTCAGGTTCTAAATTGTGAATTCCTAATAGGTGAGGTTCTAACATAGAACTTGTATACACAGCAAAAAATGAACTTAGTAAAGTACTAAGTTGAAGGGTTATTAGGGAATAGAACTTGAAGTTAATACCTAACTTAGTTAAGAATCAGGAACACTAACAGTGACTTAAATACTAACACAGATAACCCTGCACCTCCTAAGTTAGGTTAAGTTAGAAGGGTGGTATATGAGGTACTAAGTTAGGAGGGTGATAGAAACAGTACTAAGTTAGGAGGGTGATAGAAACAGTACTAAGTTAGGAGGGTGATAGAAACAGTACTAAGTTAGGATGGTGATAGGAACAGTAATAAGTTAGGAGGGTGATAGAAACAGTACTAAGTTAGGAGGGTGATAGAAACAGTACTAAGTTAGGAGTGTGATAGAAACGGTACTAAGTTAGGAGTGTGATAGAAACAGTACTAAGTTAGGAGTGTGATAGAACAGTACTAGTTAGGAGTGTGATAGAAACAGTACTAAGTTAGGAGTGTGATAGAAACAGTACTAAGTTAGGAGGGTGATAGAAACAGTACTAAGTTAGGAGGGTGATAGAAACAGTACTAAGTTAGGAGGGTGATAGAAACGGTAATAAGTTAGGAGGGTGATAGAAACGGTAATAAGTTAGGAGGGTGATAGAAACGGTACTAAGTTAGGAGGATGATAGAAACGGTACTAAGTTAGGAGGGTGATAGAAACGGTACTAAGTTAGGAGGGTGATAGAAACGGTACTAAGTTATGAGGGTGATAGAAACGGTACTAAGTTAGGAGGGTGATAGAAACGGTACTAAGTTAGGAGGGTGATAGAAACGGTACTAAGTTAGGAGGGTGATAGAAACGGTACTAAGTTAGGAGGGTGATAGAAACGGTACTAAGTTAGGAGGGTGATAGAAACGGTACTAAGTTAGGAGGGTGATAGAAACGGTACTAAGTTAGGAGGGTGATAGAAACGGTACTAAGTTAGGAGGTGATAGAAACGGTACTAAGTTAGGAGGGTGATAGAAACGGTACTAAGTTAGGAGGGTGATAGAAACGGTACTAAGTTAGGAGGGTGATAGAAACGGTACTAAGTTAGGAGGGTGATAGAAACGGTACTAAGTTAGGAGGGTGATAGAAACGGTACTAAGTTAGGAGGGTGATAGAAACGGTACTAAGTTAGGAGGGTGATAGAAACGGTACTAAGTTAGGAGGGTGATAGAAACGGTACTAAGTTAGGAGGGTGATAGAAACGGTACTAAGTTAGGAGGGTGATAGAAACGGTACTAAGTTAGGAGGGTGATAGAAACGGTACTAAGTTAGGAGGGTGATAGAAACGGTACTAAGTTAGGAGGGTGATAGAAACGGTAACTAAGTTAGGAGGGTGATAGAAACGGTACTAAGTTAGGAGGGTGATAGAAACGGTACTAAGTTAGGAGGGTGATAGAAACGGTACTAAGTTAGGAGGGTGATAGAAACGGTACTAAGTTAGGAGGGTGATAGAAACGGTACTAAGTTAGGAGGGTGATAGAAACAGTACTAAGTTAGGAGTACTAAGTTAGGAGGGTGATAGAAACGGTACTAAGTTAGGAGGGTGATAGAAACGGTACTAAGTTAGGAGGGTGATAGAAACGGTACTAAGTTAGGAGGGTGATAGAAACGGTACTAAGTTAGGAGGGTGATAGAAACGGTACTAAGTTAGGAGGGTGATAGAAACGGTACTAAGTTAGGAGGGTGATAGAAACGGTACTAAGTTAGGAGGGTGATAGAAACGGTACTAAGTTAGGAGGGTGATAGAAACGGTACTAAGTTAGGAGGGTGATAGAAACGGTACTAAGTTAGGAGGGTGATAGAAACGGTACTAAGTTAGGAGGGTGATAGAAACGGTACTAAGTTAGGAGGGTGATAGAAACGGTACTAAGTTAGGAGGGTGATAGAAACGGTACTAAGTTAGGAGGGTGATAGAAACGGTACTAAGTTAGGAGGGTGATAGAAACGGTACTAAGTTAGGAGGGTGATAGAAACGGTACTAAGTTAGGAGGGTGATAGAAACGGTACTAAGTTAGGAGGGTGATAGAAACGGTACTAAGTTAGGAGGGTGATAGAAACGGTACTAAGTTAGGAGGGTGATAGAAACAGTACTAAGTTAGGAGGGTGATAGAAACAGTACTAAGTTAGGAGGGTGATAGAAACGGTACTAAGTTAAGAGGGTGATACAACCGGTACTAAGTTAGGAGGGAAGTTTCTGTCTCAGAAAACCCTTTCTCTCGCATCTCTAAGTTAGTAGGTAATCGTAACTTAGAGAGGGGGTGGAGGGGACAACTTAGATGGTATCTTAGGTAAGTGAGGTAAGAGAGAGATCTTTCAGAGTTATTAACCTAGAAAGATAGTGACGTTCTATCTTAGATCAGTAGTAATAAGGGATAGTTCTATTAGTTGGTGGTGAAGGGTTACTATCTTGGATAGTATTAATAGTTCTATCTTAAGTTAGTGGTGAAGGGGGTTACTGTCTAAGGATAGTATTGGATAGTTCTATATTAAGTTAGTACTGTCTTAGAAGGATAGTAAGGGATAGTTCTTGGGTTACTGGTGAAGGGGTACCATCTTAGGATAGCATCTGATAGTTCTATCTCAGGTTAGTGGAAGGATAGTGGCTTTGGTATTATTTACTATGTAACCTGAGGCTCTCTGCTATTCTGTAGTCCCAAGATAAGTCCCATCAGGTCAGGATCACTAGCCTAGCTACCTGGTAACCTCTAATGTAATTCTTGGATGAGTCGACAATGTTATCAGGTTCGTAAGATGCAATCTGTGTGTTATGCAAATGCTTTTCTCTATTGGTTGTGTCTAGCAGGGAGGCATGACCTCCTCACCTATGTTATATTGTCAGTGCTGTGTGATTTGAATAGCTATGCTTCGTCTGGGTGATGCATTTGGTTCACCCATATTTAAATGGGACAGAAATAAGGCCTCTGATCTGCTGAAGACCTTTCTCAGGTGCTGATGAATTAAGAAAATGACCTTGTATATGCAAACATGCCAACTGCACAGGCAAGAATCTAGCTTACTGTCCCTTGCCAGTAGGGTTGCAGTACTCAGAGGCATATTTACTAATGAAGCTTAAGCCTCAGGGCCCCTAATCCCTGAGGGGCCCCAGAACCGACTGTATGTCCACAATGCTTAAATATTTTGGGTCTACTGTATATTTTGGGTCTTCTTCAGGGCTCCAAAAATGTATGTCCACCACTAGCAATAGGCATATCAAAATACATCCAACTTTTTTGAGGGACTTTGCCTCATTGACCCTGTAGCTAGGTACTTCAAGTAGTCTACGGTACTGTAGACTGTTGTAGAGTCAGTAACGCTAGTGTGTGTAGATTTAAAAGTAGGTTGGACAGATTTTGAGATGGTGTGGGTTGAGAGGGACCTGGTCGAGAGGGGCCTGGTTGAGAGGGGCCTTGTTGAGAGGGGCCTGGTTGAGAGGGGCCTGGTTGAGAGGGGCCTGGTTGAGAGGGGCCTGGTTGAGAGGGGCCTGGTTGAGAGGGGCCTGGTTGAGAGGGGCTACCTTCATAGTACTGATATGTTTGTGTACACAAGAGCTTTCTCCTTGAGCACCTGAAGTATTTTCAGTAGACCGAAAGGCCTTACAGTCTGCACTGCTGACGATAGGTTACTCAAGACACTATAAACTGTACTTTGATGCTTTGTAGGTGACTACAGTTTTCCCTACGGTATTTCGATTGAAAATGCGACACTCTTCAGTGGCCTGGTGGTGAGAGTCGCGGCTCCTGTTCGCGAGGTCACTGGGGTCAGTCCTTGTTTTATGCAAATTTCACCTTTGCAAGTAACATTTGCATGATCAGTAAACATTATACCAGATATACCTCAGTTAATTCATAAGATTTATTATTTTCGTATTTTTGGGGTATAAATTTCGTGGCCCTTGGGAACTGTGCCCAATCAATATGCTGGAGTATTGGGCACCATCTTGAGACGGTGGCTTCTCAAGGCACCCTTGAAGAGCACTGTAAATCTCTGGGGCAGTGAGCCACCAGCAGCAGCAGCCTGGTTGACCAGGCCAGCACCAGACGAGCCTGGACCAGGGCCGGGCTCCAGGAGAGGAAAAACCTCATTCTTAGGTCATCTATAATTTTATTCACAGGACATGTATATTAGTTATTTTCTTTTATCTAGTGTGACCTGGAAATAGTTTGCCCCAGTTCTTCGATAGCAGTGTGTTGGAGAATGTTGGAGAATGTTGGAGAATGTTGGAGAAAAGGTCATCTCAGGTCAAGAAACTCTATTTCGTGTGGAAAGGTTACATGTTGGCTTTATACCTGGTGAGGGAGTGAGGTCAAGGAGGGTTTGTGGAGGTCAGGGAGTGTTTGTGGAGGTCAGGGGTGTTTGTGGAGGTCAGGGGTGTTTGTGGAGGTCAGGGAGTGTTTGTGGAGGTCATGGAGTGTTTGTGGAGGCCAGGGAGTGTTTGTGGAGGTCAGGGAGTGTTTGTGGAGGTCAGGGGTGTTTGTGGAGGTCAGGAAGTGTTTGTGGAGGTCAGGGAGTGTTTGTGGAGGTCAGGGAGTGTTTGTGGAGGCCAGGGAGTGTTTGTGGAGGTCAGGGAGTGTTTGTGGAGGTCAGGGAGTGTTTGTGGAGGTTAGAGTGTGTTTGTGGAGGTCAGAGAGTGTTTGTGGAGGTCAGTGTGTTTGTGGAGGTCATAGTGTTTGTGGAGGTCAGGGAGTGTTTGTGGAGGTCAGGAGTGTTTGTGGAGGCCAGGGAGTGTTTGTGGAGGTCATGAGTGTTTGTGGAGGTCATGGAGTGTTTGTGGAGGTCATGGAGTGTTTGTGGAGGTCATGGAGTGTTTGTGGAGGTCATGGAGTGTTTGTGGAGGCCAGGGAGTGTTTGTGGAGGTCATGGAGTGTTTGTGGAGGTCATGGAGTGTTTGTGGAGGTCAGGGAGTGTTTGTGGAGGCCAGGGAGTGTTTGTGGAGGTCATGGAGTGTTTGTGGAGGCCAGGGAGTGTTTGTGGAGGTCATGGAGTGTTTGTGGAGGTCATGGAGTGTTTGTGGAGGTCATGGAGTGTTTGTGGAGGCAGGGAGTGTTTGTGGAGGTCATGAGTGTTTGTGGAGGTCATGGAGTGTTTGTGGGGTCAGGTGTTTGTGGAGGTCATGAGTGTTTGTGGATGCCAGGGAGTGTTTGTGGAGGTCAGAGGTGTTTGTGGAGGTCATGAGTGTTTGTGGAGGTCATGGAGTGTTTGTGGAGGTCTGAGTGTTTGTGGAGGTCAGGGAGTGTTTGTGGAGGTCATGAGTGTTTGTGGATGCAGGGAGTGTTTGTGGAGGTAGGGGAGTTGTTTTGTGGAGGTCAGGGAGTGTTTGTGGAGGTCAGGGAGTGTTTGTGGAGGTCAGGGAGTGTTTGTGGAGATCAGAGTGTGTTTGTGGAGGCCAGGGAGTGTTTATGGAGGCCAGGGAGTATTTGTGGAGGCCAGGGAGTGTTTGTGGAGGTCAGAGAGTGTTTAGGAAGGTCAGGGAGTGTTGAGGGACGTCAGGGAGTGTCCAGGAAGATCATTGTGTTGAGGGAGCGTTCAGGGTGAATCAGGGAGCATTGAAGAGATACAAGGGAGCCAGGGAGGAAAACAAAGTATACACACAGCTATTTTTCTCGTTAAATACTACATAAATAGTGATTAAGGGTGAACAAGGGAGGGTTGGACCATACACAGACACTACATTTGTAACTGCTGCTGCTGCTGCTGCTGTTACTGCCGCTGCTGCTGCTGCTGCTGTTCTAGGGGATGACATATAGTGGATCTGCCTTATGAAAGGGGATTGCACTCACTATCTATTGTAGGGCGAGAAGATTGGTGTAGAACTAGGTTGAGCAAAGTGGTGGGGCGTTGCTGTACCAAGATAGCAGGCACCGTATGTTTGTGATGTCTGAGATGGGACGTGAGCCAAGCCGTGAGCCTGGCCAGCATGGGTCTGAGCCTGGTAATGGGCGTGGGCGTGGGTCGGGTAGGTGGGCGGGTAGCTGGGGCGGTGTTGTGGTGGACATGAACGAGGTGCACCAGGGGGCAGTTTACTGCTGCTCAGGGAAGAAGGGGTTGACGAGGATGAGGCAGAATGAGAGGAGGAGGAGGAGGAAGAGGAAGAGGAAGAGGAAGAGGAAGAGGAGGAGGAGGAGGAGGGGACTCGTTTCCCCGGCTCGGCTCGCGAGTTTCGGCTCTGACACTCTGCAAGGAGAATAAAATCGTGTATTTATCCTCCTGTAAACTAGAGACTAGTCTAGCAGCGTTGATTCTGATAGCAGCGGTCGTCCTAGCTAGGTAGCCGCTAGCGGGGAAGCGTCGCCGCTAGCGGGGAAGCGTCGCCGCTAGCTGGGAAGCGTCGCCGCTAGCGGGGAAGCGTCGCCGCTAGCGGGGAAGCATCGCCGTTAGCGTGGACACTCACCACTAGCGGGGACGCATCGCCGCTAGCGAGACGCACCGCCGCTACGGGGACGCATCGCCGCTAGGTCCAGCATCTCCGCTAGCGCAGGAACACTCGCCGCTAGCGGGAGCGCCACCGCTAGCGGAGGACACTCGCCGCTAGCGGAAGCACCGCCGCTAGCGGAGAGGTATTGCCGCTAGCATGAGAACCGCCTCTAGCGGGGACACATCACCCCTAGAGCCAGCACCGCCGCTAGCGGGGACACATCGCCGCTAGCGGGAACACTCATCGCTAGCGGGGACACAACGCCGCTAGCGGGGAGACACATCGCCGCTAGCACCAGCACTACCGCTAGCAGAGCCACCGCCGCCTCCCGCTACCAACACTAACTAGCACAAGTTGAGTGTCCGGCGCGGGGGTTGAAAGCAACAATGAACTGGGATGGAAAAAAATTGACAAGAATGAAAGAACTAACAACATGAGGGGTTACTCTATAAATATTAAATCTTGTTTTAACATTAAGAGCATAACAGTAAGCAGTCTCTCATAACATTGCATTCCCATAGCGTAACAAGCCTTTGTAAGTAGCACAGCTAAACGTATAGGCAAGAACAGTAACAGACAAGATACCTTTAAGTCCCCAGAAACAGTAACACAAGATACCTTTGGGTCCCCGGGAACGGTGGTACGTAGGTGTAAAGCCATCCGTTACCTGGCTCTCTTACACCTGACTACTACCGCCATTCGTTACCTGGCAGTCTCTAACCCGACTAGTGCTCCCATTCATCACTCGGCTCTCTTACAGTATCTGACATTGTGGCCCTGTTACCTGACATTCTTACACATGGCACCTTGTGGTCCCGGTTTACGCTCACCCTTCACACACGCCCGTGTACTCACACACCCTTTTGTACTCACACGTCCATATAATTTCACACACTGGGATATACCCCTTCACAACTTTACTCAGCCCAGAATTCCCCATGAACACTAATGTTATATTCCCTAGGTGATTTCCACTCGACTAAGTTAAGTGGTGAGGCGCTCATGACTTGAGTGATGTCTGTGCATCGTGGTGCCACGAACCACACTGGCAACATAAGCCAACATAACCATAGCTAGTTGTGATGAACGGTTTTGAAAACAGACATAGCTAGATGGCTTTTGGTTGGGGTTCCAGTTTTACACCCGCTTGCTAGCCCACAACAATTAATGTACGGGTACTTGTCAACTTGTAGGTGAACCAGGGCAGCAGGAGTATGACTTCGCCATAAGTCTAGCTTTGTTTTTTGATAAGATGTTAAAAAGTCTTAGCCTACGGATGTTGATAGTATTCTCTCATGTCCTCGAATGTAGTGTTCTTTTATTGTGACCATGGATGTTGATACAGTGTTCTCTTATTGTGACTACGGCACCCCTACTCTTCACTTGGTTTATTTTACACTTCCTGCCATACATGTTATGCCAGTGTGCAGATTTAGGACCAGGTCCTCAAACATCTTCCACGTATATATTATAATGTAACTCACTCTCCTAAGATTCACTGAGTACAAATAGAGGACTTTGAGACGTCCTCAGTAATTTAAATATTTTATTGGCTCTTATGTTGGTCATAAATGATCTGTATAACTGTTCCAGTTCTGATATCTCTCCTGCCATGAACGAGGTCGTCAACACTGAACAATACTGTTCCAGTTCTGATATCTCTCCTGCCATGAACGAGGTCGTCAACACTGAACAATACTGTTCCAGTTCTGATATCTCTCCTGCCATGAACGAGGTCGTCAACACTGACAATACTGTTCCAGTTCTGATATCTCTCCTGCCATGAACGAGGTCGTCAACACTGAACAATACTGTTCCAGTTCTGATATCTCTCCTGCCATGAACGAGGTCGTCAACACTGAACAATACTGTTCCAGTTCTGATATCTCTCCTGCCATGAACGAGGTCGTCAACACTGAACAATACTGTTCCAGTTCTGATATCTCTCCTGCCATGAACGAGGTCGTCAACACTGAACAATACTGTTCCAGTTCTGATATCTCTCCTGCCATGAACGAGGTCGTCAACACTGAACAATATCGTTCCTGACTTTTGCAATATTTACCTCTTCAAAACATACGTCAGCTGACGGTTCTACATTCAGGGCTTTCCCATGTTCCTTTCATGTGTTTTGTATACAATGTTCCTCCTGAGATCTTCATTTTCTCCATACCTCAACAGCTGGAGCTTCACTGAACGTCATGTTATTCTCCATTGTCCACTGTAACTTTTAGTGTCTTCTACACAGGTGGTTTTTCAGGCTTATTTTTGTGTCGTACTCAAACGAAGATACTAAGCTGTGGCTAGTGTTATCATATACTAAGCTGTGGTTATTGTGGTTATATACTAAGCTGTGGCTAGTGTTATTATCTGTTATGATACTAAGTGTGGCTAGTGTTATTATCTATGTTATGATACTAAGCTGTGGCTAGTGTTATTATCTATGTTATGATACTAAGCTGTGGCTAGTGTTATTATCTATGTTATGATACTAAGCTGTGGCTAGTGTTATTATCTATGTTATACTAAGCTGTGGCTAGTGTTATTATCTATGTTATGATACTAAGCTGTGGCTAGTGTTATTATCTATGTTATGATACTAAGTTGTGGCTAGTGTTATTATCTATGTTATGATACTAAGTTGTGGCTAGTGTTATTATCTATGTTATACTAAGTTGTGGCTAGTGTTATTATCTATGTTATGATACTAAGTTGTGGCTAGTGTTATTATCTATATTATGATACTAAGTTGTGGCTAGTGTTATTATCTATGTTATGATACTAAGCTGTGGCTAGTGTTATTATCTATGTTATGATACTAAGTTGTGGCTAGTGTTATTATCTATGTTATGATACTAAGTTGTGGCTAGTGTTATTATCTATGTTATGATACTAAGTTGTGGCTAGTGTTATTATCTATGTTATGATACTAAGCTGTGGCTAGTGTTATTATCTATGTTATGATACTAAGCTGTGGCTAGTGTTATTATCAATGTTTCTCATAGGGATAAGAAACAGCAGAGGTACCAGGACAGTGATGGATTCTGTTTTGTTTAATGCTGCTGCTGCTGTTATCTGTGTCCTGTTCAGAAATTCAGTATCCATGCTGTTAATTTCTCCATTAGACGTGTTGTTAGAGGTCTGTAGATTACGTACGTTGTGTGGCTAGATGCAGCTAGTCGTTCAACACTGCTAAATCAAGTCCTAGTCGCCGTCAGCTTTGTTATGGTCTGGTAAGATGAGTCGTATCCATTTCCAGTAGGATAATGTCCTCTTAAGCGTGCAGGAGTTACTCTTGACCTCTGAAAATATTCAGGGGTCGTCAACATCCCTTTCCCACCATCGTGTCCAGGTAATCTCTCCAGATATCATTTCCTTTGGAGTAATCTCATTATTTTGACTAAGAGGCTCGCTTTTTGTGATCTTAGCGTCGTGATCTGCTGTGATCTTAACCACTGGTTTCAAGATGGGAAAATTCAGATTCCTGAAGGATATAGGAAAGCACTGGTTTGATAACAGAGTTGTGGATGAGTGGAACAAACTCCCCAGTACCGTCATAGAAGCTAAAACTTTATGTAGTTGTAAAACTAGGTTGGATAAATACACGAGTGGGTGTGTGTGGGTGTGAGTTCGACCTGACTAGCTTGTGCTATCAGGTCTGGTGCCGTGTTCCTTCCTTAAGTGGAAGTAACCTGACTAGGGTCATTGTTCTAAGCCGGGGGTGGCATGGACCTGCTTCGCATGGGTCAGTAGGCCGGTTGCATTGCTCTTTATGTTCTTATATATACTGGCTCCCTTACCTTCATGTGTTAGCGTGTCTAGTTAATGGTGCAAGTTAGGCCAAACCATAGAAGTTCCTCTCTCCTATGTGCGGGTTATTTGTGTACGGTTCTAGTCATGGTATTGAGCCTTCATGTGTTTTTCTAGATAGTTGCACTTGTTACATTTTCTAGTATATCTCAGCGTTATTCTCCGCCTCTTCTTCGGGAGAATTGTTACATATTTCCGTTGGTCTCTGACTTGGCAACATAGGAAGGGTGATTTCCAGAATTAGGTAGTAACTCTGTGATGTCTGTTACTGTGTTGTCTGTAAGTAGGATGTCTGTAAGAGGGATGTCTGTTACAGGGATGTCTGTTACTGTGTTGTCTGTAAGAGGGATGTCTGTTACTGTGTCGTCTATAAGAGGGATGTCTGTTACTGCGTCGTCTGTAAGAGGCATGTCTGTAAGAGGGATGTCTGTAAGAGGGATGTCTGTTACAGGGATGTCTGTTACTGTGTCGTCTGTAAGTGGGATGTCTATTACTGTGTCGTCTGTAAGAGGGATGTCTATAAGAGGGATGTCTGTAAGAGGGATGTCTGTAAGAGGGATGTCTGTAAGAGGGATGTCTGTAAGAGGGATGTCTGTAAGGGAGACGTCCGTTACAGGGATGTCTGTTACAGGGACGTCTGTTACAGGGACGTCTGTCACGGGGATGTCTGTAAGAGAGATGTCTGTAAGAGGGATGTCTGTAAGAGGGATGTCTGTTACAGGGACGTCTGTTATAGGGACGTCTGTTATAGGGACGTCTGTTACAGAACAGCGACTGAGACATCTGTTATACGAGGGGCGGCGGCTGCAGCAGGGGCAGCGGCTGCAGCAGGGGCGGCGGCTGCAGCAGGGGCGGCAGCTGGCAGGGGTGGCAGCTGGCAGGGAGGGGGGTGTGTGTGTGTACCATTTGCGGGAAATAAAAGGAGCTACTTGCTGCCCAATCGGTACTGAGTCACGGAACCCGATACGTCGATAGGACGAGGGAATGGTTGCAGCAGCTTACAGGTTAGCAGTCACGGCTGCTACCCGCCTCCTACCCTGCTTCTATCCGCTCCTTCCCGGTTCAGGAAGGTCTCACCCACACAAGTTGCTAGTGTGGATCTCTCACTCGTACTCCCACACAGTTAGCAGTCCAGGAAGCTACTACCCCACACAGTTAGCAGTCCAGGAAGCTACTACACCACACAGTTAGCGGTCCAGGAAGGTACAACCCCACATAGCAGTTCACGAAGCTACTACCCCACACAGTTAGCAGTCCAGGAAGCTACTACCCCACACAGTTAGCAGTCCAGGAAGCTACTACCCCACACAGCGGTCCAGGAAGGTACTACCCCACATAGCAGTTCACGAAGCTACTACCCCACACAGTTAGCAGTCCAGGAAGCTACTACCCCACACAGCAGTCCAGGAAGCTACTACCCCACACAGTTAGCAGTCCAGGAAGCTATACGCCACACAGTTAGCAGTCCAGGAAGCTACTACCCCACACAGTTAGCAGTCCAGGAAGCTACTACCCCACACAGCAGTCCAGGAAGCTACTACCGTACACAGTTAGCAGTCCAGGAAGCTACTACCCCATACAGTTAGCAGTCCAGGAAGCTACTACCCCACACATTTAGCAGTCCAGGAAGCTGCTACCTCACACAACAGTACTGGATGCTACTACCCACACACAGCAGTCTTGGAAGCTCTACCGTACACATTAACAGTCCGAGCTACTACCCCATACAGTTAGCAGTCCAGGAAGCTACTACCCCACACATTTAGCAGTCCAGGAAGCTGCTACCTCACACAACAGTACTGGATGCTACTACCCACACACAGCAGTCTTGGATGCTGCTACCTCACACAGCAGTCCTGGATGCTACTACCCACACACAGCAGTCCTGGAAGCTACTACCCACACACAGCAGTCCTGGATGCTACTACCCACACACAGCAGTCCTGGAAGCTACTACCCACACACAGCAGTCCTGGAAGCTGCTACCTCACACAACAGTCCTGGATGCTACTACCCCCACACAGCTGTCCTAGAAGCTACTACCCACACACAGCAGTCCTGGATGCTACTACCCACACACAGCAGTCCTGGATGCTACTACCCACACACAGCAGTCCTGGAAGCTACTACCACACACAGCAGTCCTGGAAGCTACTACCCACACACAGCAGTCCTGGAAGTACTACCCACACACAGCAGTCCTGAAAGCTGCTACCTCACACAGCAGTCCTGGAAAGCTCTACCCACACAGCAGTCCTGGAGCTACTACCCACACACAGCAGTCCTGGATGCTACTACCCACACACAGCAGTCCTGGATGCTACTACCCACACACAGCAGTCCTGGATGCTACTACCCACACACAGCAGTCCTGGATGCTACTACCCACACACAGCAGTCCTGGATGTTACTACCCCCACACAGCAGTCCTGGAAGCTACTACCCACACACAGTCCAGATAGGTGTTATCTACATAGTTGCTATTCCAGATTTCTCTCCTGCCCACACACAGCAGTCTAGGAAACTCTCTCCTTCTCACATAGGTTAGCAATCCAGATAGTTCTGCTACCCACACAAATACTCCAGAGCTCTCTCCTTCCCACAAACAGCAATCCAGGAAGCTCACCTATCCACCCAGGTTACCAATCTAGATCTCTCTCCAACCCACACATAGTAAGCAGTCCAGGTAGCTCTCTCCTATCCAGACAGGGGTTAGCAGTCCAAGAAGTTCTCTCTTATCCCCACACAGCAGTCCAGGAGGTGCTCTTCTACTCATACAAGTTAGCAGTCCAGGAAGCTTCTACCCACACACAGGTTAGCAGTCCAGGAAGCTTTCTCCTACCCACACACAGTTAGCAGTCCAAGAAGATCCTACCAACACACAGCAATCCAAATAGCTTTGCTACCCAGTTTTTTGCTACCCAAGTCATTCTGGCAGCGGAGGAACGTTAAGCACAGCCAGAATCAATCAAGATAGAATATAGCACATAGCGGGTACCAGCTACCTGCTACCAGTGAATCACTGGTAATCACACCTTACGCTTGTGTAAGTTTTTTTTACGTGTGGCTTGTGGGTGCCAGTATGGGTTGAGTGCCCCTGCTTCACGAGGTATCGTTAGCATTGACGCAAATTACATGTTGATGTGCCTTTGTCAGGGTTCTAGGACCGTCTAGGGTCCAGGACCGTGCAGCTCCCATAACACGGTCCTGGACCAGGTTTATCTGTTGCTTGCTTGGTCCACCTCGTTGTTGCTGGTGGTCTTGGTCCAGGCTTGTCAGGTGCTTGACTGGTCTACCAAGCTGTTGCTGCTGGTGGCACTCTGGCCACAAATCCATCACAGCCTGGTTGATCTGGTACTTGGTAAAGATACTTGTCCAGTTTCTCCTTGAAAATTTCTGCACTTGTTCCAGCAGTGTTTCTGATACCTTCTTGTAAGATGTTGAATATTTTAAGACCACGAATGTTCATACAGTTTTCTTATTGTGACTAAGAGAACATTGTATCAACATTCATATTGTTACCATGGATGTTGATACAATGTTCTCTTATTGTGCCCACGGTGCCCTTGCTTTTTCACTGGGATTATTTTACACTTCCTGCCATATATCTCACTCCAGTATATAGTTATGGCAGTGTGTAGCGTTGGGACCAGGTCCTCCAGCTTCTTCCATATCATGTACCTCTCTCTCCTACCGTTCACTGAGTACATATCTAGGACTCTGAGGCGTTCCCAGTAATTTAAATGTTTTATTGGCTCTACCTTGGTCCTATAGGATGTCTAACTGTTCCAGTTCTGATATCTCTCCTGCCATGAACGAGGTCGTCAACACTGAACAATACTGTACTAGTTCTGATATCTCTCCTGCCATGAACGAGGTCGTCAACACTGAACAACTGTACGTTCTGATACCTGCATGACGAGTTAACTGACATACTTACCATTCTGATATCTCTCCTGCCATGAACGAGGTCGTCAACACTGAACAATACTGTTCCAGTTCTGATATCTCTCCTGCCATGAACGAGGTCGTCAACACTGAACAATACTGTTCCAGTTCTGATATCTCTCCTGCCATGAACGAGGTCGTCAGCACTGAACAATACTGTACCAGTTCTGATATCTCTCCTGCCATGAACGAGGTCGTCAACACTGAACAATACTGTACTAGGTCTGATATCTCTCCTGCCATGAACGAGGTCGTCAACACTGAACAATACTGTACCAGTTCTGATATCTCTCCTGCCATGAACGAGGTCGTCAACACTGAACAATACTGTTCCAGTTCTGATATCTCTCCTACCATGAACGTGGTCGTCAACACTGAACAATACTGTTCCAGTTCTGATATCTCTCCTGCCATGAACGAGGTCGTCAACACTGAACAATACTGTTCCAGTTCTGATATCTCTCCTGCCATGAACGAGGTCGTCAACACTGAACAATACTGTTCCAGTTCTGATATCTCTCCTGCCATGAACGAGGTCGTCAACACTGAACAATACTGTACCAGTTCTGATATCTCTCCTGCCATGAACGAGGTCGTCAACACTGAACAATACTGTTCCAGTTCTGATATCTCTCCTGCCATGAACGAGGTCGTCAACACTGAACAATACTGTTCCAGTTCTGATATCTCTCCTGCCAAGTACTTCTGACAGTGTGATGTTGTAGTAGCCTGGCTTAGGCTTGGTTACAAGTACTTCTGACTGTGTGGTGTTGTAGTAGCCTGGCTTAGGCTTGGTTACAAGTAATTCTGACTGTGTGATGTTGTAGTAGCCTGGCTTAGGCTTGGTTACAAGTACTTCTGACAGTGTGATGTTGTAGTAGCCTGGCTTAGGCTTGGTTACAAGTACTTCTGACAGTGTAGTGTTGTAGAAGCCTGGCTTAGGCTTGGTTACAAGTACTTCTGACAGTGTGATGTTGTAGTGGCCTGGCTTAGGCTTGGTTACAAGTACTTCTGACAGTGTGATGTTGTAGTGGCCTGGCTTAGGCTTGGTTACAAGTACTTCTGACAGTGTGATGTTGTAGTAGCCTGGCTTAGGCTTGGTTACAAGTACTTCTGACAGTGTGATGTTGTAGTGGCCAGGCTTAGGCTTGGTTACAAGTACTTCTGACAGTGTGATGTTGTAGTGGCCTGGCTTAGGTTTGGTTACAAGTACTTCTGACAGTGTGATGTTGTAGTGGCCAGGCTTAGGCTTGGTTACAAGTACTTCTGACAGTGTGATGTTGTAGTGGCCTGGCTTAGGCTTGGTTACAAGTACTTCTGACAGTGTGATGTTGTAGTGGCCAGGCTTAGGCTTGGTTACAAGTACTTCTGACAGTGTGATGTTGTAGTGGCCAGGCTTAGGCTTGGTTACAAGTACTTCTGACAGTGTGATGTTGTAGTGCCAGGCTTAGGCTTGGTTACAAGTACTTCTGACAGTGTGATGTTGTAGTGCCTGGCTTAGGCTTGGTTACAAGTACTTCTGACAGTGTGAGTTTGTAGTGCTCTGGTTTAGGCTTGGTTACAAGTACTTCTGACAGTGTGATGTTGTAGTAGCCTGGCTTAGGCTTGGTTACAAGTACTTCTGACAGTGTGATGTTGTAGTGGTCTGGCTTAGACTTGGTTACAAGTACTTCTGACAGTGTGATGTTGTAGTGGCCTGGCTTAGGCTTGGTTACAAGTACTTCTGACAGTGTGGTGTTGTAGTATCCTGGCTTAGGCTTGGTTACAAGTACTTCTGACAGTGTGATGTTGTAGTGGCCTGGCTTAGGCTTGGTTACAAGTACTTCTGACAGTGTGATGTTGTAGTAGCCTGGCTTAGGCTTGGTTACAAGTACTTCTGGCAGTGTGATGTTGTAGTAGCCTGGCTTAAGCTTGGTTACAAGTACTTCTGACAGTGTGATGTTGTAGTAGCCTGGCTTAGGCTTGGTTACAAGTACTTCTGGCAGTTCGGGAGACACACAGATGATGATCAAACCAAATGCAAATTATGTGGTCAGTCATATGGTCACTGTCTTGAACACTATGTGCTTAATTGTCCACTTATTGAGGAATACAGAGACAGACAGTATAATAACCTATGTGACATGTCAAGATATCTTAATAATGAAAATAAGATACCCGATACACTAAGCAAATTTCCTAAATTTGCTTGTAACAGATAAGTGAACTATAGATATAAATCCAGATGTACTCCACCCATTTGGGACCTAGTGCCTACGCCTATTGTGTATACATATGTTCTTGTGCTACCATCCACAGGATACCCGGGTATGAGGTACACAATAAACCATCCACAGGGTGGATATGAGGTACACAATAAACTAGCCACTACCATCCATAGGATGGATATGAGGTACACAATAAACTAGCCACTACCATCCACAGGATGGATATGAGGTACACAATAAACTAGCCACTACCATCCACAGGATGGATATGAGGTACACAATAAACTAGCCACTACCATCCACAGGATGGATATGAGGTACACAATAAACTAGCCACTACCATCCACAGGATGGATGCGAGGTACACAAAAAACTAGCCACTACCATCCACAGGATGGATATGAGCACAATAAACGAGCCACTACCATCCATAGGATGGATATGAGGTACACAATATACTAGCCACTACCATCCACATAATGGATATGAGGTACACAGTAAACTAGCCACTACCATCCACAGGATGGATATGAGGTACACAAACTAGCCACTACCATCCACAGGATGGATTTGAGGTACACAATAAACTAGCCACTACCATCCACAGGATGGATAGGAAGTACACAATAAACTAGCCACTACCATCCACAGGATGGATATGAGGTACACAAACTAGCCACCACCATCCACAGGATGGATATGAGGTACATAATAAACTAGCCACTACCATCCACAGGATGGATATGAGATACACAATAAACTAGCCACTACCATCCACAAGATGGATATGAGGTACACAATAAACTAGCCACTGCCATCCACAGGATGGATATGAGGTACACAATAAACTAGCCACTACCATCCACAAGATGGATATGAAGCACCCAATAAACTAGCCACTACCATCCACAGGATGGATATGAGGTACACAATAAACTAGCCACTACCATCCACAAGATGGATATGAGGTACACAATAAACTAGCCACTACCATCCACAGGATGGATATGAGGTACACTATGAACTAGCCACTACCATCCACAGGATGGATATGAGGTACACATAACTAGCCACTACCATCCACAGGATGGATATGAGGTACACTATGAACTAGCCACTACCATCCACAGGATGGATATGAGGTACACTATGAACTAGCCACTACCATCCACAGGATAGATATGAGGTACACTATGAACTAGCCACTACCATCCACAGGATGAATATGAGGTACACAATAAACTAGCCACTACCATCCACAGGATGGATATGAGGTTCACAATAAACTAGCCACTACCATCCACAGGATGGATATGAGGTACACAAACTAACCACTACCATCCACAGGATAGATATGAGGTACACAATAAACTAGCCACTACCATCCACAGGATGGATATGAGGTACACTATGAACTAGCCACTACCATCCATAGGATGGATATGAGGTACACTATGAACTAGCCACTACCATCCACAGGATGGATATGAGGTACACTATGAACTAGCCACTACCATCCACAGGATGGATATGAGGTACACTATGAACTAGCCACTACCATCCACAGGATGGATATGAGGTACACTATGAACTAGCCACTTCGGTGGCAAAATCAAAATCTCTGATCTGCCATGAACAGGTTTGTCTGGTGTTGCTTGGTTGTACGAGGTCGTCAACACTGAACAATACTGTTCCAGTTCTGATATCTCTCCTGCCATGAACGAGGTCGTCAACACTGCACAATACTGTTCCAGTTCTGATATCTCTCCTGCCATGAACGAGGTCGTCAACACTGAACAATACTCTTCCAGTTCTGATATCTCTCCTGCCATGAATGAGGTCGTCAACACTGAACAATACTGTTCCAGTTCTGATATCTCTCCTGCCATGAACGAGGTCGTCAACACTGAACAATACTGCTCCATTTCTGATATCTCTCCTGTCATGAACGAGGTCGTCAACACTGAACAATACTGTTCCAATTCTGATATCTCTACTGCCATGAACAAGGTCGTCAACACTGGACAGTAATCTAAGTGAGAGAGCCCAAGTCATTGAAATAGGATTGAATTGCCTCGAATCTACTTCATAGGGTTAGATTCCCCATGAATTTAAAGATATGTGAACTAGCTGCACCTCAAATTCACACACTTCACCTTAACCTATCCTCAGCCTTTTAAACAAATGGATGCCACGGAGTTGACAATAGTATGATCCAGGGCTCGATTCCCTGACGAGGCGAATTTATGTGGGCATGTTTTCTTATACCCCCCTGCCCAACTATTACCTTTAATTTATGCAGCAGTGCCCACCTATTAGGGAAAATAAGTGCCTGTGTGTGAACGATATTGTAGTCCGGAGTTTTTCCGGAGGTCAGCGGCCCACCGGCCCGGTCCAGGACCATGTGGTAGTGGTCCAGTAGTTGTGAGAGGCAGCAGCGACCATCCAAGACCATGTGGTAGTGGTCCAGTAGTTGTGAGGAGCAGCGACCATCCAAGACCTGCCATGGACACCCATCCAAGACCATGTGGTAGTGGTCCAGTAGTTGTGAGAGGCAGCAGACCATCCAAGACCATGTGGTAGTGGTCCAGTAGTTGTGAGAGGCAGCAGTGACCATCCAGGACCATGTGGTAGTGGTCCAGTAGTTGTGAGAGGCAGCAACGACCATCCAAGACCATGTGGTAGTGGTCCAGTAGTTGTGAGAGGCAGCAGCGACCATCCAAGACCATGTGGTAGTGGTCCAGTAGTTGTGAGAGGCAGCAGCGACCATCCAAGACCATGTGGTAGTGGTCCAGTAGTTGTGAGAGGCAGCAGCGACCATCCAAGACCAATGTGGTATGTGGTCCAGTAGTTGTGAGAGGCGCAGGAACCAGGACCATGGGTGTGGTCGTATTTGTGAGAGGCAGCGGGGCGACCATCCCAAACCATGTGGTGTGGGTCAGGAGTTGTGAGAGGGCAGGGACCAGACCATGTGGTGGGCGTGGGTTGTGAGAGGCAGCGTGACCATCCAGGACCATGGGTAGTGGTCCAGTAGTTGGGAGGCAGCAGCGACCATCCAAGACCATGTGGTAGTGGTCCAGTAGTTGTGAGAGGCAGCAGCGCCCATCCAAGACCATGTGGTAGTGGTCCGTAGTTGTGAGAGGCAGCAGCGACCACCCAAGCCCATGTGGTAGTGGCCCAGTAGTTGTGAGGGGCCCGCAGCGACCATCCAAGACCATGTGGTAGTGGTCCAGTAGTTGTGAGAGGCAGCAGCGACCATCCAAGACCATGGGGTAGTGGGCCCAGTAGTTGTGAGAGGCAGCAGTGACCATCCAAGACCATGTGGTAGTGGTCCAGTAGTTGTGAGAGGCAGCAGTGACCATCCAATACCATGTGGTAGTGGTCCAGTAGTTGTGAGAGGCAGCAGTGACCATCCAATACCATGTGGTGGGTGGTCCAGTAGTTGTGAGAGGCAGCAGTGACCATCCAAGATGTGGTAGTGGTCCAGTAGTTGTGAGAGGCAGCAGCGACCACCCAAAGGGGACATGTGTAGTGGTCCAGTAGTTGTGAGAGGCAGCAGTGACCATCCAAGACTGTGGTAGTGGTCCAGTAGTTGTGAGAGGTAGCAGCGACCATCCAAGACCATGTGGTAGTGGTCCAGTAGTTGTGAGAGGCAGCAGGGGACCATCCAAGACCTGTGGTAGTGGTCCAGTAGTTGGAGAGGCAGCAGTGACCATCAAGACCATGGGGTAGTGGTCAGTAGTTGTGAGAGGCAGCAGCGACCATCCAAGACTGTGGTAGTGGTCCAGTAGTGTGAGAGGAGCAGGACCATCCAAGACCATGTGGTAGTGGGTCCAGTAGTTGTGAGAGGCAGCAGTTGACCATCCAAGACCATGTGGTAGTGGTCCAGTAGTTGTGAAAAGGCAGCAGTGACCATCCAAAGCCCTGTGGTAGTGGTCCAGTAGTTGTGAGAGGAGCAGCGGACCACCCAAGACTGTGGTAGTGGTCCAGTAGTTGTGGAGAGGTAGCAGGGGCCCATCCAAGACCATGGGGTAGTGGTCCAGTAGTTGTGAGAGGCAGCAGTGACCATCCAAGACCATGTGGTAGTGGTCCAGTAGTTGTGAGAGGCAGCAGTGACCATCCAAGACCATGTGGTAGTGGTCCAGTAGTTGTGAGAGGCAGCAGCGACCATCCAAGACTGTGGTAGTGGTCCAGTAGTTGTGAGAGGTAGCAGCGACCATCCAAGACCATGTGGTAGTGGTCCAGTAGTTGTGAGAGGCAGCAGCGACAATCCAAGACCATGTGGCAGTGGTCCAGTAGTTGTGAGAGGCAGCAGTGACCATCCAAGACCATGTGGCAGTGGTCCAGTAGTTGTGAGAGGCAGCAGTGACCATCCAAGACCATGTGGCAGTGGTCCAGTAGTTGTGAGAGGCAGCTGTCCTGGCAGCTGTACAGTTGTTGTGAATCCAAGTGACTAGTGATCTTACTTCTTAGAAGCATTGAATGTTATATTCTTTGTAAGATTCTCAAGTGTCTGCTGGAATGTTATACTGTCACACTCCAGTACCTGCTGGAATGTTATACTATCACACTCCAGTACCTGCTGGAATGTTTTTACTGTCACACTCCAGTACCTGCTGGAATGTTATACTATCCACACTCCAGTACCTGCGGGAAATGTTATACTTCACACTCCAGTACCTGCTGGAATGTTATACTATCACACTCCAGTACCTGCTGGAATGTTATACTATCACACTCCAGTACCTGCTGGAATGTTATACTATCACACTCCAGTACCTGCTGGAATGTTATACTATCACACTCCAGTACCTGCTGGAATGTTATACTGTCACACTCCAGTACCTGCTGGAATGTTATACTGTCAGACTCCAGTACCTACTGGAATGTTATACTGTCAGACTCCAGTACCTACTGGAATGTTATACTGTCAGACTCCAGTACCTGCTGGAATATTATACTGTGTAACACGCTCCACATTTATGCTTGGAATGTTATACTTTCACATCAGTACCTGCTGGAATATTGTACTGTGTCACACTCCAGTACCTGCTGGAATGTTATACTGTCAGACTCCAGTACCTACTGGAATGTTATACTGTCACACTCCAGTACCTGCTGGAATGTTATACTGTCACACTCCAGTACCTGCTGGAATGTATAACACTCCAGTACCTGCTGGAATGTGTAAAACTCCAGTACCTGCTGGATGTTAACACTTCCAGTACCTGAGGAATGTATAAACTCAGTACTGCTGGAATGTATAACACTCCTGTACCTGCTGGAATGTTATACTGTCACATCCAGTACCTGCTGGGAATTTATACGGTTCACACTCCCATTACTGCTGGGAATGTTATCTGTCACACTCCAGTAGCCTGCTGAAATGATGTAAATACTCAGTACCTGCTGGAATGTATAACTCTCCAGTACTGACTGGATGTTGTACACTCCAGTACCTGCTGGAACGTATAACACTCCAGTACCTGCTGGAATGTGTAACACTCCAGTACCTGCTGGAATGTATAACACTCCAGTACCTGCTGGAATGTGTAACACTCCAGTACCTGCTGGAATGTATAACACTCCAGTACCTGCTGGAATGTGTAACACTCCAGTACCTGCTGGAATGTATAACACTCCAGTAACTGCTGAAGTGTAACTCTCAGTTATCCTGCTGGAATGTAGATAACACTCCAGTTCCTGCTGGAAATGTGTTAACACTCCAGTACCCTGCTGGGAATGTATATACACTTTCCAGTACCTGCTGGAATGTGTAACACCTCCAGTACCTGCTGGAATGTATAACACTCCAGTACCTGCTGGAATGTGTCACACTCCAGTACCTGCTGGAATGTATAACACTCCAGTACCTGCTGGAATGTGTCACACTCCAGTACCTGCTGGAATGTGTAACACTCCAGTACCTGCTGGAATGTATAACACTCCAGTACCTGCTGGAATGTGTCACACTCCAGTACCTGCTGGAATGTGTAACACTCCAGTACCTGCTGGAAGTATAACACTCCCATTACCTGCGGGAATGTGTCAACTCCAGTAACCTGTGGAATGTATAACCACTCCGTACCTGCTGGA
The DNA here is from genome assembly GCF_026875155.1 of Cherax quadricarinatus. Lineage (NCBI taxonomy): Eukaryota > Metazoa > Arthropoda > Malacostraca > Decapoda > Parastacidae > Cherax > Cherax quadricarinatus. The sequence continues at coordinate 10,618,089 of NC_069493.1, forward strand.
AGGTGTAACACTCCAGTACCTGCTGGAATGTGTAAACCACTCCAGTACCTGCTGGATATGTATAAACACTCACAGTACCTGCTGGAATGTGTAATGTAACCACTCCAGTACTGCTGGGAATGTTCCAGTGTCACACTCCAGTACCTGGCTGGGGTATGTGTTACACTTACCTGTCATGCTGGAATGTGTCACACCCAGTATCCTGCTGAATGTATAACATCTCCAAGTACCTGCTGGAATGTGTCACACTCCAGTACCTTGCTGATGTCTAAACATCTCTGTACTGCTGGAATGTGTCAACCACTCAAGTACCTGGCTGGAATGTATATACACCCAGTACCTGCTGGATGGTCACACTGTCCGTACCTGTGGAATGTATAACACTCCTGTACCTGCTGGAATGTGTCACACATCCATGTCAGTACGCTGCTGGAATGTGTAACACTCCAGTACCTTGCTGGAAAGTGTCACACTCTAGTACCTGCTGGGGTTGTGGAATGATATAACATCAGTACTGCTGGAATGTGTCACACTCCCGTTACCTGCTGGAATGTGTAAACTTCAGTACTGCTGGGATTGTGATCACACTCCCAGTACCTGCTGGAATGTGTTACACTCCTGTACCTGCTGGAATGTATAACACTCCAGGTACCTGCTGGATGGTGTCACCTCAGTACTGCGGGTTATGTGTTAACACTCCAGTACTGCTGGAATTGTATAACACTCCAGTACTGCTGGTATGTGTCACCACTCCAGTACCTGCTGGGGAATGTCAACACTCCTGTACCTGCTGGAATGTGTAACACTCCATTATCCTGAATGGGAATGTGTAACACTCCAGTACCTGCTGGAATGTTATAACACTCCAGTACCGGCTGGTTTGTGTAACACTCCAGTACCTGCTGAATGGTCCACAATCCTGTACTGCTGGAATGGTCACCTCCGAGTACATGCTGGGATGTGTAAACTCCAGTACCTGCTGGAATGTGTCACAATCCAGTACCTGCTGGAATGTGTCACACGCCCAGTACCTGCTGGATTGTGTCACACTCCCAGTATCCTGATGGATGTATACCCTCCAGTTACCTGCTGGAATGTGTCACCACTCCAGTACCTTGCTGGAATGTATTAACACTCCATTACCTGTCTGGAATGTGTCAACTCAGTACCTGCGGAATGTATAACACTCCAGTACTGCTGGTATGTGTCACACTCCTGTTCCTGCTGGAAGTGTATAACCTCCAGTACCTGCTGGAATGTGTCAACATCTACAGATACCTGGATGGAATGTGTAACACTCCAGTACCTGCTGGAATGGGTCACATACTCCGAGTACCTGAGTGGGATGTTAAACACTCCAGGTACCGCTGGAATGTGTCACACTTCAGTACCTGCTGAATGTGTTACACTCAGGTACTGCTGGAATGTGATCACACTCAGTACCTGCTGGAAGGTGCGCTACACTCCACGGTACCTGCGGGAAAATGTGTCACCACCCAGTACCTGCTGTAAATTAATGTGTTTATCAGGCATTGAGTCATTTACGTTCAATCTCACCTTACCCTTACCTCCCCCTCCACCTAATCCTCCCCCAACCCCTACCCTCCCCCACCCTTACCTCACCACCCCCCCCTACCCTCCCCCACCCTTACCTCCCCACCGCCCTAACCCTCCCCAGACCCCCGTACCTCCCCCACCCTTTACCCCCCCACCCCTTACCTCCACCAACCTTACTCCCCACCCCTTCCTCACCCCCACTACAAATCCCCACTTCTATCTCCCCTACCCCTACCTCACCCGCACGCAATCCCAGCTCCCTCACTGTTTAGCCTGGCTGCTGTATCCTGGCTGCTGTTTCCCTGGCTGCTGTTAATCCTGGCGCTGTTATCCTGGCTGCGTTATCCTGGGCTGCTGTTACCTGGCTGCTGTTTCCTGGCTGTGTTATCCTGGCTGCTGTTTCCTGCGTGTGTTATCCTGGTGCTGTTATCCTGGCTGCTGTTTATCCTGGCTGCTGGTTACTTGGCTGCTGGTATCCTGGCTGTGCTTGTATCCGGTAGCTGTTACCCTGGCTGCTGTTACCTTGGATGCTCTTATCCTGGCTGCTGTTACCCTGGCTGCTGTTATCCTGGCTGCTGTTACCCTTGCTGCTGTTATCCTGGCTGCTGTTTACCCTGGTGTCTGTTCTCTGGTGCTGTTACCCTGGCTGCTTGTTACCCTAGCTGCTGTTCCCTGGCTGCTGTTACCTGGCTGCTGTTATCCGTGCTTTTTTGATATTGGTTATCCTGGCTGCTGTTATCCTGGCTGCTGTTACCTTGGCTACTCTTATCCTGGCTCCTGATACCCTGGCTGCTCTTATCCTGGCTGTTGTTACTCTGGATGCTGTTATTCTGGCTGCTGTTATCCTGGCTGCTGTTACCCTGGCTGCTGTTACCCTGGCTGCTGTTACCCTGGCTGCTGTTACCCTGGCTGCTGTTACCCTGGCTGCTGTTACCCTGGCTGCTGTTACCCTGGCTGCTGTTATCCTGGCTGCTGTTATCCTGGCTGCTGTTACTCTGGATGCTGTTATTCTGGCTGCTGTTACCCTGGCTGCTGTTATCTCGGCTGCTGTTACCCTAGCTGCTGTTACCCTGACTGCTGCTACCCTGACTGCTGTTACCCTGGCTGCTGTTACCCTGGCTGCTGTTACCCTGGCTTGTTATCCTGGCTGCTGTTACCCTGGCTGTTGTTAATCTGGCTGCTGATACTGGCTGCCTGTTACCTAGCTGCTGTTACCCTGACTGCTGCTACCCTGGCTGCTGTTATCCTGGCTGCTGTTATCCTGGCTGCTGTTACCCTGGCTCCTGTTGTCCTGGCTGCTGTTACCCTGGCTGCTGTTACCCTAGCTGCTGTTATCCTGGTTGCTGTTACCCTAGCTGCTGCTACCCTGACTGCTGCTACCCTGGCTGCTGTTATCCTGGCTGCTGTTATCCTGGCTGCTGTTATCCTTGTTGCTGTTATCCTGGCTGCTATTGCCCTGGCTGCTGTTACCCTGGCTGCTGTTACCCTGGCTGCTGTTACCCTGGCTGCTGTTATCCTGGGTGCTGTTACCCTGGCTGCTGTTATCCTGGCTGCTGTTACCCTGGCTGCTGTTATCCTGGCTGCTGTTTCCCTGGCTGCTGTTATCCTGGCTGCTGCTACCCTGACTGCTGCTGCCATGGCTGCGGTTACCCTGGCTGCTGTTATCCTGGGTACTGTTACCCTGGGTACTGTTACCCTTGCTGCTGTATCCCTGGCTGCCGTTATCCTGGCTGCTGTTATCCTGGCTGCTGTTATCCTGGGTGCTCTTACCCTGACTGCTGTTATCCTGGCTGCTGTCTCCCTGGCTGCTTTTATCCTGGATGGTTGTTACCTGGCTGCTGTTACCCTGGCTGCTGTTATTCTGGCTGCTGTTACCCTGGCTGCTGTTATCCTGGCTGCTGTTATCCTGGCTGCTGTTATCCTGGCTGCTGTTATCCTGGCTGCTGTTACTTACCTGGCTGCTGTTATCCTGGATGGTTGTTTTCCTGGCGGTTACCCTGGCTGCTGTTATCCTGGCTGCTGTTATCCTGGCTGCTGGTATCCTGGCTGCTGTTATCCTTGCTGCTGGTATCCTGGATGGTTGTTATCCTGGCTGTTACCCTGGCTGCTGTTATTCTGGCTGCTGTTATTCTGGCTGCTGTTATGGATGGTTGTTATCCTGGCTGCTGTTATCCTGGCTGCTGTTATCCTGGCTGCTGTTACTCTGGCTGCTGTTACCCTGGCTGCTGTTATCCTGGCTGCTGTTACCCTGGCTGCTGTTATCCTGGATGGTTGTTATCCTAGCTGCTGTTACCCTGGCTGCTGTTATCCTGGCTGCTGTTACCCTGGCTGCTGTTATCCTGGCTGCTGTTATCCTGGATGGTTATCCTGGCTGCTGTTACCCTGGCTGCTATTACCCTGGCTGCTATTACCCTGGCTGCTGTTACCCTGGCTGCTGTTACCCTGGCTGCTGTTACCCTGGCTGCTGTTATCCTGGCTGCTGTTATCCTGGCTGCTGTTACCCTTTCGGTTGTTATCCTGGCTGCTGTTACGCTGGGTGCTGTTACCCTGGCTGCTGTATCCCTGGCTGTTGTTATCCTGGCTGCTGCTACCATGGCTGCTGCTATCCTGGCTGCTGTTATCCTGGGTTGTCTTACACCTGACTGCTGTTATCTGGGGGCTGCTGTCATACCTGGCTGCTGTTTATCCTGGATGGTTGTTACCTGGCTGCTGTTACCCTGAGCTGCTGTTTTCCTGGCTGCAGTTATCCTGGCGTGTGTTTTCCTGGCTGCTGTTATCATGGCTCGTGTTATTCTGGCTCTGTTAGGATGGTTGTTATCCTGGCCTGCTGTGATCTGGATGGTTGTTATGCTGGTGCTGTTACCCTGGCTGCTGGTATCCTGGCAGGTTCTGTTACCCTGGCTGCTGTATCCCTGGCTGTTGTTATCCTGGTGCCTGTATCCTGACTGCTGCTACCCTGGTGCTGTATCCTGCGTGCTCTTACCCTGGAATGCCTGTTATCTGCTGCTGTTCTCCCTGGACTGCTGTTAACCTGGAATGGTTGTACCCTGGCCTGCTGTTACCCTGGCTGCTGTTATCCTCTTCAGCTGTTTACCCTAGGCTGTTGATTGTTATCCTGGCTTCTGCTCCTGCTGAGGTTATCTGGCTGCTGTTATCCTGCTGCTGTTATCCTGGTGGTTGGGGGGCCTTGGTTTCCTGGATGGTTGTTATCTGGTGTTACCCTGGCTGCTGTTATCTGGCTGTTTTTAATCTGGCTGTGTTTAATTTCTGGCTACTGTTATGGATGGTTGTTATCCTGGCTGCTGTTATCCTGGATGGTTATCCTGGCTGCTGTTACTCTAGCTGCTGTTACCCTGGCTGGTGTTATCCTGGCTGCTGTATCTCTGGCTGCTGTTATCCTGGATGGTTGTTACCAGGAGGGTGTTATCTGGCTGCTGTTACCCTGGCTGCTGTTATTCTGGCTGCTGGTATCCTGGATGGTTGTTACCCTGGCTGCTGTTACCCTGGCTGCTGGTATCCTGGCTGTTGTTATCCTGGCTGTTGTTATCCTGGCTGTTGTTACCCTGGCTGCTGTTACCCTGGCTGCTGGTATCCTGGATGGTTGTTACCCTGGCTGCTGTTACCCTGGCTGCTGGTATCCAGGCTGCTGTTATCCTGGCTGCTGTTATCCTCGCTGTTGTTATCCTGGCTGCTGTTACCCTGGCTGCTGTTACCCTGGCTGCTGGTATCCTGGATGGTTGTTACCCTGGCTGCTGTTACCCTGGCTGCTGGTATCCTGGCTGCTGTTATCCTGGCTGTTGTTATCCTGGCTGTTGTTCTCTGGTGTGTTATCCTGGCTTCTGTTATACTGGCTTCTGTTATCCTGGCTTCTGTTATCCTGGCTGCTGTTATCCTGGCTGTTATCCTTGCTTCTGTTATCCTGGCTGTTATCCTGGCTTCTGTTATCCTGGCTGTTATCCTGGCTGTTTTTATCCTGGCTGTTATCCTGGTTGCTGTTATCCTGACTGTTATCCTGGCTGCTGTTATCCTGGAACTGTACCCTGGCTTGCTGTTCTCTGACATGCTATCCTGACTGTTATCCTGTGCTATCCTGACTGCTATCCTGGCTGTTATCCTGACTGCTGTTATCCTTTCTGTTATCCTGCCTCAGTTCAATTTTTAAATACAAGTCAACACCTGCAGTCGATTCTGTCTTTGTGTTTGTAACACCTGTTGTCTGGTATTGTTTGTAACACCTGTTGTCTGGTATTGTTTGTAACACCTGTTGTGTCTGGTATTGTTTGTAACACCTGTTGTGTCTGGTATTGTTTGTAACACCTGCTGTGTCTGATATTGTTTGTAACACCTGTTGTGTCTGATATTGTTTGTAACACCTGCTGTGTCTGGTATTGTTTGTAACACCTGTCGTGTCTGATATTGTTTGTAACACCTGCTCTGTCTGGTATGTGTACCTCTAACACCTGTATTGTATTTCCAACACCTGCTGTGTCGTGAGTGCTTCCAACACCTGTCTAGAACTGTGCTTCTAATTCCTGCTGTCTCCTTGGAGTACATAAAGACGTCTTAGGTCAAGCACACTTGCTGTAAAACACCTGCTTCTCTACAGGTTGTTAGCGTGGCAGCAGCAGCAGCAGGCAGGTGTCGACCCCTTCGTTATAGAGGTTCCAGCGTCACTTAACCTTTGAGATTCCTTTACCAGTAAGTGAGGTAGTGGCAATCATTCTCTCTCTCTCTCTCTCTCTCTCTCTCTCTTCTTCTCTCTGTCTGTTCTGTATCTATCTATCTATATTTTTGTATATTTATCTGTCTTTCTATCTGAAACAGCTGTTGTGGACTCTTAAGCGTGATTTGTGGCTAGCCGTCACATGATTCCCCTATTAGCATTCTTTGAAGAAGAATTCCTCCTGTGTTATGCCCACCTTCTTCCCCTTGGCGGAATGTGCCCAGAAGGCGGGGCGCCAGAATTGGCCGAAGGGGCGCGCTCCCCCTTAATCGGAGAGAAGAGAGCATGAGGGCCAATATTTTTCGATTCCGAGGCCTGACGGTGATGTCTGGTCTCCCACTGGTGACCTTTTGGGGTGAAGGGAAACTCGCTAGTGGTGGAGTTTTTAATCCTATAGGTGGGTGTACTCGCCCTTAGAACTCCCCTAGCCACTCGTTTTTTTAACTCTGAATTCATCCTCAGACCTTGTTCTTGAGTGTTTGAATGAAATCATTATCTGGAAGTTACCCTGGCTGCTGTACCCTGGCTGCTGTTACCCTTGGCTCGTTACCTGGTCTGCTGTTACCTGGGCTGCTGTTACCTGGCTGCTTTACATAGCCCTCTTACAACTATCCCCTGTTCACTTATCCTTAAGCCTTTTATGTCCCTTTCCGGCAGCCCTCAGCCTTACACCCGTCGTATCGACTCTTCCCTTATACCCTCAGCGCACTCTTAGGACGCTCCATTTACAAACACCCACAAACACACACACACTACACACCACACACACACCAGACACACACACACCAGGAAACACAACACACCATCAACATCACAACACCAAAATATCCAAACACACTACACACACTCACATCCACACGACACACAACACATCACATCAACACACACCATCAACACACAACAAACAACACACACACAACTATCAAACTACACCACACACAACACACTCGTCACAACTTCCTAATATGAAGCCTCCCAACCAGGTCAAACCCCAGTGCGTAACCTAAACACTCTAGAAATACAAAACAACATGCACATCCAATGCCCCCATCCACTACATTAACAAACTCCACCCCCACAGCAACAACCCATAGTTCCTTACCAGGTCTAACCCTTCCCAACCCAATATCCTCCCATGAAACCTCAAGTCTTAGAAAAGACGTCGAAGGTTGTGGTTTCCAAAATGCAGAGGGAATAACAACAAGTATGAGGTGTGGCACGAAAGAATCAAAGTGACATCGCACCAGAAACATAATAGCACTCACAGAGAATACAAAAACTCAACAGAATAATAACAGATTTCAATCTTTCCATCCAGATATCAAATCCATCAGGAAAGACAGAGGGAGGAGAGGGGGTGGAGAGGAGTTGCACTGCTTCATTATAAACCAGTGGGGGTTTGAGAAACGGTAGGAATGGATGGCACCGGGCGATAGGGGCTACTTAGGAAAACATCCAGTCTGAGGGTCTAAGGTGATAATTGCAGTAACTGTACACCACCACAGAACGCAGGAGGCCAAGAGAAGAATACGATGAGAGTAACTGAGCAATGTTCGACACACTAGACCGAGGTGGCCAGGATGGTATAGCACACATGGGGGTGCAAAGTTACTAGTTATGGGTGATTTCAATCTCAATGAGATTGACTGGGAATACAATGGTGCCCCATGGGTGGCCGAAAAAACATGGAGAGCAAGATGATGGATGTGGTTACTGGAGAACCTCATGCATCAACATGTTAGAGACACTACCAGAGAGCTGAGGAGAGGATTGAACTGAACCAACAAGACTTGGACCTTTATTTCACCTTGAGTGTTTAGACATCGAGGATATCATGTATGAAAGGCCCCTGGGAAGTAGTGATCATGTGGTTACTGTGCTTCGGACTACATTGTTGAGCATCCAAGTGAGAGAGTAGCAGGAATAGGCTGGATAAACAAACTACAAAAGGGGAACTAAACTCGGCATGAGGACTTCTTCAAGGAACATTCAGTGGGAGAGGGAACTGACAGGGAAAAACCAGTACAAGAAATGAAGTGGGAACTATGTAGGAAAAAATGCAAGAGGCCTAGAGGAGGAGGTTTTGTCTCAAGGGGAAAAGGAAATTTAATGGGAAGAACAAGAAGAGTCCTTGGTTCACCAAAGGGTTGGTAGGGAGCAAAAAACTAGGTGTATAGAGAATGGAAAGGTACAGAAGACAGAGAGAGAACGCAGGAAAATAAGAAATCAGCACGTAGAGCCAGAACGCGTATTTGCACAGATAAGACAGGGAGGCTCTGAGACAATATGAAAAAGAATAGCATCAAAGGTAAAGACTGACCCGAAGTGTTGTACAGCCACATCAGGAGGGAAAAACAACAGTCAAGGACCTGGTAATCAGACTGAGGACGGGTAGATGATGGGGAATTCACAGAAACGTCCCGAGAGGTTTGTCAGGAGACTCAACCAAGATTTAATAGAGGTATTTACAGTGGAAAAACCAGTAGGCTCCAAGGAAATCAGAACAGAGGGGGCACACCAGCAAGTGCTTGGATGAAGGTACATCTAACAAGGAGGAGTGTGAAGAAGTCTGCTATGCGAACTTGGACACCTCAAAGGCGGGGGTGGGACCAGACATCCATCTCTCCGTGGGGTCCCTTTAAAGAGGGAGCAGAGATATTGTGTGAGCCAATTAACAAAGATCTTCAAAAACATCTTAGAAACTGGGCAACTCCTGAGGTATGAGAAAATGGCAAATGTAGTCCCCAATTTTTTAAAAAGGGAGACAGACATGAGGCACTAAACTACAGACCTGTATCACTAACGTGTATAGTATGCAAGGTCATGGAGAAGATCATCAGGAGGAGAGTGGTGGAGCACTGGAAAGAAACAAGTGTATAATTGACAACCAGCACGGTTTCAGGGAAGGAAAATCCTGTGTCACAAACCTACTAGAGTTTTATGACAAGGTGACAGAAGTAAGACAAGAGAGAGAGGGGTGGATCGACTGCATATTTTTGGACTGCAAGAAGGCCTTCGACACAGTTCCTCACAAGAGGTTACTGCAAAAGCTAGAGGATCAGGCACACATAACAGGAAAGGCACTGCAATGGATCAGAGAATATCTGACAGGGAGGCAACAACGAGTCATGGTACGCGACGAGGTGTCAGAGTGGGCGCCTGTGACAAGCGGGGTTCCACAGGGGTCAGTCCTAGGACCTGTGCTGTTCTTGGTATATGTGAACGACATAAACGGAAGGGATAGACTCAGAAGTGCCCTTGTTTGCAGATGATGCGAAGTTAATGAGAAGAATCAATCGGATGAGG
>NC_069493.1:10630174-10669425 GCF_026875155.1 Cherax quadricarinatus
GTATGGCCCAGGAGAGGGTTAGCCATCCAAGATAACCCAGGGGAGGGTTATGCACCCAGTATGACCAAGGGGAGGGCTAGCCACCCAGTATAACCCAGGGGAGTGTTAGCCACCCATTATAACCCAGGGGAGTGTTAGCCACCCAGTATAACCCAGGGGAGTGTTAGCCACCCAGTATAACCCAGGGGAGTGTTAGCCACCCATTATAACCCAGGGGAGTGTTAGCCACCCATTATAACCCAGGGGAGTGTTAGCCACCCAGTATAACCCAGGGGAGTGTTAGCCACCCAGTATAACCCAGGGGAGTGTTAGCCACCAGATTCGGGGATTGTTAGCGCCCAGTATACCCCCGGGGATGAGCCACCCAGTATACCTCAGGGATTTAGCACTAGTAAAACCAGGGGAGTGTTAGCCACCCAGTAAACCCAGTGGAAGGTTAGCCGCCCAGTATAACCAGCGAGTGTTAGCCCCCATAATAACCAGGGAGTGTTAGCCCCCATTTAAACCAGGGTGAGGTAGCCACCCATTATAAACCAGGGGGTGTAGACCACCATATAACCCAGGAGTGTTAGCCACCAGGATAACCCAGTGGAGTGTTAGCCACCATATAACCGGGAGTGTTAGCCCACCCAGTTATAACCCAGGGGAGTTCCACCAGTATACCCAGGGAGGGTTAGCCACCCAGTAAAACCAGGGCGGTTACCCACCCCGTATAACAGGGAGTTTAGCCACCCAGTATAAACCCAGGGAGTGTTTAGCCACCAGTATAAACCAGGGAGTGTACCACCACAGTATAACCCAGGGAGTTTAGCCTCCCTATTAACCAGGGGTTTTAGCCACCCGTATAACCCAGGGGGTATAGCCCCCATAAACCGGCGGGTTTAGCCACCCAGTAATAAACCCAGGGAGTATTCCACCCTATACCCCTGAGGAAGTGTTAGCCACCCAGTAATAACCAGGGGACGGTTAACCACCCAGTATACCCGGGAGTTTTGCCACCAGTAAACCCAGGGGAGGGTTAGCCACCCAGTATAACCCCGGTAGGTTAAGCCACCAGTTGTAACCCGGAGATTAGCACCCAGTTATAACCCAGGGGAGTTTTAGCCACACAGATAAACCATGATGTTAGCAACCCAGTTAACCAGGGAGTTTAGCCACCCAGGATGCCCAGGGGATGTTATAGCCGCCAGGGAGTGTTAGCCCCAAGGATAAGCCCAGAGGGATGTTAGCCGCCCAGGGGGATGTTAGCCACCTGGTAGCCAAGGGGTCATCGGTGGCTGTCTTATTTCCATTGTGATCTTAATCTTGTCCCCAGGAGCCCCCACACCATGTCACCTGGACACTCGGTACCTTTTACTGCTAGGTGATATGATTTAACCCACGTTAACCCCCACTATAACCACGGTTAACCCTAAATTAAACCCCTTAAACCCACTAATTAAACACGTTAAACCCCCCTAATTAAACCACGTAAACCCCCAGTATTATAACCATGTTAATCCCGCACTAAGTAAACCACGTTATACCCCATCTAATAAACCACGTTATTACCCCACACTAAACCAGTGTTACCCCCACTACTAACCACGTTATAGCCCCTAACCACGTTATACGCCATTATTAAACGCACGTTATTCCCCACTAATTAACCCCTTTTTTACCCCACAATTAAACCCCGTTATACCCCCCAAAAAAACCCCGTTTCCCCACTAATTAAACCACGTTAAACCCCCACTAATTAAACAGTTATACCCCCCTAATTTTAAACCCCGTTATACCCCCCCTAAATTTAAAACCCCTTTATACCCCCCTTTTTAACCCCGTTATACCCCCATAAATTTAAAACGTTTTACCCCCACTAACTAAACCACGTTATACTCCCACTAACTAAACCACGTTATACCCCCACTAACTAAACCACGTTATTCCCCCACTAACTAAACCACGTTATACCCCCATTAACTAAACCACGTTTTACCCCCACTAACTAAACCACTCCATTCATCGTTTTTACAACATTGCTCACAGCCAAACGTCGACCTTACACACCCAAAGGGGCATTTTATACCCTGGAAGCGTATTTTAGGCCTATTGTGTCTTTCAGATAGGTATCTGTTTAGGCCTCTGCTGATCCATGTATATAAAGGCTATTCTCAAGTGTCTTAATTCGCTTTTATGGACTTCTGGTGAGAGGTGTTCTAGCACCTAGGTGAGTTCACCTAGCACCCACGTAGGTGACCTCGCACTCATCTGTGGTCTGTAGGGGAGGTGGTGTTGGGTGTAGGTGACCCTCTCCTAGCAGTCCCACCTAGATGACTTGTCTTCCTTTGAAGGTTGCTAGAACACCACCAGCCATGTTGTGTTAGATATCTAGCAGCCATGTTGTTAGGCATCTAGCAGCCATGTTGTTAGGCATCTAGCAGCCATGTTGTTAGGCATCTAGCAGCCATGTTGTTAGGCATCTAGCAGCCATGTTGTTAGGCATCTAGCAGCCATGTTGTTAGGCATCTAGCAGCCATGTTGTTAGGCATCTAGCAGCCATGTTGTTAGGCATCTAGCAGCCATGTTGTTAGGCATCTAGCAGCCATGTTGTTAGGCATCTAGCAGCCATGTTGTTAGGCATCTAGCAGCCATGTTTAGGCATCTAGCAGCCATGTTGTTAGACATCTAGCAGCCATGTTGTTAGACATCTAGCAGCCATGTTGTTAGACATCTAGCAGCCATGTTGTTAGACATCTAGCAGCCATGTTGTTAGACATCTAGCAGCCATGTTGTTAGACATCTAGCAGCCATGTTGTTAGACATCTAGCAGCCATGTTGTTAGACATCTAGCAGCCATGTTGTATTAGACATTAGACATCTAGCAGCCATGTTGTATTAGACATTAGACATCTAGCAACCATGTTGTATTAGACATTAGACATCTAGCAGCCATGTTGTATTAGACATTAGACATCTAGCAACCACGCTGAGTTAGACATTAACAAGTGAGCGTCTACACTGCAAACAGAATTGTCACTCTAATGTCAACATCTCAGGAGAGTCAGAGTGACTCTGTCACCATGATGACTCTGTCACCATGATGACTCTGTCACCATGATGACTCTAGCAACACGATCATTACAGAGCCAGTTATAGACGGCCAAAAATCCCGGAGAAAGGGATTAATGTATACTTGTTGTGGATTACATCACACGCTGGATTACATCATGGTTAAGTTGTTTTGTGGCACATTACTTTGTGTGTGGGTGTGTGTGTGGGTGGGTGTGGGTGTTTGAATGAGTGTGGGTGTGTATAAATGTGTGTGGGCGTGTATGAATGTGTGTAGGTGTGTATGGACGGGCGTGGGTTTGGGTGTATGTGGGTATGTGTGGGTGTGTGTGGATTGGTGTGGGTGCGTATGGATGGGTGTGGTTGTGTATGGATGGATGTGGGTGTGTGTGGGTGTGTATGGATGGATGTGGGTGTGTGTGGGTGTGTATGGATAGATGTGGGTGTGTGTGGGTGCGTATGGATGGATGTGGGTGTGTGTGGGTGTGTATGGATGGATGTGGGTGTGTGTGGGTGTTATGGATAGATGTGGGTGTGTGTGGGTGCGTATGGATGGATGTGGGTGTGTGTGGGTGTGTATGGATAGATGTGGGTGTGGTGGGTGTTATGGATGGATGTGGGGGTGTGTGGGTGTGTATGGATGGATGTGGGTGGTGTGGGTGCGTATGGGTGGATGTGGTGTGTGTGGGTGTGTATGGATGGATGTGGGGTGTGTGGTGTGTATGGATGGATGTGGGTGGTGTGGTGTGTATGGATGGATTGGGTGTTGGGGGGTGTATATGGATGGGGGTGGAGGGTAAACAGCATCAGTGGGTGTTATAATGTTATAGGAATGCAGTTAGAAGCCTGGGTAGATCTATAACCCACTATAATAACATGAAGGTAGGCCTATAACCTGCTGTGATAGCATGAAGGTAGGCCTATAACCTATGATAGCATGAAAGGCCTAAAGCCTGCTATGATAACATGAACGTAGATAAGTATGTTCATGGAGCAACTTGCAGTGTGAACACTGATGTAGTCTGGCTTAGGCTTGGTTGCAAGTGCTTCTGACAGTGTGGTGATGTAGCCTGGCTTAGGCTTGGTTACAAGTGCTTCTGACAGTGTGGTGATGTAGCCTGGCTTAGGCTTGGTTACAAGTGCTTCTGACAGTGTGGTATGTAGTCTGGCTTAGGGTTGGTTGCAAGTGCTTCTGACAGTGTGTATGTAGCCTGGCTTAGGCTTGGTTACAAGTGCTTTTTGACAGTGTGGTGATGTAGCCTGGCTTAGGCTTGGGTTTCAAGTGCTTCTGACATGTGGTGATGTAGCCTGCTTAGGCCCTTTGGTTACAAGCCTCTTCTGACAGTGGGTGATGTAGCCTGGCTTAGGCTTGGTTACAAGTGCTTCTGACAGTGTGGTGATGTAGTCTGGCTTAGGCTTGGTTGCAAGTGCTTCTGACAGTGTGGTGATGTAGCCTGGCTTAGGCTTGGTTACAAGTGCTTCTGACAGTGTGGTGATGTAGCCTGGCTTAGGCTTGGTTACAAGTGCTTCTGGCAGTGTGGTGATGTAGCCTGGCTTTGCTTGGTTACAAGTGTTTTTTACAGTGTGGGATGTAGCCTGGCTTAGGCTTGGTTACAAGTGTTTCTGACAGTGTGGGGATGTAGCCTGGGTTAGGCTTGGGTTTCAAGTGCTTCTGGCAGTGTGGTGATGTAAGCCTGGCTTAGGCTTGGTTACAAGTGCTTCTGGCAGTGTGGTGATGTAGCCTGGGTTAGGCTTGGTTACAAGTTCTTTGGGCGGAGTGGTGTTGTAGTAGCCTGGCTTAGGCTTGGTTACAAGTGTTTCTGACAGTGTGGTGATGTAGCCTGGCTTAGGCTTGGTTACAAGTGCTTCTGGCAGTGTGGTGATGTAGCCTGGCTTAGGCTTGGTTACAAGTGCTTCTGGCAGTGTGGTGATGTAGCCTGGGTTAGGCTTGGTTACAAGTTCTTTGGGCGGAGTGGTGTTGTAGTAGCCTGGCTTAGGCTTGGTTACAAGTGCTTCTGACAGTGTGATGTGTAGTATCCTGGCTTATGCTTGGTACACAGAAAACTAGCCACTGCCATTCACAGGATGGATATGAGGTACACAATAAACTAGCCACTACCATCCACAGGATGGATATGAGGTACACAATAAACTAGCCACTACCATCCACAGGATGGATATGAGGTACACAATAAACTAGCCACTACCATCCACAGGATGGATATGAGGTACACAATAAACTAGCCACTACCATCCACAGGATGGATATGAGGTACACAATAAACTAGCCACTACCATCCACAGGATGGATATGAGATACACAATAAACTAGCCACTACCATCCACAAGATGGATATGAGGTACACAATAAACTAGCCACTACCATCCACAGGATGGATATGAGATACACAATAAACTAGCCACTACCATCCACAGGATGGATATGAGGTACACAATAAACTAGCCACTACCATCCACAGGATGAATGTGAGGTACACGATAAACTAGCCACTACCATCCACAGGATGGATATGAGATACACAATAAACTAGCCACTACCATCCACAGGATGGATATGAGGTACACAATAAACTAGCCACTACCATCCACAGGATGAATGTGAGGTACACGATAAACTAGCCACTACCATCCACAGGATGGATATGAGATACACAATAAACTAGCCACTACCATCCACAGGATGGATATGAGGTACACAATAAACTAGCCACTACCATCCACAGGATGAATGTGAGGTACACGATAAACTAGCCACTACCATCCACAGGATGGATATGAGATACACAATAAACTAGCCACTACCATCCACAGGATGGATATGAGATACACAATAAACTAGCCACTACCATCCACAGGATGGATATGAGGTACACAAACCAGCCACTAGAACGACAGAATCAATTCTATCTACAACCCTCGTTAGACGGTATTCCTAAGCCATCTACCATCCCCTATCCTCATTGGGTTTATTCCTTATCCTAATCCCATAGCTGATTTTTCATATGAAAATCCTGGGGTATGTCTGGCTGTGGCTTCGAGTCCAATTTCAGTAGTGGGGACTAATATCTTTCTTATGTTTTGTGGTCTGCTTGTGGCCGCAGACCTCTCTGCTGGAGACCCGAGTCCCCGCTGGTCTGCACCTGCTCTTTCCCACACGCCCATCTGCTCCACGCCCATCAGAAACACGCCCATCTTGTGCCTATCAGGATTTCTCAGCCACCCACAGTGGTAACACCAGCAGTGTTGCTACACTATTCTATATGATAGTTACACAGTGGTAACACCAGCAGTGTTGCTACACTATTCTATATGATACACAGTGGTAACACCAGCAGTGTTGCTACACTATTCTATATGATAGTTATACAGTGGTAACACCAGCAGTGTGTTGCTACACTATTCTATATGATAGTTACACAGTGGTAACACCAGCAGTGTTGCTACACTATTCTATATGATAGTTACACAGTGGTAACACCAGCAGTGTTGCTACGCTATTCTATATGATAGTTACACAGTGGTAACACCAGCAGTGTGTTGCTACACTATTCTATATGATAGTTACACAGTGGTAACACCAGCAGTGTTGCTACACTATTCTATATGATAGTTACACAGTGGTAACACCAGCAGTGTTGCTACACTATTCTATATGATAGTTACACAGTGGTAACACCAGCAGTGTGTTGCTACACTATTCTATATGATAGTTACACAGTGGTAACACCAGCAGTGTGTTGCTACACTATTCTATATGATAGTTACACAGTGGTAACACCAGCAGTGTTGCTACACTATTCTATATGATAGTTACACAGTGGTAACACCAGCAGTGTTGCTACACTATATGATAGTTACACAGTGGTAACACCAGCAGTGTTGCTACACTATTCTATATGATAGTTACACAGTGGTAACACAAGCAGTGTTGCTACGCTATTCTATATGATAGTTACACAGTGGTAACACCAGCATTGTTACACTATTCTATATGATAGTTACACAGTGGTAACACCAGCAGTGTTGCTACACTATTCTATATGATAGTTACACAGTGGTAACACCAGCAGTGTTGCTACACTATTCTATATGATAGTTACACAGTGGTAACACCAGCAGTGTGTTGCTACACTATTCTATTTGATAATTACACAGTGGTAACACCAGCTGTGTTGCTACACTATTCTATATGATAGTTACACAGTGGTAACACCAGCAGTGTTGCTACACTATTCTATATGATAGTTACACAGTGGTAACACCAGCAGTAGCGTTGCTACACTATTCTACATGATAGTTTCACAGTGGTAACACTAGCAGTGTTGCTACACTATTCTATGTGATAGTTACACAGTGGTAGCACCAGCAGTGTTGCTACACTATTCTACATGATAGTTACACAGTGGTAACACCAGCAGTGTTGCTGCACTATTCTATATGATAGTTACACAGTGGTAACACAAGCAGTGTTGCTACACTATTCTATATGATAGTTACACAGTGGTAACACCAGCAGTGTTGCTACACTATTCTATACGATAGTTACACAGTGGTAACACCAGTAGTGTGTTGCTACGCTATTATATACGATAGTTACACAGTGGTAACACCAGTAGTGAGTTGCTACACTATTCTATACGATAGTTACACAGTGGGAACACCAGTAGTGTGTTGCTACACTATTCTATATGATAGTTACACAGTGGTAACACCAGTAGTGTGTTGCTACACTATTCTCTACGATAGTTACACAGTGGTAACACCAGTAGTGAGTTGCTACACTATTCTATACGATAGTTACACAGTGGTAACAGCAGTAGTGTGTTGCTACGCTATTCTATACGATAGTTACACTGTGGTAACACCAGTAGTGAGTTGCTACACTATACGATAGTTACACAGTGGGAACACCAGTAGTGTGTTGCTACACTATTCTGTATGATAGTTACACAGTGGGAACACCAGCAGTGTGTTACTACACTATTCTATACGATAGTTACACAGTGGTAACACCAGCAGGGTGTTGCTACACTATTCTATACGATAGTTACACAGTGGGAACACCAGTAGTGTTGCTACACTATTCTATATGATAGTTACACAGTGGGAACACCAGCAGTGTGTTGCTACACTATTCTATACGATAGTTACACAGTGGGAACACCAGTAGTGTTGCTACACTATTCTATATGATAGTTACACAGTGGTAACACCAGCAGTGTTGCTACACTATTCTATATGATAGTTACACAGTGGTAACACCAGCAGTGTTGCTACACTATTCTATACGATAGTTACACAGTGGGAACACCAGCAGTGTTGCTACACTATTCTATATGATAGTCACACAGTGGGAACACCAGCAGTGTTGCTACACTATTCTATACGATAGTTACACAGTGGGAACACCAGCAGTTGCTACACTATACGATAGTTACACAGTGGGAACACCAGCAGTGTTGCTACACTATTCTATATGATAGTTACACAGTGGGAACACCAGCAGTGTTGCTACACTATTCTATATGATAGACAGTGGTAACACCAGCAGTGTTGCTTCACTATTCTGTATGATAGTTACACAGTGGGAACACCAGTAGTGTGTTGCTACACTATTCTACATGATAGTTACACAGTGGTAACACCAGCAGTGTTGCTACACTATTCTATATGATAGTTACACAGTGGTAACACCAGCAGTGTTGCTATACTGTTCTATATGATAGTTACACAGTGGTAACACCAGCAGTGTTGCTACACTATTCTATATGATAGTTACACAGTGGTAACACCAGCAGTGTTGCTGCACTATTCTATATGATAGTTACACAGTGGTAACACCAGCAGTGTTGCTACACTGTTCTATATGATAGTTACACAGTGGTAACACCAGCAGCGTTGCTACACTATTCTATACGATAGTTACACAGTGGTAACACCAGCAGTGTTGCTGCACTATTCTATATGATAGTTACACAGTGGTAACACCAGCAGTGTTGCTGCACTATTCTATACGATAGTTACACAGTGGTAACACCAGCAGTGTTGCTGCACTATTCTATACGATAGTTACACAGTGGTAACACCAGCAGTGTTGCTGCACTATTCTAGACGGAAGTCTTAGTTACATTTGCCTGTCATATTGCACACCTAGGGACAGTGAGCGGCTGTGGGTGGCGGGTGTACGGGGGGCGCGCCGCCCCCTCCGAGGAGCTGGTGGGGGCAGAGTTGTTTGTAACTCCGGGAGGAGAGAGTATACATTGATCTTCGATAGTGTCGTGCAGTTCCTAGTTTCCACTTGTGAGTTGCTCCTTCAGGAGAGTGTGGAGCTTGAGACGACCATCTGGCTAGGTTCTAGAGGGCCAGCTGGCTAGATTCTTGACTTTCTAGAGAATCTATGGCTTCTAGTGGACCCTGGCTAGATCTTGTGCTTTCTAGAGGACCCTGGATTGGTTCTATACTTACTAGAACACCTTGGCTTGTTTCTGTACTTTCTAGAACACACTGGCTTGTTTCTATACTCTCTAGAACACCTTGGCTTGTTTCTGTACTTTCTAGAACACACTGGCTTGTTTCTATACTCTCTAGAACACCTTGGCTTGTTTCTATACTTTCTAGAACACACTGGCTTGGTTTTATGCTTTCTAGAGGACCCTGGCTGCGTCCTATACTTCTAGAGGACCCTGGCTGCGTCCTATACTTTCTAGAGGACCCTGGCTGCGTCCTATACTTCTAGAGGACCCTGGCTGCGTCCTATACTTTCTAGAGGACCCTGGCTGCGTCCTATACTTCTAGAGGACCCTGGCTGCGTCCTATACTTCTAGAGGACCCTGGCTGCGTCCTATACTTCTAGAGGACCCTGGCTGCGTCCTATACTTCTAGAGGACCCTGGCTGCGTCCTATACATCTAGAGGACCCTGGCTGCGTCCTATACTTCTAGAGGACCCTGGCTGCGTCCTATACTTCTAGAGGACCCTGGCTGCGTCCTATACTTCTAGAGGACCCTGGCTGCGTCCTATACTTCTAGAGGACCCTGGCTGCGTCCTATACTTCTAGAGGGCCCTGGCTGCGTCCTATACTTCTAGAGGGCCCTGGCTGCGTCCTATACTTCTAGAGGGCCCTGGCTGCGTCCTATACTTCTAGGGGACCCTGGCTGCGTCCTATACTTTCTAGAGGACCCTGGCTGCGTCCTATACATCTAGAGGGCCCTGGCTGCGTCCTATACTTCTAGAGGACCCTGGCTGCGTCCTATACTTCTAGAGGGCCCTGGCTGCGTCCTATACTTCTAGAGGACCCTGGCTGCGTCCTATACTTTCTAGAGGACCCTGGCTGCGTCCTATACTTCTGAGGACCCTGGTGCGTCTATACTCTAGAGGCCTGGCTGCGTCCTATACTTCTAGAGGACCTGGCTGCGTCTATACTTCTAGAGGGCCCTGGCTGCGTCCTATACTTCTAGAGGACCCTGGCTGCGTCCTATACTTCTAGAGGGCCCTGGCTGCGTCCTATACATCTAGAGGACCCTGGCTGCGTCCTATACTTCTAGAGGACCCTGGCTGCGTCCTATACTTCTAGAGGACCCTGGCTGCGTCCTATACTTCTAGGGGGCCCTGGCTGCGTTTTATTCTAGGGGGCCCTGGCTGCGTCCTATACTTCTAGAGGGCCCTGGCTGCGTCCTATACTTCTAGGGGGCCCTGGTTTGATTCTATATTTTCTAGATATCCTAGTGGGATCTGCCTTTTTTTCCAAAATTCTATGTGATTCCCTGTATATGGTTGCAGGGATTGAGTCACAGCTCCTGGCCCCGCCTCTTCACTTTTCGTTACTAGGTCCACTGTCTCCCTGCTCCATGAGTTTTATCATACCTCGTCTTAAAGCTATGTATGGTTCCTTCCTCCACTACATCACTTTCTAGGCTATTCCACGGCCTGACAACTCTATGACTGAAGAAATACTTCCTAACATCCCTGTGATTCATCTGAGTCTTCAGCTTCCAATTGTGTCCCCTTGTTGCTGTGACCCCTTTTTTGTTTGTCCCCTTGTTGGTGTGACCCCTTGTTGGTGTGTCCCCTTGTTGGTGTGACCCCTTGTTGGTGTGACCCCTTGTTGGTGTGTCCCCTTGTTGCTGTGACCCCTTGTTGGTGTGACCCCTTGTTGCTGTGACCCCTTGTTGGTGTGTCCCCTTGTTGGTGTGTCCCCTTGTTGCTGTGACCCCTTGTTGGTGTGTCCCTTTGTTGCTCTGACCCCTTGCTGCTGTGTCCCCCTGTTGAGTGTCCCCCTGTTGCTGTGTTCCCGTTGCTGTGTCCCCCTGTTGCTGTGTCCCCGTTGCTGTGTCCCCCTGTTGTTGTGTCCCCCTGTTGCTGTGTCCCCCTGTTGCTGTGTCCCCTGTTGTGTCCCCCTGTTGCTGTGTCCCCCTGTTGTTGTGTCCCTTTGTTGCTGTGTCCCATCTCTGCCACACTCTGTCCACTAATGGCTAAAGCTCTCGCTTCACACGGTGATGTTCGGGTTCGATTCCCGACGAGGGTAGAAATATGAGGCGTGTTTCCTTACACCTGCTGTCTATGTTCACCCATCAGTAAAATGGGTACCTGGGTGTTAGTGGAATGGTGTGGGTGGCATCCTGGGCGTTAGTGGAATGGTGTGGGTGGCATCCTGGGTGTTAGTGGACTGGTGTGGGTCACATCCTGGGTGTTAGTGGACTGGTGTGGGTCAAATCCTGGGTGTTAGTGGACTGGTGTGGGTCACATCCTGGGTGTTAGTGGACTGGTGTGGGTCACATCCTGGGTGTTAGTGGACTGGTGTGGGTCACATCCTGGGTGTTAGTGGACTGGTGTGGGTCACATCCTGGGTGTTAGTGGACTGGTGTGGGTCACATCCTGGGTGTTAGTGGACTGGTGTGGGTCACATCCTGGGTGTTAGTGGACTGGTGTGGGTCACATCCTGGGTGTGGGTCACATCCCGGGTGTTAGTGGACTGGTGTAGGTCACATCCTGGATGTTAGTGGACTGGTGTGGGTCACATCCTGGGTGTTAGTGGACTGGTGTGGGTCACGTCCTGGGTGTTAGTGGACTGGTGTAGGTCACATCCTAGGTGTTAGTGGACTGGTGTGGGTCACATCCTGGGTGTTAGTGGACTGGTGTGGGTCACATCCTGGGTGTTAGTGGACTGGTGTGGGTCACATCCTGGGTGTCAGTGGGCTGGTGTGGGTCACATCCTGGGTGTTAGTGGACTGGTGTGGGTCACATCCTGGGTGTTAGTGGACTGGTGTGGGTCACGTCCTGGGTGTTAGTGGACTGGTGTGGGTCACATCCTGGGTGTCAGTGGACTGGTGTGGGTCACATTCTGGGTGTCAGTGGAGTGGTGTGGGTCACATCCTGGGTGTTAGTGGACTGGTGTGGGTCACATTCTGGGTGTTAGTGGGCTGGTGTGGGTCACATCCTGGGTGTTAGTGGACTGGTGTAGGTCACATCCTGGGTGTTAGTGGACTGGTGTGGGTCACATCCTGGGTGTTAGTGGACTGGTGTGGGTCACATCCTGGGTGTTAATGGACTGGTGTGGGTCACATCCTGGGTGTTAGTGGACTGGTGTGGGTCACATCCTGGGTGTTAGTGGACTGGTGTGGGTCACATCCTGGGTGTTAGTGGACTGGTGTGGGTCACATCCTGGGTGTTAGTGGACTGGTGTGGGTCACATCCTGGGTGTTAGTGGACTGGTGTGGGTCACATCCTGGGTGTTAGTGGACTGGTGTGGGTCACATCCCGGGTGTTAGTGGACTGGTGTGGGTCACATCCTGGGTGTTAGTGGACTGGTGTGGGTCACATCCTGGGTGTTAGTGGACTGGTGTGGGTCACATCCTGGGTGTTAGTGGACTGGTGTGGGTCACATCCTGTGACAAAACTGACCTAATTTGCGGGAAATGCTCAGCATAACAAGGGACTTTCTATATAGTAGAATGTCACTGATGTCAGCTATGATCTGTATACCTTGTACATGTACTTGTATACCTTGTACATGTACTTGTATACCTTGTACATGTATTTGTATACCTTGTACATGTATTTGTATACCTTGTACATGTACTGGTATACCTTGTACATGTGCTTGTATACCTTGTACATGTATTTGTATACCTTGTACATGTACTTGTATACCTTGTACATGTACTGGTATACCTCGTACATGTACTTGTATACCTTGTACATGTACTTGTATACCTTGTACATGTACTTGTATACCTTGTACATGTACTTGTATACCTTGTACATGTACTTGTTACACTTGTTACATGTATCTTGTACACCTTGTACATGTGCTTGTATACCTTTTACATGTACTTGTATACCTTGTACATGTACTGGTATACCTTGTACATGTACTGGTATACCTTGTACATGTACTTGTATACCTTGTACATGTACTGGTATACCTTGTACATGTACTGGTATACCTTTTACATGTACTTGTATACCTTGTACATGTACTGGTATACCTTGTACATGTACTGGTATACCTTGTACATGTACTTGTATACCTTGTACATGTACTTGTATACCTTGTACATGTACTGGTATACCTTGTACATGTACTGGTATACCTTGTACATGTACTTGTATACCTTGTACATGTACTTGTATACCATGTACATATACTGGTAGAAATAATAATAATTATTAATATTATAATGTCCCCCCTATCTCTCCTGTCCTCCAGTGTCGTCAGGTTGATTTCCCTTAACCTCTCCTCACAGGACATTCCCCTTAGCTCTGGGACTAGTCTTGCTGCAAACCTTTGCACTTTCTCTATTTTTTTAACGTGCTTGACCAGGTGTGGGTTCCAAACTGGTGCTGCATACTCCAGTATGGCCCTGACGTACACAATGTATAAAGACTTGAACGATTCCTTACTAAGGTATCGGAACGCTATTCTCAGGTTTGTCAGGCGCCCATATACTGCAGCAGTTATCTAGTTGATGTGTGTCTCAGGAGATGTGCTCGGTGTTATACTCACCCCAAGGTCTTTTTCCTTGAGTGAGGTTTGCAGTCTTTGACCACCTAGACTGTACTCTGTCCGCGGTTTTCTTTGACCTTTCCCAATCTTCATGACTTTGCATTAGGTGGGGTTAAACTGCAGGAGCCAGTTGCTGGACCAGGTCTGTAGCCTGTCCAGGTCTCTTTGTAGTCCTGCCTGATCCTCATCCGACTTAATTCTCCTCATTAACTTCACATCATCTGCAAACAAGAACACTTCTGAGTCTAACCCTTCCATCATGTCGTTCACATATACCAGAAACAACACTAGTCCTAGGACTGATCCCTGTGGGACCCCGGTCGTCACAGGCGCCCACTCTGACACCTCGTCACGTACCATGACTCGTTGTTTCGTCCCTGTCAGGTATTCCCTGATGCATTGTAGTGCCTTCCCTGTTACCCCTGCTTGGTCTTCCAACTTTTGCACTAATCTCTTGTGTGGAACTGTGTCAAACGCTTTCTTAGAGTGCAAGAAAATGCAGTACACCCACCCCTCTCTCTCTTGTCCTACTGCTGTCACCCTGTCATAGAGCTCCAGTAGGTTTGTGACACATGATATCCCGTCCCTGAAACCGTGCTGGTTGTCGTTGATAAGCTCATTCCTCTCTAGGTGCCCCACCACTTTCCTTCTGAGTGTGTGTGTGTGTGTACTCATCTGTATGTTGCTGCAGGGGTCGAATCACAACTCCTGAAACCTCCTTTTCACTGGTCGCTACTAGGACCACCCTTCCTGTGTGGGGAGATGCTAGGTATTGCTTGCTAGGATCAAGAAGTCCCCAGATGATCATTAGACTAAACTGGTAATCTGATCAATCTCGCCTCCAACAAGGTACCATCATCATCTCAACAAGGTCAGGTACTGACCACAAATCTTATTCTCAAGATTTTTTTTCAGTTTCCATCAGTTTCTCTACAGTTGTCGCAGGTGGAAAAAATAATTCTCACAAATGTAATCAACAGCAAAATAATTTCTGATGGAATGTAAGTAATTTGCATATAGGTACAAGGTATAGTAATTTGCATATAGGTACAAGGTATAGAATATCTTAAGTTTTTGTAGGTAGAGGTATACATAAGTATAATTAGCATACATAGTAACATATTCAGTACAGTCACAGGCGATAGAAATACTGGACAAGCCAGGAGGGGGACGACGGAACTCTTCAGTTCGGGATCTTTCACATGAATTTGGTCATTAGGAGCTATGCAAGGGTATCCCAGTATTGTATAACCCCAGTTCAATGTACCACGGGTATCCCAGTATTGTATAACCCCAGTTCAATGTACCACGGGTATCCCAGTATTGTATAACCCCAGTTCACTGTACCACGGGTATCCCAGTATTATATAACCACAGTTCACTGTACCACAGGTATCCCAGTATTATATAACCACAGTTCACTGTACCACAGGTATCCCAGTATTATATAACCACAGTTCACTGTACCACGGGTATCCCAGTATTATATAACCACAGTTCACTGTACCACAGGTATCCCAGTATTGTATAACCCCAGTTCACTGTACCACGGGTATCCCAGTATTATATAACCACAGTTCACTGTACCACGGGTATCCCAGTATTGTATAACCCCAGTTCACTGTACCACGGGTATCCCAGTATTATATAACCACAGTTCACTGTACCACGGCTATCCCAGTATTGTATAACCCCAGTTCACTGTACCACGGGTATCCCAGTATTATATAACCCCAGTTCACTGTACCACGGGTATCCCAGTATTATATAACCACAGTTCACTGTACCACGGGTATCCCAGTATTGTATAACCCCAGTTCACTGTACCACGGGTATCCCAGTTCACTGTACCACAGGTATCCAGGAAAGGTATTCCTAGGAGTGTGTGTCTGGGAGTAAATATTCTGTGTGCACATTGTGGCGTTTTAGGCACAGGTGACAAATGCAACGCCTTAGCACTTAGGCACTCCTATAAGTGGCACCCTCCACTTCTTGTCAACAAGTGCCTGACAGTTCCACAAGGTCATTAATCAGGAGAGACTTTCGCTTCTCTCTTAAACTGTCATCAGATTCCGAACGATAAATCTTTTCTATGTTCTACAGTAGTCAGCTTTCCAGTAGGTCTATGCCACTCTCAGGTACCTATTTACACAGGCAGTAGGTGCAAGGAGGCTTGACTTTACGTCTTAACCTGCTCTGCCACTACCATCCACAGGATGGATATGAGGTACACAATAAACTAGCCACTACCATCCACAGGATGGATATGAGGTACACAAACTAGCCACTACCATCCACAGGATGGATATGAGGTACACAAACTAGCCACTACCATCCACAGGATGGATATGAGGTACACAATAAACTAGCCACTACCATCCACAGAATGGATATGAGGTACACAATAAACTAGCCACTACCATCCACAGGATGGATATGAGGTACACAATAAACTAGCCACTACCATCCACAGGATGGATATGAGGTACACAATAAACTAGCCACTACCATCCACAGGATGGATATGAGGTACACAATAAAACTAGCCACTACCATCCACAGGATGGATATGAGGTACACAATAAACTAGCCACTACCATCCACAGGTATGGATATGAGGTACACAATAAACTAGCCACTATACCCACAGGATGGATATGAGGTACACAATAAACTAGCCACTACCATCCACAGGATGGATATGAGGTACACAAACTAGCCACTACTACCCACAGGATGGATATGAGGTACACAATAAACTAGCCACTACCATCCACAGGATGGATATGAGGTACACAAACTAGCCACTACTACCCACAGGATGGATATGAGGTACACAATAAACTAGCCACTACCATCCACAGGATGGATATGAGGTACACAATAAACTAACCACTCCATCCACAGGATGGGGTATGAGGTACACAATAAACTAGCCACTACCATCCACAGGATGGATATGAGGTACACAATAAACTAGCCACTACCATCCACAGGATGGATATGAGGTACACAATAAACTAGCCACTACCATCCACAGGATGGATATGAGGTACACAATAAACTAGCCACTACCATCCACAGGATGGATATGAGGTACACAAACTAGCCACTACCATCCACAGGATGGATATGAGGTACACAATAAACTAGCCACTACCATCCACAGGATGGATATGAGGTACACAATAAACTAGCCACTACCCTCCACAGGATGGATATGAGGTACACAATAAACTAGCCACTACCATCCACAGGATGGATATGAGGTACACAATAAACTAGCCACTACCATCCACAGGATGGATATGAGGTACACAATAAACTAGCCACTACCATCCACAGGATGGATATGAGGTACACAATAAACTAGCCACTACTACCCACAGGATGGATATGAGGTACACAATAAACTAGCCACTACCATCCACAGGATGGATATGAGGTACACAAACTAGCCACTACTACCCACAGGATGGATATGAGGTACACAATAAACTAGCCACTACCATCCACAGGATGGATATGAGGTACACAAACTAGCCACTACCATCCACAGGTGGATATGAGGTACACAATAAACTAGCCACTACCATCCACAGGATGGATATGAGGTACACAAAACTAGCCACTACCATCCACAGGATGGATATGAGGTACACAATAAACTAGCCACTACCATCCACAGGATGGATATGAGGAAACAAAATAAACTAGCCATTTCCCATCCACAGGATGGATTGAGGTACACTAAACTAGCCACTACCATCCCACAGGATGGATATGAGGTACACAATAAACTAGCCACTACCATCCACAGGATGGATATGAGGTACAC
This sequence comes from Cherax quadricarinatus, assembly GCF_026875155.1. Classification (NCBI taxonomy): domain Eukaryota; kingdom Metazoa; phylum Arthropoda; class Malacostraca; order Decapoda; family Parastacidae; genus Cherax; species Cherax quadricarinatus. The sequence continues at coordinate 10,648,089 of NC_069493.1, forward strand.
AATAAACAAAGCCACTACCATCCACAGGATGGATATGAGGTACACAAACTAGCCACTACCATCCACAGGATAGATATGAGGTACACAATAAACTAGCCACTACCATCCACAGGATGGATATGAGGTACACAATAAACTAGCCACTACCATCCACAGGATGGATATGAGGTACACAAAAAACTAGCCACTACCATCCACAGGATGGATATGAGGTACACAAACTAGCCACTACCATCCACAGGATAGATATGAGGTACACAAACGAACAAGTTACATTCAACACTAGATATTCACCTAACTGTATTGATGTAGGTGTAACTATGTTTGTGAGACTGGGAAACACTGTGTTGTGTCAGAGAGTTGTGTTGCAAATGTGCTAATATTCCTGTCCCGGTCGTGGGACGGTATTTTCTTCTCAAATTTACTACAATAAACCTGGTAAGTTTTCCTGCTGGATTTATTCCTGTAGTCTTGAATTTAGTGAGTTTATTTGTTTCCTTTTGAAGACTTGTTCTAAGGTTTTAGGGGGAATTTGTAGGTTGAAATTTGTGGGGGAGGTGATGTAGGGGGAGTCATGTCTGGAGACAAAGCAGGGGTGTCACTAGCACGATAAGAGACAACACAGTAAGTGTCAGGGGTCCAAGACTGTTCAACTGCCTCCCAGCATACATAAGGGGGATTACCAATAGACTCCTGGTTGTCTGCAAGACCCCTGGTTGTCTGCAAGACTGCTGGTTGTCTGCAAGACCCCTGGTTGTCTGCAAGACCCCTGGTTGTCTTCAAGACTCCTGGTTGTCTTCAAGACTCCTGGTTGTCTTCAAGACTCCTGGTTGTCTTCAAGACTCCTGGTTGTCTTCAAGACTCCTGGTTGTCTTCAAGACTCCTGGTTGTCTTCAAGACTCCTGGTTGTCTTCTAGACTCCTGGTTGTCTTCAAGACTCCTGGCTGTCTTCAAGACTCCTGGTTGTCTTCAAGACTCCTGGTTGTCTTCAAGACTCCTGGTTGTCTTCAAGACTCCTGGTTGTCTTCAAGACTCCTGGTTGTCTTCAAGACTCCTGGCTGTCTTCAAGACCTCTGGCTGTCTTCAAGATCCCTGGTTGTCTTCAAGACCCCTGGTTGTCTTCAAGACCCCTGGTTGTCTTCAAGACTCCTGGTTGTCTTCAAGACTCCTGGTTGTCTTCAAGACCCCTGGTTGTCTTCAAGACCCTGGTTGTCTTCAATTCCTCTGGTTGTCTTCAAGACCCATGGTTGTCTACAAGACTCCTGGTTGTCTTCAAGACTCCTGGTTGTCTTCAAGACCCCTGGTTGTCTTCAAGACCCCTGGTTGTCTTCAAGACCCCTGGTTGTCTTCAAGACCCCTGGTTGTCTTCAAGACTCCTGGTTGTCTTCAAGACTCCTGGTTGTCTTCAAGACTCCTGGTTGTCTTCAAGACTCCTGGTTGTCTTCAAGACACCTGGTTGTCTTCAAGATCCCTGGTTGTCTTCAAGACTCCTGGTTGTCTTCAAGACTCCTGGTTGTCTTCAAGACTCCTGGTTGTCTTCAAGACTCCTGGTTGTCTTCAAGACCCTTGGTTGTCTTCAAGACCCCTGGTTGTCTTCAAGACCCCTGGTTGTCTTCAAGACCCCTGGTTGTCTTCAAGACTCCTGGTTGTCTTCAAGACCCCTGGTTGTCTTCAAGACCCCTGGTTGTCTTCAAGACCCCTGGTTGTCTTCAAGACCCCTGGTTGTCTTCAAGAGGGAGCTGGACAGACACAAAGTCAGTACCTGACCAGCCAGGCTGTGGTTCCTACGTTAGTTTACGTGCGACCAGTAGTAACAACCTGGTTGATCAGTCCCTGATCCACCATCAGGCCTGGTCATGGACCGTGTCAGTGGCTTAATAGGAGTTTGGTCTAAAGGGAAGGTTGGCAGTAAGGGAGAAAGGGTTCCCCTTTGCTTACCCTGGTTGTTTCACAGTGTTCGAACCCCCAGGGTTCATTCTGTGTTCTAATTAACCGGTTATAACTACTTTCACACAGTGTTCGAACCCCCAGGGTTCATTCTGTGTTCTAATTAACCGGTTATAACTACTTTCACACAGTGTTCGAACCCCCAGGGTTCATTCTGTGTTTAATTAACCGGTTATAACTACTTTCACACAGTGTTCGAACCCCCAGGGTTCATTCTGTGTTCTAATTAACCGGTTATAACTACTTTCACACAGTGTTCGAACCCCCAGGGTTCATTCTGTGTTCTAATTAACCGGTTATAACTACTTTCCCCACAGTGTTCGAACCCCCAGGGTTCATTCTGTGTTCTAATTAACCGGTTATAACTACTTTCACACAGTGTTCGAACCCCCAGGGTTCATTCTGTGTTCTAATTAACCGGTTATAACTACTTTCACACAGTGTTCGAACCCCCAGGGTTCATTCTGTGTTCTAATTAACCGGTTATAACTACTTTCACACAGTGTTCGAACCCCCAGGGTTCATTCTGTGTTCTAATTAACCGGTTATAACTACTTTCACACAGTGTTCGAACCCCCAGGGTTCATTCTGTGTTCTAATTAACCGGTTATAACTACTTTCACACAGTGTTCGAACCCCCAGGGTTCATTCTGTGTTCTAATTAACCAGGTAAACGTATTTTCTGGCCTTCGAAACCTTGTCAAATTCTCTTCTAAATCAATGTATTGATTTAGATGTCACTATCTAGCTCTAATGTCCTTCTATGTTATATAAACTAGATTCTAGATGTTTTTCTTCATGTCTTCTGTGTCTGTTCACCTGTGTCTTTGTTACTACGATATCTTGTATATCGTGATCATATCTCCCATCTGGTTATAGGGATGATTTCGTTCTCTATGCTGTCAGTGTTTAATTAGCAGTAAGTAGGTAACTGTGTATTAGGTGATTGGTGTAGGTGGCATCCTGGGGGAGAGGCTTTAATGCTCCACAGTGGAAATAAGCCAGAGTGGCTTTCCTGGGTTAATAAGATTGACCTTAATGACCCTGGTGTAGTAGATAGACTTTAAACCCCATTAACCAACCAACCAGTCTTAATGACCCTCGTGTAGTAGATAGACTTTAAACCCCATTAACCAACCAACCAGTCTTAATGACCCTGGTGTAGTAGATAGACTTTAAACCCCATTAACCAACCAAACCAGTCTTATGACCCTCGTGTAGTAGATAGACTTTAAACCCATTACAACCAACCAGTCTAATGACCCTCGTGTAGTAGATAGACTTTAAACCCATTAACCAACCAACCAGTCTTAATGACCTCGTGTAGTAGATAGACTTTAAACCCATTAACCAACCAACCAGTCTTAATGACCCTCGTGTAGTAGATAGACTTTAAACCCATTAACCAACTAACCAGTCTTAATGACCCTCGTGTAGTAGATAGACTTTAAACCCCATTAACCAACCAACCAGTCTTAATGACCCTCGTGTAGTAGATAGACTTTAAACCCCATTAACCAACCAACCAGTCTTAATGACCCTGGTGTAATAGATAGACTTTAAACCTCATTAACCAACCAACCAGTCTTAATGACCCTCGTGTAGTAGATAGACTTTAAACCTCATTAACCAACCAACCAGTCTTAATGACCCTCGTGTAGTAGATAGACTTTAAACCCCATTAACCAACAAATTAGGCTTGATGATCCTTGTGTAGTAGTGTGTGTACTCACTCAGGTGTGGTTGCAGGGTTCGAGTCATAGCTCCTGGCCCCGCCTCTTCACTGGTCGCTATTAGGTCACTCTTCCTGAACCGTGAGCTTTATCATACCTGTGTGTGTGTGTGTGTGTGTGTGTGTGTGTGTGTGTGTGTGTGTGTGTGTGTGTTTTGTGTGTGTTGTGTGTGGTGTGTTGTGTGTGTGTGTGTGTGTGTGTGTGTGTGTGTGTGTGTGTGTTGTGTGTGTGTGTGTGTGTGTGTGTGTGTGTGTTGTGTGTGTGTGTGTGTTGTGTGTGTGTTGTGTGTGTGTGTGTGTGTGTGTGTTGTGTGTGTGTGTGTGTGTGTGTGTGTGTGTTGTGTGTGTGTGTTTTTGTGTGTGTGTGTGTGTGTGTTGTGTGTGTGTGTGTGTGTGTGTGTGTGTGTGTGTGTGTTGTGTGTGTGTGTTGTGTGTGTTTGTGTGTGTGTGTGTGTGTTGTGTGTGTGTGTGTGTTGTGTGTGTGTGTGTGTGTGTGTGTGTGTGTGTGTGTGTGTGTGTGTGTGGAGAGAGAGAGATGCGGGTGTGAGAGATTCTCCAAGCCTCCTCAGAGTGCTGAATAAGAATTCTCGTATGGTGGGCTGAAGGGTGGGCTGGTGGGCTAAAGGGTGGGCTGGTGGGCTAAAGGGTGGGCTGGTGGGCTGAAGGGTGGGCTGGTGGGCTGGGAAGCTCCAGGTGCTCCTACTGTTTCTCCTCTCCAGGACTTTGACAATTGCCCAACAACACATTCTGGATAAGTGAGATTTCCTCCAAGCTTTAAGCTCTCAAGCTTTATACCCTGCAGATTTATACCCTTCTGCTTTAAGCTTTATAACCTCCAGCTTCAAGCACAGATATAAACACTAGCCACAACTTAGTATCATAACATAGATAATAACACTAGCCACGTTCATGGCAGGAGAGATATCAGAACTGGAACAGTATTGTTCAGTGTTGACGACCTCGTTCATGGCAGGAGAGATATCAGAACTGGAACAGTATTGTTCAGTGTTGACGACCTCGTTCATGGCAGGAGAGATATCAGAACTGGAACAGTATTGTTCAGTGTTGACGACCTCGTTCATGGCAGGAGAGATATCAGAACTGGAACAGTATTGTTCAGTGTTGACGACCTCGTTCATGGCAGGAGAGATATCAGAACTGGAACAGTATTGTTCAGTGTTGACGACCTCGTTCATGGCAGGAGAGATATCAGAACTGGAACAGTATTGTTCAGTGTTGACGACCTCGTTCATGGCAGGAGAGATATCAGAACTGGAACAGTATTGTTCAGTGTTGACGACCTCGTTCATGGCAGGAGAGATATCAGAACTGGAACAGTATTGTTCAGTGTTGACGACCTCGTTCATGGCAGGAGAGATATCAGAACTGGAACAGTGTTGTTCAGTGTTGACGACCTCGTTCATGGCAGGAGAGATATCAGAACTGGAAGAGTATTGTTCAGTGCTGACGACCTCGTTCATGGCAGGAGAGATATCAGAACTGGAACAGTATTGTTCAGTGTTGACGACCTCGTTCATGGCAAGAGAGATATCAGAACTGGAAGAGTATTGTTCAGTGCTGACGACCTCGTTCATGGCAGGAGAGATATCAGAACTGGAACAGTATTGTCCAGTGTTGACGACCTCGTTCATGGCAGGAGAGATATCAGAACTGGAACAGTATTGTTCAGTGTTGACGACCTCGTTCATGGCAGGAGAGATATCAGAACTGGAACAGTATTGTTCAGTGTTGACGACCTCGTTCATGGCAGGAGAGATATCAGAACTGGAACAGTTAGACATCCTATAGGACCAAGGTAGAGCCAATAAAACATTTAAATTACTGGGAACGCCTCAGAATCCTAGATATGTACTCAGTGAACGGTAGAAGAGAGAGGTACATGATATGGAAGATGCTGGAGGACCTGGTCCCAACGCTACACACTGCCATAACTATATACTGGAGTGAGATATATGGCAGGAAGTGTAAAATAATCCAAGTGAGAAAGCAAGGGCACCGTGGGCACAATAAGAGAACATTGTATCAACATCCATGGTAACAATAGCAGTGTAATGCGTAGCGGAAGCTACGATAGCTGTTTACTGCGTAGCTTTAGGCTATGGTAGCTGTGTACTATATGGCAGAAGCTACGATAGGTGAGTACCACATAGTTGGTAAATGTACGATAGCTGTGTACTACGTAGAAGCTACAATAGCTGTGTACTGCACAGAAGCTCCAATAACTGTAAACTGCATAGCATAGGCTACGATAACAGTGTACCAGGTAGTTGCTGGAGCTACGATAGCAGTGTACCAGGTAGTTGCTGGAGCTACAATAGCTGTGTACCACGTAGTTGCTGGAGCTACGATAGCTGTGCACCACGTACTTGCTGGAGCTACGATAGCTGTGTACCACGAAGCTGCTGGAGCTACGATAGCTGTGTACCACGTAGTTGCTGGAGCTACGATAGCTGCGTACAACGTAGTTGGTGGAGCTACGATAGCAGTGTGCCTGGTAGTTGCTAGAGCTACGATAGCAGTTTACCAGGTAGTTGCTGGAGCTACGATAGCAGTGTACCAGGTATTTGCTGGAGCTACGATAGCTGTGTACCACATAGCTGCGGGAGCTACGATAGCAGTGTACCATATAGCTGCGGGAGCTGCGATAACTGTGTGCCACATAGCTGTGGGAGCTACGATAACTGTGTACCACGTAGCTGTGGGAGCTACGATAGCTGTGTACCACATAGCTGCTGGAGCTACGATAGCTGTGCACCACATAGCTGCTGGAGCTACGATAGCAGTGTACCAGGTAGTTGCGGGAGCTACGATAGCTGTGTACCACACAGCTGCTGGAGCTACGATAGCAGTGTACCAGGTTGCGGGAGCTACGATAGCTGTGTACCACATAGTTGCTGCAGCTACGATAGCTGTGTACCACGTAGCTGCTGGAGCTACGATAGCTGTGTACCACATAGCTGCTGGAACTACGATAGCTGTATACCACATAGCTGTTGGAGCTACGATAGCTGTGTACCACATATCTGCTGGAGCTACGAAAGCTGTGTACCACATAGCTGCTGGAGCGACGATAGCAGTGTACCACATAACTGCTGGAGCTACGATAGCAGTGTACCACATAGCTGCGGGAGCTACGATAGCTGTGTACCACATAGCTGCTGGATCTACGATAGCTGTGTACCACATAGCTGCTGGATCTACGATAGCTGTGTACCAAATAGCTGCGGGAGCTACGATAGTGTACCACATAGCTTCGGGAGCTACGATAGCTGTGTACCACATAGCTGCTGGATCTACGATAGCAGTGTACCACATAGATGCGGGAGCTACGGTAGCTGTGTACCACATAGCTGCGGGAGTTAAGATAGCAGTGTACCACATAGCTGCGGGAGCTACGATAGCAGTGTACCACATAGATGCGGGAGCTACGGTAGCTGTGTACCACATAGCTGCGGGAGTTAAGATAGCAGTGTACCACATAGCTGCGGGAGCAACGATAGCAGTGTACTGTTTTTGGGGGGTTTTTTATTGTTTTGTGGCTTGGGTTTTTTCTGTTTTTGGGTTTTTTTATTTTTGTTGCTGTTGATACTGTTTTTTTGGGGGTTTTTTTTTGGGGGTGTTGTTTTTTGTTTTTTTTGGGAATGTTTTTTGTGGCTTTTATTTATTTTTTGGGTGTTGATATTTTGTTTTGGGGGTTTGGGATTTTTTTTTATTGTGGCTGTTGATTGTTTTGGGGTGTTGATTTTGTTTTGGGTGTTAAAATTTTTTGGGGGTTTAAAATTTTTTTGGGTTGCTGTTATTGTTTTGATCTTTTTTTTTCTTTTTTATTTTTGTCTTTTTTGTTTTTTTTTTGTTTTGTTAATTGTTATTTTGTGGTTTTTTTTTGGGTTGTTTTTGGTTGTTTTTTTTTTGGGTTGGGGGTTTTTTTTATTGGGGTGTTTTTGGGTTTATTTTATTGGGGGTTTTAACTTTATTGTTTTGGGTTGAAAACTGTTTTTGGTTTTTTCCTGTTTTTGGTTTGATATTTTTTGGGGTTTGGGTTGAACTGTTTTGTGGCTGTTTGAACTGTTTTGGGGTGTTTATTTGTTGGGGCTTTGATACTGTTATTTTTGTTTTTTTGGGGTTTGGTTTTTTTTGGGCTGTTAAATTTTTTTTGGGGTTTATTTTTGGGTTGTATGTTTTTTTTGGGGGTTGTGGTTTTGTCTTGTTTTGGGGGTTTTAAATTTTGGGGGTTTTGGGTTTTTTTGGGGTTTTACTGTTTTTTTTGGTTTTTTTTTTGGGGTTGTTTTGGGGTTTTTTTTTTGCTTTTTTGGATTTGTTTTTGTGGCTTTGATTTTTTTGGGGCTGTTGATATTTTTTTGGGGTTTGATTTTTGTTTTTGTTCTGTTTTTTCGGTTTGTTTTGGGTTTGTTTTTTGTTTTGTCTTTTTTTGGTTTGTTTGGGGGGCTTTTATTTGGCTGTTGTTTTTTATTGGGGTGTTGATATTTTTGTGGCTTTTATATGTTTTTTGGGGCTGTTGATCTTTATTTTTTGGGGTTTTTTTTTGTTGTTATTTTGGGTTTTCTTTTATTGGGGTTTTTTGGGGTTTTTTTGGCTGTGATCTTTATTGTGGATTTAAAATTTTTGGTTTTCGATTTTTAAATTTTTTGGCTGTTGATACTTTTTTGTTTGTTTCTGTTATTTGGGCGTTGTTTACTTTTTATTGTGGGTTTGTTTTATTGTGGTGTTGTACTTTTTGTTGCTTTTATGTTTTGTGGGTTATATGTTTTGGGGGGGTTGTTGGTTGTTATTTTTTTTTTTTGGGGGCCTGTTTGGTTTTTGGGGGTTTGTGTCTGTTATTGTGGTTTAAATTTATGTTTATTTTTTTTGGTGTTGAACTGTTTTGTGGGGGTTTTTTTTTTTTCTGTTATTGGTTATTGTTTTTTTTGGGGGTTTTCGTTTTTGGGTGTTTACTGTTTTTGTGGCTGTTGATATGTTATTGTGGTGTTGATACTGTTTTGTGGTTTTTTAATTTTTTGGGTTTTTTTTTGGGGGGTTTTACTGTTTGTGGCTTTTGATTGTTATTGGGTGTTGATACTGTTTTGGGGTGGGGGTTTTTTTTTGTTTTTTTTTTATTTTTTGTTTGTTAGGTGGCTTTAAATATGTTTTGTGGCTGTTGAATTTTTTTTGGGTTTATGTTTTTGGGGTTTTGTTTTGTTTTTGTTTGGGTGTATGTTTTTGGGGTTTTGTATTTTTTGGGGTGATCGTTTTGGGGGGTTTTGTATTTTTGTGGCTGTTGATTTTTTGGGGGGTTGATATGTTAGGGTTGTTGTACTGTTATTTTGGGTTTTTTTTTGTTTTCTTTTTGTGGTGTTTTTTTTTTGGTGTGTTTTGTTATTTTTTGGTTGTTGTTATTGGGTTTGTTTTTTGGGGGCTGTTTTTTTGTGGTTTGATAGTTTTTTTGGGTTGATTTTTATTGTGGTGTTGTCTGTTATTGGGCTGTTGATATGTTATTGTGGCTTTGTATGTTTTGTGTGTTAAATTTGTTATTTGGTTTTGATATGTTATTGTGGCTTTGATACTGTTTTTGGGGGTTTTAAATTTTGGGTTTGAATGTTTGTGGTGTTGATACTGTTATTGGCTGTTGAAAATGTTTTTTGGGTTTTTATTGTTATTTGGGTTGTATTTTTTGGGTTTGTGTTGTTATTGTTTGTATTTTTTTTGGGGGGTTTTTTTTTTTGGGGTTTTGGTTTTTTTGTTTTATTGTTGGGGTGTTGTTTTTGTGGGGGATAATGTTATTGGGCGGGATACTTTATTGTGGCTGTTGTATTTTTTTGGGGTTGAATTTTTTGGGTTGTTTTCTTTTTGTGGGGGTTTTTTATTGTGGGTTTGTTGTTTTTTGGGGGGAATTGTTATTGTTGGGGTTTTTTGGGTTTGTTTTTTGTGGTGTTAAATTTTTTTTGGGGAAAGGGGGGTGTTTTTTTTTGGGGTTTTTTTTTTGGGGTTGATATGTTTTTGGGTTTGAAAATGTTATGTGGTGTTGATACTGTTATTTGTTTTGTTATTTTTTTTGGGTGGTGTTGCTTTTTTTGGGGGTTTGAACGGTTATTGGGGGTTTTGTATGTTTTGTGGTTTTTTGGGGTTTATGTTATTTGTGGTGTTGTATTTTTGGGTTGAAAAATTTTTGGGTGTTGTTTGTTTGGGGTTGAATTTATTGTGGCTGTTGATACTGTTTTGTGGTGTTGTACTTTTTTTGGGGGCTGTTATTTGGTGTTAAACTGTATTGGGCTTTTGATTTTATTTGGTTTTGAAGTTATTGGGGGTTTTGGGTTTTTTTGGGGTTTGTTTTTTTTTGGGGGTGTTGATATGTTATTGTGGGGTTGTACTGTTATTTGGGTTTGTTGGGTTGTTTTGTGGGTTGTTTTGTTATTGTGGTGTTCCCCTTTTTTGGGGTTTTTGATATGTTTTTGGGGTGTTTTTATTTTTTGGGTGGGGGGTTTTTTGGGTTTTTTTGGGGGTTTTTGATTTTTTTTTTGGGATACTGTTATTGGTGTTGATTGTTTTGGGGGTTTTTTTGTTTTTGTGGCTGTTTTCTTTTTGGGGCTGTTATCTTTTTGGGGTTTTACTTTATTGGGTGTTATCTGTTTTGTGGTGTTTTTACTTTTTTGGGCTTTTTTGGGGTTTGTATTGTTATTGTTGTTTTTTTTTGGGGGTTGTTGATATTTTTGGGGTTGTTGATCTGTTTTTGGGGGTTGATCTGTTTTTGGTGTTGATCTTTATTGTGGGTTGTACTGTTATTTTTTTCCCTTTTTTTTTCCTGTTTTGTGTTTTTTTATTGTGGTGTTGATATTTTTGTGGCTGTTATACTGTATTGGGGGTTTTCGTTTTTTTTTACTGTTATTGTGTGTTGATACTGTTATTGTGGCTGTTTCTGTTTGGGTGTTACTTTTTTTTGGGTTTGATTGTTATTGGGGTTTAATTTTTGTGGGTTTTGTTTTTGGGGTGTTATCGGGGTTTTTTTTTGTGGTTGATTTTTTTTCTTTTGTATTTTGGTTGTTGATCTGTTTTGGGTGTTGAATTTATTTGGCTTTTAATGTTTTTTGTGTTTTGAAATGTTTTTTTGGTTGTACTGTTTTGTTGCTTTTAATTTTTTGGTGTTGATACTTTTGGGGGTTTTGTTTGGTATTGGGTTTTTTTTTGGGGGGATACTTATTGTGGTTTGATCTGTTATTGGGGCTGTTGATTGTTATTGTGGCTGTTGATATGTTTTTTGGGTTGATATGTTATTGTGGCGTTGATTTTTTTTGGTTTATTTTTTTTTTTTGGGTTATTTTATTGGGTGTTGAATGTTTTTGGTTTGATATGTTATTGTGGCTTTGATACTGTTATTGTGGGTTGTATGTTATTTTTGAATTTTTGGGGTTGTTTGTCTGTTTTGGGGTTGATCTTTTTTTGGGGATGTTGATACTGTTTTGTGGCTGTTGATATTTTTAGGGGGGTTGATATGTTTTTTGGGGTTTTGATATGTTTTTTGGGGCTTTTGTATGTTTTGGGGGTTGATTGTTTGGGGCTTTTATTTATTTGTTTTGTCCCTGGGGAACTGTTATGGGGTGATATGTTTTGGGGTTTTTTGGTTTTGGGGGGTTTTCGTTATTGGGGCGGTTTTTTTTTATTTTATTTTGTTTTTTTTTTTTTTTTGTTTTTTTTTTGTTTTTTGTTTTTGGGTTTGTTTTTTTTTGGGTTTGTTTTTGTTTGGGTGTTGTTTTTTTTTTTGGGGTTTGTATGTTTTGTTGTTAAATTTTTTTTTTTTTGGGGGGTTTGTTATTGTTATTGGGCTTTTTGTTTTGGGTTTGATTTTTTTATTGTGGTTTTAAGTTTTTTGTGTTTTTTTTTGGGTGTTGTTTTTTTGGGTTTTTTTTTTTGGATGTTTTTTCTTTTTTTTGGGTGTTTGTTTTTACTTTTGTGGTGTTGAAAATGTTTTTTTTTGGGGTTTGTTATTGTTATTGTGGCTGTTGATTGTTTTGTTTTTTGGTTTTTTTGGGGGGGGTTTTTTGGGTTTGATTGTTTTGTGGTTTTTTTTTTTTAATTTTTTTATTTTTTTGGGGGTTTTGTTGGGTTTGCTTTTAAAATTGTTGCTGTTTTTTGTTTTTGGGGTTTTGTCGTTGTTTTTTTTTTGGTTTTTTGGGCTTTGATTTTTGGGTTGTAATTTTATTTTGGGGGTTTTCTGTTATTGTGGGGTTTTTTAGTTTTTGTTTGTGTTTTTGGGGGGTTTTTTTATTGTGGGTTGTATTTTATTGTGGTTTTTGGGGGTTGTTTTGGGCTTTTTATATGTTATGTGGTGTTACTGTTTTTTTTTTGTTTTGTTTTAACTTTTTGGTTTTTATTATGTTTTGTTGTTTTATTGTTTGTGGGGGTGTTGATTGTTTTTGATCTTTTGTTTGTTTTAACTGTTTTTGGGGGTTTTTTTTGGGTGTTAACTTTTGGGGCTGTTGATCTGTTATTGGGCTGTTGTATTTTATTGTGGCTGTTTTTTTTATTTATTGTGGCTTTTGATCTTTTTGGGGCTTTTTTGTTTTGTTTTTGGTTTTTTGTTTTTTGGGTTTTTTTTTGGGGTTTTCTGTTATTGTGGTGTTGATATGTTATTGTGGTGTTGTATGTTATTTTTGGTGTTTTTTTTTATTGGGTTGTTTTTTTTTTGGGGGGTTTGTTTTTTTTTGGGGTTTGTCTTTTTTTTTGTTGTTTTTGGGTTTTGGGGTTTTATTTTTGTGGTTTGTTTTTTTTGGGTTTGTCTGTTTTGGGGTTTAAATTTTTTGTTTTTTGGTTATTGTGGTGTTTACTGTTTTTTGGTTTTGATCTGTTATTGGGGGTTTGGATATTTTGTTTTTTTTGTACTGTTATTGTGGTGTTGATTTTTTTTGGTGTTGAATTGTTTTGGGCTTTGGGGTTTTTATGTGGTGTTGATATGTTATTTTGTTGATACGTTATTTGGGTTTTTGTTTTTTTTGGGGTTTTTTGGGTACTTTTTGGCGTTGATTTTTGGTGGAATTTTTTTGGGGTGTTTTGGTTTTGTTTTTTTTTTTTTTCTTTTTGTTTTTTTTTTTTTTGTCTGTTATTTTTTTGTTTTGTTTGTTTTTTTTTGTTGTTTTTTTGGGCTTGATTTTATTTTTTGGGGTTTTTTTTTTTTTTTTGATACTGTTATTTTCTGTTGATATTTTTGGGTTTTCCTTTTATTGGGTTATTGTTTTTTTGGGGTGTTGATATGTTATTGGGGTTTTGTTTTGTGGTTTGTTTTTTTTTGTTTTGTTTTATGGTGGTGTTGATACTGTTATTGGGCGGGTGATATGTTATTGTGGCTTTTTTTAGGGGTTTTTTTATTGTTTTGTTGTTTTAGGGTTTTTGGGGGGGGGTTTTATTTTTGGGGGGGGTTTTATGTTATTGGGGTGTTGTATGTTATTGTGGCTTGTTTTATTTTTATTTGGGTTGATACTTTTTGGGGGTTTTTTCTTTTGTGGCTGTTGTTATGTTTTGTGGTGTTGTACTTTATTTCTGTTGATATTTATTGTGGCTGTATTTTTTTTGGGGTGTTGTATGTTATTGTGGTGTTAAATTGTTATTTGGTGTTGTAGTTTTTGTGGCTGTTATATGTTATTTGGCTTTTTTGTTTTGGTGTTGATCTGTTATTGGCTGTGTACTGTTATTGTGGGTGAACTTTTTTGTGGTGTTTTTTTGGGTTTAAGTTTTTTTTTTTTTTTGGGGGGGTTTGTTTTTTGTTTGATGTTTTGTTATTTGGGTTGTTTTATGTTTTTGTTGTTTTTGGGGTTTGTATGTTTTTGGGTTGTATGTTTTGTCTGAAAATTTTTTGGGGGTTATTTTTTGCGTTTTTTTTGGGGCTGTTTTTATTGTGGTGTTGATACTGTTATTGGGTTTGTTTTGGGTTATTGGGGGGGAAATTTTTGTTTTTGGCGTTGTATGTTATTTTGGGGCGTTTTGGGGGTTTATTTTTTGGGGGTTTTGTTTTTTTGGGGGGTTTTTTGGGGTTTTTTATTTATTTGGCTGTTGATTGTTTTGGGGGGGGTTTGTATGTTTTGGGGGTTTATATGTTTTGGGGTTTGTTGATTGTTTTGTGGCTTTTTGATACTGTTTTGTGGGGGGTACTTTTTTTTTTTGATCTGTTATTGTGGCTTTTTTATGTTATTGTGGCTTTTGTATGTTTTGGGTGTTTTGTTATTGTGGTTTTATACTTTTTTTGGGTGTTAAATTGTTTTGTGGCTGTTGATATGTTATTGTGGTGTTGATCTGTTATTTTGGGGGGTTTTTTTTTTTGGCTGTTAAATTTTTTGTTTTGGGGGGTTTTTGTTTTTTTTTGTTTTTTTTAGTTTTATTTGGTGGGGAACGTTTATTGGGCTGTTTTTTTTTGGGGTTTTATTTTTGTGGCTGTTAATGTTTTTGGGCTGTTTTGTTTTTGGCGTTATACTTTTTTTTGGGGATGTTATTGTTTTTTTTTATATTTTTGGGGTTGTTGATTTTTTTGGGGTTTTGGTTTTTGGGGCTGTTGATACTGTTATTGGGTTGTACTTTTTTGGGGTGTTTTTTTTCTGTTATTTTTTGGGGTTGATTGTTTTTGGGTTTTTGATATTTTTGGGGGGTTGATTTTTTTCTTTTTGTTATTGTGGTTTTTGATATTTTTTTGTGGGTTGTTATGTTTTTGGGGGGTTTGTTGTTTTGTGGTGTTGATACTTTTTTTGGGGTGTTAAATTTTTTTTGTTGTTTTTTTTTTGGGGGTTTAATTTTATTGGGTTTGTACGGGTTTTGTGGTTTTAAAATTTTTTGTGGGTTTTTTTTGGTGTTGGGATCTTTATTGTGGGTTGTTGTTATTGGCTGTTGTATTTTTATTGGGGGGATTTTTTTTGGGCTGTTTTGTTTTGTGTTTTTTTTTTGGCTTTTGATTGTTATTGTGGCTTTGATTTTTGGGGTGTTGATACTGTTATTTGGTGTTGAAAAGTTATTTGTGGTGTTGATTTTATTGTGGTGTTTAAATTTTTGGGGGTTTTAATGTTTTTGTTTGTTTTTTGTGGCTGTTGATATTTTTGGGGGTTGTCTGTTTTTGGGGGTTTTTTTGGGTGTTTTTTTTGGGTTTTTTTTGGGGGGCTGTTGTACTGTTATTGTGGATGTTTTTTTAATTTTTGTGGTGTTGATACTTTTTTTTGGGGGGTTTGGTTTTTTTTTATGAATTTTTTTTGTTTTTTTGTTTTTGGTTTTGGTGTTGATTTTTTGGGTTGTTTTTTTGGGGGTTTTTTTTTATTTTTTTTTTTTTTTTGTTATTGTGGGGGTTGATTTTATTGGGGCTGTTTTTTTGGGTGTTTTTTTTGGGTTTTATCTGTTATTGTGGGTTGATACTTTTATTGGGGGTTTTTATTTTTTTGTTTTTTGTGGGTTTTTTTGGGGTTTGTTTTTTGGGGGGGTTTTTTTTTGGGCTGTTGTCTGTATTGTGGCTGTTGTCTTTTTTGGGTGTTTGATTGTTTGGGGTTTGTATGTTTTTTTGGGGGTTTTTTTACTGTTATTGTGGCTTTTGATTTTTTTGGGGTGTTGTCTGTTATTGTGGGGTTGATAGTTTTTGTGGCTTTTTGTTACTGTTTTGGGGATTTTTATGAGGGTGTTGTACTGTTTTGGGGGTTTGAATGTTTTGTGGTGTTTACTGTTATTGTGTGTTATACTTTTTTGGGGCTGTTGATACTGTTATTGTGGTGTTGATATGTTATGTGGCTGTTATACGTTATTTGGTGTTTTATTTATTGCTTTTTGTTATTTGTTGATACTGTTTTTTTTGGCGTTGATATGTTTTGGGGCTGTTGATATTTTTTTTGTGGCTGTTGTTTGTTATTTGGGGGGGGGATCTTTATTGTGTTTTGTATGTTATTGGGGCGTTGATATGTTATTGGGGGCTGTTGATATTGTTTTTGTGGTGTTGATATGTTATTTGGCGTTATTTACTTTTTTATTTTTTGTGGTGTTGATACTTTTTTGGGGCGTTGATACTTTTTGTGGTTGATACTGTTATTGTGGTGTTGATAATTTTTTGTTTTATCTTTTTGGTTGTTGAATGTTTTTGTGGTGTTGATCTGTTATTGTGGCTGTTGTTTCTGTTATTGTGGCTTTTAAACTGTTTTTGGGGCTGTTGATTGTTATTTTGGTGTTGATTGTTTTTGGGTGTTGTACTGTTATTGTGGCTTTTGATACGGTTTTGTTTTGATCTGTTTTGTGTTTTTTGATACTTTTATTGTGGCTGTTGATACGGGGTTTAGTGTGGTTTTGATTGCGGAAATTGTTTTTGTGGTGTTGTTTACTGTTATTGTGGCTTTTGTCTGTTTTTGAGTTGATACTGTTATTGGGGTGTTGTCTTTTTATTGTGGCTGTTGTTCGGGTTTGGGCTTTTTTGTTTTTTGTTAATTTTGGCTGTTTGATAGTTGGTGTGCTGTTGTCTGTTTATTTTTGTGTTTTTTTAAACTGTTATTGTTGCGTTGAAAATGTTATTTTGGCTGTTGTTTACTGTATTTTTTGGGGTTATAATGTTATTGTAGTTGTTTAATGTTTTGTGGCGTTGTTATGTTTTGGGGCTGTTGTTTTATTGTGGCTGTTGATATGTTTTTGGGGCTGTTGATACTGTTTTTGGGGTGGCGGGGTTGATTGTTATTTTCTGTTTGATTGTTATTGTGGCTTTGATATGTTATTGTGGCTTTGATACTGTTTTTGTGGTGTTGATATGTTATTGGGTGTTGATATTTATTGGGGGTTTTGTTTCTTTTTGGGGTTTGATACTTTTTATTTTTGCTGTTGTTTTCTTTTTTTGTGGTGTTGTACTGTTATTGTGGCTTTTGGGTATGTATGTGGCTGTTGATATGTTATTTGGTTTGAAAAGTTTTTGGGTTTTGTATGTTATTGGGCTGTTGAATTTATTTGGTTGTTTTTTATTTGGGGTTTTTTTTTTTGGGCTTTTGATACTGTTATTGGGGCGTTGTATTTTATTTGGTGTTGATCTGTTTTGTCTGTTAAACCTTTTATTGTGGCTGTTGTTTTTTTTGTTTTGTGGGGGCTGTTGATCTGTTTTTGTGGTGTTATGGGGGTTTTGTGGTTTGATACTTTTTTGTGGCTTTGTATTGTTATTTGGCTGTTGGGTTTACGTTTTTTTTTATTTTTTGGCTTTTGTTGTTATTGTGGCTGTTGATCTGTTATTGTGGTGTTGATACTGTTTTGTGGTGTTGATATGTTTTGTGGCTGTTTTTAGTTGTTTTTTTCTTTTTTGGGCTGTTGATACTGTTTTTGTGGTTTTTGATACGTTTTATTGTGGCTGTTGTTGTTTTTGGGGCCTGTTGATACTGTTATGTTTTTGCGGGATTCTTTAACTTTATTGTGGTGTTGATCGTTATTGTGGTTTTGATATTTTTATTGGGGGTTTTTTATACTTTTTTGGGTTTTAACTGTTGGCTGTTATATGTTATTGTGGCTGTTTTATGTTTGTGGTGTTGATATGTTTATTGTGGCTGTTGATATGTTTTGGGTTTATTGTTGGCTGTTGATACTGTTATTTGGCTTTTGTTTGATTGGGTTATTTTTTTGGCTGTTGAACTGTTTTTGTGGCGGGTTTTTTTGATACTGTTATTGTGGCTGTTGATACTTTTTTGCTGTTGATATGTTATTGGGGTTTGTTGTTTTGTTTTTTTGTGGGCTTTTGTTATTTTGTTTATGGGTTTGATTGTTATTGTGGTTTTGATACTGTTTTGTGGCTGTTGATCTGTTATTGTGGCTGTTGAATTTTTTGTGGCTGTTGATATGTTATTGGGGCTGTTGATCTTTTTTGTGGTTTTTGTATGTTTTGTGTGTTATACTGTTATTGTGGCTTTTTGATATTATTTTTCTTATTTTAGGGTTTGATTTATTTTTCTTTTATTTTTTTTTATTTTTTTGGGGTTTTATCTTTTTTCTTTTTTTTATTTTTTATATTTTTTTTTATTTATTGTGGCTGTTATTGTTATGTGGTGTTTTAACTGTTAGGGGGGGTGTTGATAGTTATTGTTTGTTTTTACTGTTATTGTGGCTGTTGTTTTGTTATTGTGGCTGTGATCTTTTTTTGTGGCTGTTGATACTGTTATTGTGGCTGTTGATATTTAGTGGCTGTTGTTCTTTTTTTGTGGCGTTGTATTTTTTTGGGGGTGTTGATATGTTTTTGGGGATTGATATGTTATTTGGCGGTTGATATTTTTTTGGGGCTTTGATACTGTTATTGGGTTTTGATAGTTTTGTGGGTTTGTACTGTTATTGTGGCTGTTGATTTTTTGTGGCTTTTGTTTATGTTATTTTGTGTTGATACTGTTATTGTGCTTTTGTATGTTTTGTGGTGTTGATACTGTTTTGTGGCGTTGATACTGTTATTTTTGTGTTGATACGTTATTGTGGCTGTTGATTGTTTTGTGGTGTTGATACTTTTGTTTTTTTTTGGGTTTTGTATGTTATTGGGTTTTGATATGTTTTTGGTGGATGTTGATACTGTTATTGTGGCTTTGATATGTTATTGTGGTTTGATCTTTTTTAGGGGGATGTTGATAGTTTTGTGGCTGTTGTTTTATGTTATTGTGGTTTATATGTTATTGTGGCGTTGTTTGTTTGTGGTGTTGTTGTTATTGGGTGTTGATATTGTTTTTTTTCTTTTTTGGTGTTATACTGTTATTGTGGGTTGATATGTTATTGGGGCTTTTGATTTGTTTTGTGGTGTTGTTTTTATTGGGGGTTGTATGTTATTGGGGTTTTTGATCTGTTATTGGGGGGATTACGTTATTGTGGCTGTTGATACTGTTATTGTGGATTTTTTGATACTGTTTTTGTGGCTGTTGATATGTTATTGGGGGTTTGATATGTTTTGTGGTGTTGTCTGTTTTGTGGTGTTGATCTGTTTTTGTGGTGTTGATGTTTGTGGTGTTTAATGTTATGTGGCTTTTGATACGTTATGTGGTGTTGAAATTTTTTGGGGGTTTGTTTTGTTCTGTTATTGTGGCTGTTGTATGTTATTGTGGTGTTGATATGTTATTGTGGTTTTGTTTTTTGTTCTGTTAATTTTTTTGTGGCGGGATTTCTGGGTTATTTTTTGGTGTTGAAGGGTTTTGTGGTTTGATTTTTTGTGGCTGTTGATACTGTTATTGGGGTGTTGATATTTTATGTGGCTTTTGTACTGTTTTTGGTGTTGATACTGTTATTTGGTTTGTTGTACTGTTTTGTGGCTTTGTTGATCCTTTTTTATTGTGGTTTTTTGGTTGTTTGGTGGAACTGTTTTTGTTTTTTTTTTGGGGCTGTTGATATGTTTTGGGGTTTTGTTGACGTTATTGTGGTGTTGTCTGTTTTGTGGGTTGATATGTTTTGTGGTGTTGATATTTTTTGTGGTTTTTTTCTGTTGGTGGATGTTTTTTGTTTTTGGCGGTTTGATACTGTTATTGTGGCTGTTGATCTTTTAAATTGTGGCGTTGATATTTTATGTGGCTGTTGTACTGTTATTGTGGTGTTGATTGTTTTTTTTTTTGTTATTTGGCTGTTGATACTTTTTTTATTTTATTTTGTGGTGGATACTGTTTTGTGGTTTAAATTGTTTTTTGTGTTGAACTGTTATTGTGGTGTTGATATGTTATTGTGGTGTTGTATGTTATTGTTTTTAAATTTTCTTTAACTTTTTTTTTAATTTTTTTATTTTTTGGGGCTGTTGATATGTTTTTGTGGGGTTGTATGTATTGTGGCGTTGTACTGTTATTGTGGCTGTTGATACTGTTTGGGGCTGTTGATATTTATTGTGGTTTGTTGATCTGTTTTTGGTGGCTGTTGATACTTTTATTGTTGGGTTTGTTTTTTCTGTTTTATGTTTTTGTTGGATACTGTTTTGTGGTTTTTGATATTTATTGTGTGTTGATTTTTTGTGCGGGATACTTTTTGGGCTTTGATATGTTTTGGGGTTGATCTTTTTTTGGCTGTTGATCTGTTTTGTGGCTGTTGATATGTTTTGTGGTGTTGATACTGTTTTTGTGGTGTTGATACTGTTTTGGGTGTTGATACTGTTATTGTGGTGTTGTTGTTTTTTGGTGTTGATTGTTATTGTGGGTTGATATGTTTTTTGGGGGGTTTGATAGTTTTGTGGTGTTGATCTTTTTTATGTGGGTTGTTATGTTATTGTGGTGTTGATATGATTGTGGCTGTGATATTGTTATTGGGGGGTTGACTTTATTTGGCTGTTTGTACTGTTATTGTTTTGTTGATATTTATTTTTTTTTTGAGGTGGCTGTTGATACTGTTATTGGGCTGTTGTTACTTTTATTGTGGCGTTGAAAATTTTTTTTTTTTTTTTTTTTTTTTTTCTTTTTTTTTTTTTTTTTTTTTTTTTTTTTTTTTTCTTTTTATTGTGGCTTTTTGTTTTTTATTGTACCTGTTGATATGTTATTGTGGTGTTGATACTTTTTTTGTGGCGTTGATATGTTATTGGGCTGTTAAAATTTTGTTTTGGGTTTTGATACTGTTTTTGTGGTGTTGATATTTTTTTTGGGCTGTTGAACTGTTATTTGGCTGTTGATTTTGTTTTGGGTTTTTTTGATAGTTTTGTGGCTTTTTGATATGTTTTTGTAGCGTTGATCTCTTATTGTGGTGTTGATACTTTTTGGGCTGTTGATCTGTTAGTAGTGTTGATACTGTTTTGTGGTTGTTGATACTGTTTTGTGGCTTTTTGTATGTTTTGTGGCTGTTGATATGTTTTTGGGTGTTGAACCTGTTTTGTGGCTTTTGATATGTTTTGTGGCTGTTGATAGTGTTTTGTGGCTTTTTGATACTTTTTATTGTGGCTGTTTTTTTTATGTTGTTGTGTTGATACTGTTATTGTTCTGTTGATACTGTTATTGTGGGTTGATACTGTTATTGGGGCTTTTTACATGTTATTGTGGCTTTGTTTTTAAATTGTGGCTGTTGATACTGTTTTTTGCTGTTGACCCTGTTATTGTGGCTGTTGATTTGTTATTGTGGCTGTTGATCTGTTGGGCTGTTGATATTTTTATTGGGGTGTTGATAACGTTGTTGTTGTGTTGATCTGTTTTGTTGCTGTTGTCTGTTTTGTAGTGTTGAACTGTTATTTTTGCTGTTGTACTTTTATTGTTTTGTTCATATGTTATTGTGGTTTTGATATGTTTTTGGGGGCGTTGTACTGTTGTTGCTGTTGATCCTGTTTTTGTGGCTGTTTTTTATGTATTGTGGTTTTTGGATTGTTTTGGGTGTTGATCTTTATTGTTCTTTTGATAATGTTATTGTGGTGTTGTACTTTTTCGTGGTTTTCGATACGTTATTGTGGCTTTTGAACTGTTTTTGTGGCTTTTGAACTGTTTTTGTGGCTTTTGATACTTTTGTGGCTATTGATATGTTATCGTAGCGTTGATATGTTTTTGGCTGTTGTACTGTTATTGTGGCTGTTGATACTTTTTTTGGGCTGTTGATCTGTTGATAGGTCTTGAAAAGGGTTGGGGTTTTGTTTACTGTTATTGTGGCTGTTGTAGTTATTGTGGTTGTTGATATGTTTTGTTGCTGTTGATATGTTTTGTGGCTGTTGATACTGTTATTGGGGGTTTATATTTAAAAAAATTTTAA
>NC_069493.1:10669925-10686745 GCF_026875155.1 Cherax quadricarinatus
AACAGGTCCCGATAACCCCACAAACCCTTTAGCAGGTCCCCGATAACCTCCGACCCCTTTTGGCAGGGCCTTAAAACCTCAAAACCCTGATCAGGGGGGCCCTGATAACCCCAAACCCTTGAGGGCCCTGATAACCTCACGACCCTTGAGGCAGGTCCCTGATAACCTCACACCCTTGAGGCAGGTCCCTGATAACCTCACAACCCTTGAGGCAGGTCCTGATAACCTCACGACCCTTGAGGCAGGTCCCTGAATACCTCACCGACCCTTGAGCAGGTCCCTGATAACCTCACGACCCTTAGAGGCAGGTCCCTGATAACCTCACGACCCTTGAGGCAGGTCCCTGATAACCTCACGACCCTTGAGGCAGTCCCTGATAACCTCACGACCCTTGAGGCAGGTCCCTGATAACCTCACGACCCTTGAGGCAGGTCTCTGATAACCTCACGACCCTTGAGGCAGGTCCTCTGATAAACCTCACGACCCTGAGGCAGGTCCCTGATAACCTCACGACCATTGAGGCAGGTCTCTGATACCTCACAACCCTTGAGCAGGTCCCTGATAACCTCACGACCCTTGAAGGCAGGTCCTTGATAACCTCATGACCCTTGAGGCAGGTCTCTGATAACCTCACAACCCTTGAGGCAGGCCTCTGATAACCTCACGAACCCTTGAGGCAGGTCCCTGATAACCTCACGACCCTTGAGGCAGGTCCCTGATAGCTTCACAACCCTTGAACAGGTCCCTGATAACCTTACGGTCCCTCGAGCAGGTCCCTGATAACCTCCAACCATTGAGACAGGTCCCTGATAACCTCACAACCCTTGAGGCAGGTCCCTGATAACCTCACGACCCTTGAGGCAGGTCCCTGATAAACTCACAACCCTTGAGACAGTCCCTGATAACCTCACGACCCTTGAGCAGGTCCCTGATAACCTCACGACAACCCTTGAGGCAGGTCCCTGATAACCTCACAACCCTTGAGGCAGGTCCCTGATAACCTCACGACCCTTGAGGCAGGTCCCTGATAACCTCACGACCCTTGATGCAGGTCCCTGATAACCTCACGACCCTTGATGCAGGTCGCTATAACCTCACGACCCTTGATGCAGGTCCTGATAACCTCACAACCCTTGATGCAGGCCCCTGATAACCTCACAACCCTTGAAACAGGCCCCTGATAACCTCACAGCCCTTGAGGCAGGCCCCTGATAACCTCACAACCCTTGAGGCAGGTCCCTGATAACCTCACAACCCTTGAGGCAGGTCCTGATAACCTCACAACCCTTGAGGCAGGTCCCTGATAACCTCACAACCCTTGAGCAGGTCCCTGATAACCTCACACCCTTGAGGCAGGTCCCTGAAACCTCACAACCCTTGAACCAGGTTCCTGATAACCTCACAACCCTTGAGGCAGGTCCCTGATAACCTCACAACCCTTGAGGCAGGTCCCTGATAACCTCACGACCCTTGAGGCAGGTCCCTGATAACCTCACGACCCTTGAGGCAGGTCCCTGATAACGTCACGACCCTTGAGGCAGGTCCCTGATAACGTCACAACCCTTGAGGCAGGTCCCTGATAACCTCACGACCCTTGAGGCATGTCCCTGATAAACGTCCACACCCTTGAGGCAGGTCCCTGTATAACGTCACAACCCATGAGGCAGGTCCTGATAAACGTCACAACACACTTTGAGAAGGTCCCAGATAACGCACAACCAATGAGGCAGGTCCCCTGATAACGTCACAAACAACAACCCTTGAGGCAGGTCCCTGATAACGTCACAACCTTTGAGGGAGGTCCCTGATAACCTCATAACCCTTGAGGCAGGTCCCTGATAACCTCACGACCCTTGAGACAGGTCCCTGATAACAAGGTGTTAGCACTGTATAATCTCAGTTACATTGAGGGAGTTCTTCCTACTTCCTGGACCAATAGTCTGTGCATTGTCCTATCCCTATGCCCCCAACAGCCTGATACATTTAGGCCGATCTCTTTAACTAGTTGTCTTTGTAAAACTTTTGAAAGAATGATACTTAAGAGACTGTACACAGAATCAGACATCAACTTTCCCCCCTTACCTCCTAGGGGTTCAATGAAGGTAAAATTGTGCATAACTGTATTTCTCACCTGATGGCCTCACTGCACACCCCTCTAACTAGTTTTACCACTTTTCTTTGATCTAACATCTGCATTTGATTATTTTTTGCGAACATACCGTTATACTGGCATGAACTCGCCAACAAGAATATTGGAGGTAGCTTACACTGCTGAAATAGATAACCTGCAAATAGAGTATCCTCTTGCCATTACCAAGGTTCAGAAGTGATTCTAAAGAAAATGTCAATTAGGTACACTCGCAGGAGAGTTCTTAGGGTCCCATGCTATTTAATGATTCTGAAGGGGGGGAGGCGATCCTCCTAAATGCTCTAACCTGCCTCACCTAAACCTATAGCTATAAGCTATTCTGAAAGATATCATATCCATACAACAGGCATAAGAAAGATGAATACCCATTTCTTAATGAAGTTTCAAGCAATTTGTAATCCGCCTAGGCCTCATAATATCTTCCTCTAAAACAAAGATATTAACAAGCAAACGACATCCCCACCCCCACCCATCTATTTGGCAGGTGAAATCATTAGCTACGTTACATACTTACAGATACTTGTTGTAGATGTACCCTTTAACAAATCCACTATTCCACAACTTATGATACTCATAAGAGATAATTGTAAGCTAGGCTACAATGCTCTCAAAGCGTTGCTGGCTACAATCCCAACTATGGTGCTAATGTGAGCATCGTGAGAATGAAGTACGATAGCCTATGTTAGGTCCTTTAATTGATTATGCTGCTCCCATGTTGATATTAGATAAGAAAGTTCTCTCCGACCCTTGGAGTAAAGCCCAATGAGCTCTCAAATTAATCTTGGGTCTCCACCAATCTACAAATATTCTTAATCAGAGGAATGAGCTTGGTAAATCTAGTATCAGTGATAGGATTGTTGAATTAACACTGTACTCGGTATTAGAATGTTAAGAAAATAACCAGACAACTGGCCACTAAAAATCTTAGTATATGTCGAGAATTAAATACACACAGATTAAAATGGACTGTGAAAACAATGCAATTATATTAAGTTATTTAAAACTGCATAAATGGGGAGAAATCAGAGTGGGGAATAGTCACGAGCGTGTTCCACAGGGGGTCATTGTTGGGCCCCCCTCCCCTGCGTTACAAACTACATAAACGACATATATGAGGGCATAAAGAGCGACATAAGCAAGTTGCCTATGACAAACCAAAATAGGGCCGTCGAATTCAATCTGACGAGGACATTCGAGCACTCCAGGAAGATTTGAATAGACTAATGCAGTGGTCGGAGAAGTGGCAGATGCAGTTTAACTATAGACAATGCAAAGTTCTAAATGTTTGACAGGACAATACCAATGCACATATAAACAACTAATGAAGATCTTAATATTCGGATTTGCGAAAAAGATTTAGGTGTTCTGGTTAGCAGTAATCTAAAAAGACAACTTTGGCATAAGTGTTCGCATAAAGCTAATAAGAATCGTCCTTTGGCTTCATAGCAAGAAGCATAAAATAATAGAAGTCCTCCGGTGGTTTTCTTCAACTCTATACATCCTTGGTTAGGCCTCATTTAGATTATGCTGCACAGTTATGGTCACCGTATTACCGAATGGATTTAAATGCTCTGGAAAATGACAAAGGGCGGATGACAAAGAAGTTGATCCCCTGTATCAGAAACCTTCCTATGATGTAGACAAGGGCCCTGAAACTGCAACTCTCTAAAGAAAGACGTAGAATAGGGGGGATATGAATGAGGTGTCTAAATGGAAGACAGTAATAGTGATGCTATTACTCCCAGTACCACAATTTGAATTGGCGCTAGTACTCCTCAGAACAACTTGTAGTATGCTGCTAGTACTTCCCAGTACAACTAGTAGTATATGCTGCTAGTACTTGCCCATACAAACTAGTAGTATTGCTTGCTAGTACTCCCAGTACAATCACAAGTGTTAAGATTGTAAGTCCATTAGTGATGATGTGATGTGAAGCATAGCCAACGATCCTCTTACTTGATTATTGAGTCAGCTGACCACGCAGCTGACTAGCTGACCACCAGCTGACTAGCTGAACCACTAGCTGACTAGCTGACCACCAGCTGACCTAGCTGAACCACCAGCTGACTAGCTGCCAACAGCAGACTAAGCTGACCACCATCTACCTAGCTGACCACTAGCTGACTATCAGACCACTGACCACAAGCTGCTAGCTGACCACCAGCTGACTAGCGACCACCAGCTGACTACAGACCACCAGCTGACTTACTTGACCAGCTGACCCAAAAGGCTGACATACATGAAAACCACTGACTAGCTGACCCACCAAGCGACTAGCTGACCAACCACTGACTAGCTGACCAACCACTGACTAGCTGACCAAATGCTGACTAGCTGACCACTAGCTGACACTGACCAGCACCAAGCTGATACCAATAGCTGACAGCTGACCACTGACGCACCAGCTGAACTAGCTGACCACTAGCTGACAGCTGACCACTAGCAGACCAGCTTACCACCAGCTGACTATCTACCACATCTGACTATATGACCCCCATCTGACTACATGACACCGCAGACTAGCTGACCACAATCTGACAGCTGACCAGCTGACTAGCTGACGCACTAGCTGACAGCTGCCAGCTGACTACAGACCCACTCACTGACAGCTGACCCTAGCTGACAGCACCCGCTGCCTAGCTGACCACCAGCTGACAAGCTGACCACAAGCGTCCAGCTGACCAGCTGACTAGCAGACCACACACTGACTAGCTGAACCCACCCCAGCTGACTAGCAGACCACCAGCTGACTCGCAGAACCACCAGCTGGACTAGCTGACCGCAAGCTGACAGCTGACAGTCTACAGACAAGCTCGCCTCGCGGGAGAACATAAACACAGTTACGACAAACTGGAACGAATCCGTTCTGAAGACACGATAGAAATTTGACAATATTCACCCTTCCCTATAACAACCCCACACCCTTCTCCTAAGGGGAAGGGGGAGGAGAGGGTGTGAATAGTGGGAAGATAGTATTCATCTTTATCTCCCTCTAAATATGATTAATAATAAGACTAAAAATTTTTTTTATTACCAACATTTTTGACTAAAAACATTGGACTACCACAATTACTCGAAACATGCAGGATGGTGTTAGTAAAGGGATCCAGGGGGGTGGAAGTTGTGGTAGTGGTGGTAGTTGTGGTAGTGGTGTTAGATGTGGAAAGTAATGTTGGTAGTGGTGGTAGTAATGATGGTAGTTGTGGTAGTGATGATTGTTGTAGAACTTGAGGTAGTTGTGGTAGTACTGCTTGTATGCAAGTGGTAAGTGTGGAAGTTATAGTGGTGGTAGTATGGTGGTAGTAGTGGTGGTAGTATTGTGGTAGTAGTAATGGTGGTAGTTGTGTGGTAGTTGTGGTAAGTGGTAGTTTTGGTAATACTGTTGGTAGGTTGTGAAGGTGATTATGAAGTACTGGTTGTAGTTGTGGTAGTAAAGGTCGTAGTGGTTATACTTGTGGTAGTGGAGGTGATTGTGGTAGTAGTGGTGGTAGTAAATGGAGGTAGGTTGTGGTAAGTAGTAATGGTTTGTGGTGGTAGTAATGGTGGTAGTTGTGGTTAAAGTAATGTAGGTGTTGTGATGTGATGATTGTGGTAGTACTTGTTGTAGTTGTGTTGGTAGGTATCTGGTTGTAGTGATAGTGGTAGTTGTGGTGGCAGTTGTGGATGGTGGTTATGGTAGTAAGACTTGGTGGAACGTGTGGTAGTTGGCTGTAGTTGTGGACGTAGTCCGTGTGGAAGATGTGGTAGTAAAGGTTTATTTGTGATAGTGATGGTATGTGGTAGTAGTGGTTTGTAGTTATGATAGTGATTAACTGTGGTAGTATGGTGTAGTTCGATAAGTGTGGTTGAGTAGTACAGGGTAGTTGCGTAATAGTGAAATAGTTGTGGTAGTAGTGTAATATATACACTACCACATTTACTATCTTACCACAATCATCAACTATCACAACTACCACCAAAACACCCCCCCCAACCACCCCCACACCCCCCCAATCCACCAACCACCCCACCTCCCCCAACCCCCCCCCTCCCCCACCACCCAACCCCACCCCCACCCCCCCCCACCCACCCCCACCTCCCCCCCCACCCCCCACCCCACCCCCCCAATCACCACCCCCCCACCCCGTCCGTCTCCCCCTACCACCCCCCCCACACCACCCCCCACACCCCCCCCACCACCCACCCCTCCCCCTCCCACCACCCACCCCCAAAACCCCTACCCCTCTAACACCCCCCCACCACCAAACTCACACAACACCTACAAAACAAACACACACAAACACACAACACAACACACACACACAACACAACCCCCCTTACCACGACAAGGAGTCGAACCCAGGAAAAATTTTGGTCCACCTCTCATGGCGAGATAACACGCATTACGCTTATAGACCACAAGACCCCCCCCCACACACACCAGCTGAAACAGGGGGAGATGGGCGAAATCGCTCCCTTGGTACAACGTTGTTGGCAGTGGTTTCGTCGCTCCTTGGACCTGATTACAAGCGCGATGGAAACGTCACCCCGCCCCCATAAACATCAACAAGCACACCAAGTAGAGTAAACAGGTATCCCTCTCACCAGTGACGGGAATCCCACTCACCAGACGGTATCCCTCTCACCAGACGGGTATCCCTCACACCAGGGCGGGTATCCTCCCCCTCTCACCAGGACGGTAATCCTGCTCTCCCCATGGCGGGTATCCCTCTCACCAGTAAGTTATCCCTCACACCAGGACTGGTATCCCTCTCCACCAGACGGGTAAAAATACCCTCTCACCAGGACGGGTATCCCACTCAAAAGGACGGGTTATCCCACTCACTCAGGACGGGTATCCTCTCTCACCATGAAGGGTATCCCTCTCACCATGACGGGTACCCTCTCACCAGGACGGGTATACGCCCTTTCAACCAGTACGGTATAAACCTCTCACCAGGACGGGTTATCCCTCTCAAAGGACGGGTATCCCTCACCCAGGACGGTACCCTCTCACCATGTCGGGTAACCTTCTCACCAGGATGGGTATCTCCTCTCCACCAGGACGGGTTCCCTCTCACCAGGACAAGTATCTCTCTTACTACCACTTAACGGTAATCCCGCTCACACAAGGAAGGGTATCCTCTTTCACCAGGACTGGTATCCCTCTCACCAGGACAAGATCCCTCTCACCAGGACGGGTATACCTCACACCAGGACGGGTATAACCTCTCACCAGACGGGATCCTCTCAAAAGGACGGTTATCCCTCTCACACAGTACGGGTATCCCTCTCACCAGACGGGTATCCTTCTCACCAGGATGGGTATCTCACCAGGAACGGGTATGCCTCACCAGGCCAGGAATCTCTACCACGACGGTAACCCACTCACAGGATGGTATCTCTTTCACCAGGACGGTTATGCCCTCTCACCAGGACAATTATCCCTCTCACCCTGAACGGGTATACCTCTCACCAGGACTAGAATCCTCCTCCCTCACACCAGGACGGTATACCTCTCACCAGGACGGGTATCCCTCTCACCAGGACAAGTATCCCTCTCACCAGCACAAGTATCCCTCTCACCAGCACAAGTATCCCTCTCACTAGCACAAGTATCCCACTCACCAGGAAGAGTATCCCTCTCGCCAGGACAACTATCCCTCTCACCAGGACAAGTATCTCTGCTACTAGAACAAGTATCCCTACTACCAGAACAAGTATCCCTTCCACCAGGACAAGTAACAACACTGGAGTCACAGCATCACCTAACAACACTGGAGTCACAGCATCACCTAACAACACTGGAGCCACAGCATCACCTAACAAAACTGGAGTCACAGCATCACCTACCTAACAACACTGGAGCCACAGCATCACCTAACAACACTGGAGTCACAGCATCACCTACCTAACAACACTGGAGCCACAACATCACCTAACAACACTGGAGTCACAGCATCACCTACCTAACAACACTGGAGCCACAGCATCACCTAACAACACGGAGCCGACAGCATCACCTAACAACACAGAGTCACAGCATTCACCTACCTAACAACACTGGATCCACAGCAACACTACCTAACAACCACTGGAGTCCTAAGCATCAACCTATCTAACAACGCTGGAGTCACAGCAACACCTATCTAACAACCTGGAGTCACAGCATCAAACTACTAACACTGGAGTCACAAGCATCACCTATCGTAACCGCAGAACACTGGATTCCACAGCATCCACCTATCTAACAACACAGGAGTCACCGCACACCTATCAACAACACTGGAGTCACAGTCATCACCAATCACAACTGCTGGATCACAAAAAAGCCATCACCTTATCTAACACAACGCTGGAGTCAAGGCATCACCTAATCTAACAACACTGGAGTCACAGCATCACCTACCTAACAACACTGGAGACTCAGCCTCACTCTCTACACTGAGTCCACAGATCACCTATCAAACAACACTGGAGTCACAGCATCACCTACTAACAACGCTGAGTCATCAGCAACACTAACCTAACAACACTGTAGTCACAGCATCACCTACCAAACAAACCACTGGAGTCACAGCATCACCTACCTAACACTGGAGTCCACAGCATCACCTATCTAACAACCGCTGAGTCACAGCCATCACCTAACAACACTGGAGACACAGCAACACCTATCTAACAACACGGAGTCACAGCATCACCTAACTAACAACGCTGGAAGTCACAGCATCACCTCCTAACACACTGGAGTCACAGTCATCCACCTACCTAACAACACTGGAGTCACAGCCTTCACCTACCTAACAACACTGGAGTCCCAGCAAACCACCTATCTAACAACACCTGGAGTCCACATCATCACCTAATCTAACAACACAGGAATCAATAGCATCACCTAAACCAACACTGGTGTCCACAGCATCACCTATCTAACCACACAGAATCATAGCATCACCTAACACACAGGAGTCCACAGCATCACCTACCTAACAAACTGGAAGTCACAGCAACACCTATCTAACACACTGAAAGTCACAGCATCACCTTAACAACACTGGAGCCACAGCATCACCACTACCAAACAACACTGGAGTCACAGCATCACACCACCTAACAACACTGGAATCAGTGCAAGCATCACCTACCCTAACAACACTGGCAATCACAGCATCAACCTACCTAACAACACAGGAGACACAGCATCACCTACCTAAAACAACACTGGAAACACAGCATCACCTACCTAACAACACAGGAGACACAGCAACACCTAACCTAACAACACTGGAGTCACCGCATCACCTACTACCTAACAACACAGAACACAGCATCATCTATCCTCACAAACACAGGAATCACAGGCAACACCTACCTAACAACACTGGATCACAAGCAACACCTACCTAACACACTGGAAAACAGTCACACCTACCTATCAACCAGGAGACACAGCATCACCTACCTAACAACACAGGAATCACAGCATCACCTACCTAACAACACAGAGATACAGCATCACCTACCTAACAACACAGGAGAATACAGCATCACCTAACCTAACAACACTGGAATCACAGCATCACCTAACTAAACACTGAGTCACAAGCCTCACCTACCTAACAATGAGTCACAGCATCACCTACCTAAAACACTGGAGTCATCAGCCTCACCTACCTAACAACACTGAGAGTCACAGCATCACCTACCCTAACAACACAGAGTCCACCAGCATCACCTACCTAACAACACTGTGAATCACAGCATCACCTAACAAACAACAACTGGAATCACAGCCAACAACCTACCTAACACACTGGAGTCAACAGCAACACCCTACCTAACAACAACATTGGGTCACAGCATCACTAACCTAACAACACTGGAGTCACAGCATCACCTTCCCTAACAACACAGGAACAGACAGCATCACCTACCTAACAACACTGGAGGCCCAGCATCACCTACCTAACAAAGTAGACACAGCATCAACCACTCACAACACTTGGAGGCACAGCATCACCTACCTAACAACACAGCGGAGGCACAGCATCAAATTGCTACCAGTTCATCATCCTGGAGTCACAGCATCACATTGTCTACCAGTCATCAACACTGGAGTCGGCAGCATCACATTGTCTACCTGTCATCAACACTTGTGTCCACATCATCACATTGTCTACCAGTCTCAACACTGGGAGTCCACCAGCACAACATTGTCTACCTGACAATCAACAACTGGAGTCACAGCAACCATATTTCTACCCTGTCATCAACAACTGGAATCACAGCATCAACATTGTCTACCTTCACAACTACTGGAGTCACAGCATCACATTGTCTACCTGGCATCAACACTGAGTCACAGCATCACATTGTCTACCTGTCATCAACACTGGAGTCACAGCATCACATTGGTCTACCTGTTCCATCGAACACTGGAGTCACAGCATCACATTGTCTACCTGTCATCAACACTGGAGTCACACATCGTCACATAGTCAACCTCTCATCAACACTGGAGTCACAGCATCACATTGTCTACCTGTCATCAACACTGGAGTCACAGCATCACATTGTTACCGGTCATCAACACTAGTGTCACAGCATCACATTGTCTACCTGACATCAACCGGGAGTCACAAGCATCACATTGTCCCCACCCCCCTACCTGTCATCACACTAGTGTCACACATCACATTGTCTACCTGTCATCAACACTGGAGTCACAGCATCACATTGTCTACACTTAGACATCAACACTATGTCACAGCATAACATTGTCACCTGTCATCAACACTGTGTCACAGCAGCATCACATTGTCTACCTGTCATCATCACATATATAATATTCTTCATGGTCCCACAATGTGTCACTCAGACACCTGACTCTTCGCACCTAACTGTCCTTTAACCTCTGTACGTTACAAGTGATCAAGTACCCTGGACAGAAACCTTGGTCTGTGTCCTGGAGTTTACCTTTCCTCTAAAGCATCCCCGGTACGCATCAACCCCATGCCATTTTCCCTCATATATGTGTCCCAATCTTTTTATAGCTCCACAGGATCTTGGCCTTTTAAACATCCTGTGCTCGATGAAGATTGTTCCACGTTAACCAGTACTTAACTAATGTCCTTACCAAAATCTAAAATTATCCAACTTAAATCATTATTCCGGGTTCTTACCTGTTCGACAAAGTACACCCTCCAGATACTTTATAATGTCTCCCTTTGTTAATGCCCGTCATCCACTTATATACTTCAATGATATCTCCCCTCATTCTACGCCTCCTCACAGAAGAGTGAGATTTAAGTCTTGAAAGACTATCTTCATACTTGAGTTTCCTTACACAGTAAATCATTTTAGTCATTCTTCTCTGTATGTTCTCTAATGAGTCTATGACCATCCTGTAGTAAGGATCCAAAACTGAGCAGCAAAATCTAAATGAGGCCTCACTATGATGTAATAGAGCTGTGTAATCTGAGGTCCCTCACTAGTGATGTATAAGAGCTGTGTAATCTGAGGCCTCCAATTATGTATAGAGTCTGTGTAAACTGATGCCACACTAGTGATAGATAGAGCTGTGTAATCTGAGGCCTCACTAGTGATGTAAGAGTTGTGAAATCTGAGGCCCTCACTAGTGGATGTAATAGACGTTGTAAGCTGAGGCCTCACACTAGTTGAAGTATAACCTGTGTAATCCTGAGGCTCACAAGTGAAGTATAAGGCTGTGTAATCTGAGGCACACACTATGAAGTATAGAGCAGTTTAATACTGAGGCCTGCACTAGTGATGTAAGTAGCTATTACATCTGAAGGCCACACTAGTGATGAATAGAGCTGTAGGTAATCTGAGGCCTCACTAGTGATTGTATAGAAGTAGTGTAAATCTATAGGCCTCAACTAGTGGATGTAAAGAGCTGTGTAATCTGAGGCCCACTAGTGATGTATAGACCTGTGTAATCTGAGGCCTCACTATGATGTAATAGAGGCTGTGTAATCTGAGTCCCTCACTAGTGATGTATAGACCTTTGTAAACTGAGGCCTCACTAGTGATGTATATACCTTGAGTAATCAGAGGCCTCACAGTGAAGAATATACCTACGATGACCAAAGTCTGAGAGCCTACAATTATAGAATAAATACATGTTAATCACTAGAGTTCTCAACGATATTGAAGTATAGACCAGAGAAAAAACATAGATGCCAGCACTAGTGATGTAATATACACCTTGAAGTAATATTCCTTGCTGCATCACGAAGACATAGTATATAGACCTATGCATGAGATAAGACTGAGCATCACAAGATCATGTATAGACACAAGTGATAATCTGAGAGCCTTCAAAATGTGATGTATATGACCTGTGTATATTGAGGCCTCACAAGTGATGTATAGACCTGTGGTAATCTGAGGCTCTCTATTGATCGTTATATAACCTCGTTGTTATCTGAGGCCATCCACTAGTGATGGTATAGACCTGTGTATCTGAGGCCGATCACAAATTGATATTCATATGCAGACTGGTGTTGAATCTAGAGGCTTTCATAGTATGATAGTATTAACCTTGTTAATCTGAGGCCTCACTAGTGATGTATATAGCTGTATAATCTATGTGATGTGCCTCACTATGATGTATTAGCAAGCGTAAAAATAACTGTCTTGGACTTCTGTTACTTATACTTCATGAGATAAAAATCCAAGTAATCTCATGTTCTGGCCTTGTTGCGCACACAATGGTCACTCGTCATTCAGCTACAATAATATCATCAAACCTATGACATCTACAAAAGCTCGATTTTCACATTCATGTATGCCTAAGCAACTAGCTTCACCCTTTATATCAAGCTCTCCCTCTCACCTGAATGAACAAGAGGATACTACTTCACTTAAGTGATCAAGGCCTTACTACATATCACTCTCGCTATTGATCAAGGTCTACAATTCCACACCTGTATGATCACGGAGTGTCTACTTCTCCTGTAATGATCGAATGTCTACTTCACCTGTATGACCCAGCTCTAATTCACCTGTATGGCCGCCCCAAGCTCTACTTCACTAAGCTGTATGATCAAGGTCTACTTCACCAGTATGACAAGGTCTATCTTCACCTGTTGATCAAAGTCTACTTACACCACTTAGAATCAAGGTCTACTACACCAGTATGATCCCAGCTCTACTTCACCTGTATAATGACAAGCTCTACAATGCTCTGTATGCACAATGGCTCACAACATTCACCACACGCTATCTCATTAATCAATGACTAACATTCAATATTTAATGGACAAGCTCTACTTTCACCGGTCTAGATTCAATGACTACCTTCACTCAGAAGAACAATACATCAAACAACTTCAACATTAAATTCATCAAGCGTCTACTTCACCTTTATGATCAAGGACTACTTCACCTAATTATCAAGGACTACTTCACCTGTAATGACCAAGCTCTACATCACCTGTATGATCAACTCTACATCACCTGTATGATCAAGCTCAACTTCACCAGCTATACCAAGCTCTACTTCCCCTGTATGATCAAGTCAACTTCACACCCTGTAAGAACTCCAGGTCTACTTCACCTGTTAATGATCAAGACTACATCACTCTGTAGGTATCAAGGACAACTGTCACCATAATGAATCAAGCCTACTTCACTAGTATGAAAGCAAGTCTACTTCATCACCTTGTATGTGATCAAAGCTCTACTTCACACACCTGATGTAACCAAGCCAACAACTTCACACTGATGATTACAAGGTCTACTTACCCCTGCATGACAAGC
This sequence comes from Cherax quadricarinatus, assembly GCF_026875155.1. Classification (NCBI taxonomy): domain Eukaryota; kingdom Metazoa; phylum Arthropoda; class Malacostraca; order Decapoda; family Parastacidae; genus Cherax; species Cherax quadricarinatus. Next base: position 10,683,841 of record NC_069493.1, read on the forward strand.
ACTACTTCAACCTGTATGAAACAAGGTCACTTCACCTGAAAAGAATCAAGGACTACTTCACCTGAATGTGATCAAGGACTACAACTACCCTGTAACTGATCAAGGTCTACATTACACCTTATGATCAAGGATCTCAACTTTCACCTGTATGATCAAGTTCTACTTCACCTGTATGATCAGGTCTAATCACCTGTATGTATATCACGTACTACTTCACCTGTATGATCAAGTCCTACTTCCCTGTATGAACAAGCTACTACTTCACCTGTATTGACCAAGCCTACTTCATACACTATGATCAAGGACCTACTTCACACTGTAAAGATCAAGGTCTCAACTTCACCTGTATGGATCAAGGTCTACGTTCACCCTGTAAGTGAATCAAGGTCTACATCACCTTTATGAACAAGCTTACTCACCTGTATGAATCAATGCTCAACTTCACTGAATGACCAAGCTCTACTTCACCTTGTATGATCAAGGTCAACATACCCACTGTTAAATCAAGGTCAACTTCAACCTTGTATGATCAGCTCTACTTTCACACTGTGATGATCCAGGTCTACTTCACACTGAACTGATCAAGTCTACATCTCCTGTAAGACCACCGCTCTCCTCCCCTGTAATGAACAGCTCTACTTCACCTGTATATCAAGGTCTACTCACCTGTATGATCAAGGAACTACTTCACTTACTGTATGCAACCAAGCTCACTATCACCTGTATGATTCAAGCTCTCCTTCACCTGTCTGATCCAGCTTACGTTCATCCTGATATGAACAAGTCATATTACTTCACCTGTATTATCCAGGCTACACTTTTATTTATCAAGTCTAACACTATGTAATGATCAAGGTTACACTTGTATGTCATGACTCACATTGTCTGATCGCTCCCTTTGAGGTCACTGTATATCCTGCAGGTCCACCTTGAACCGCTGGTGGTCACTGTATCTGTAGGAGGTCACTGGAATCGTGGAGGTCACACGAGTATACCCCTTGAAGTCACTGATCATCCTGCTAGGTCACTGGTACCCATGGAGGTCACTTGTAATAATATGTTGGATGTCACTGGTGTCGTGGAGTCACATTGTTTTCAATGGAGGTCACCTGTGATCATCGCAGAGGTACACATAGTATCTCGTCTTGGTCCAAAATGCGTATCCTGGAGGTCACTGGTACTCCCTGCACGGCTCACTGGTACCTACCTCCTGAAGAGTTCACTGGTTATCTGGGTTCACTGATGTACCTAATGACATGTAAGTCACAGAGGATCTATCCTTGGTGATTTCACTGGTATCCTCGGTGTTCACTGACACCCTGGATAGCGGTTCACTGTACCCGCTGGACTTTCAACTTAGTCTATCCTTGAGGTCACTGGTACCCTGTAGGTTAATAGTATTTTTGGGGGTCACTGGTACCCTGGAGGTTACTAGTATTTTTGGGGGTCACTGGTACCCTGGAGGTCATGGTACCCTGGAGGTTTACTAGTATTTTGGAGGTCACTGGTAACCCTGGAGGTTCACTGGTACCCTGGAGGTTACTAAAGTAGTTTGGAGATCACTGGTACCCTGGAGGTCACTGGTACCCTGGAAGTTACTAGTAGGTTTGGAGGTCACTGGTACCCTGGAGGTCACTGGTACCCTGGAAGTTATAGTAGTTTGGAGGTCACTGGTACCCTGGAGGTCACTGGTACCCTGGAGGTTTTCTAGTAGTTTGGAGGTCACTGGTACCCTGGAGGTCACTGGTACCCTGGAGGTTACTAGTAGTTTGGAGGTCACTGGTACCCTGGAGGTCACTGGTACCCTGGAGGTTACTAGTAGTTTGGAGGTCACTGGTACCCTGGAGGTCACTGGTACCCTGGAGGTTACTAGTAGTTTGGAGGTCACTGGTACCCTGGAGGTCACTGGTACCTGGAGGTTACTAGTAGTTTGGAGGTCACTGGTACCTGGGAGGTCACTGGTACCCCGGAGGTTACTAGTAGTTTGGAGGGCACTGGTACCCTGGAGGTCACTGGTACCCTGGAGGTTACTATAGTTTGGAGGTCACTGGTACCCTGGAGGTCACTGGTACCCTGGAGGTTACTAGGTTTTGGAGGTCACTGGTACCCTGGAGGTCACTGGTACCCTGGAGGTTACTAGTAGTTTGGAGGTCACTGGTACCCTGGAGGTTACTAGTAGTTTGGAGGTCCCCTGGTACCCCGGAGGTCACTGGTTTCCCTGGAGGTCACTGGTACCCTGGAGGGGCACTGGTATCCTCCCGAATCCAATGATTCGGGCGTAGTTTTGTATCGGCAAATTTACTGCCATTTCCACATAAAGGTTTGTTAATACACACACACCCCCACACACACACACACACACACCTACGTAGTGTGCATGTGTGTTCGCTTGTATGTGTGTATCGGGGTGGGGGGTGACGTCCGTGTGCGTCCATGTACGTTAATTTCCCCCCCCACACTGCTAAAATAACCCGTAGAACATTCAAATAAGCCGTTTGAACACGCAATAACACCTTATAAAACGCAATAAACACCGGTAGAACACGCAATAACACTGAAATAACACCGTAGAACACGCAATAACACTGAAATAACACCGTAGAATACCAATAACACTGAAATAAAAAGTTTGAACACGCAATAACACTGAAATAACACGGTAGAACACGCAATAACACTGAAATAACACCATAAAAACACACAATAACAAAACAAATAGCACCACAGAACACGCAATAAAAACAAGAAATAACCCAGAGTGAAGAAGAGAAATCTAAGAAAAATTTTGACAAATTTTTTAAGTCACTTCAGGAGCTGATGTACCACACTAAACACTCCTGTTTTTTATAGGGAGTAGCCCTATATAATAAAACAACAAATACAACATAATACAATAAATACAGGG
>NC_069493.1:10687245-10719745 GCF_026875155.1 Cherax quadricarinatus
GGAAAAAACACAAAAACCCATACCACCCACGGATAGAATGGGGTACACAAAAAAATAGCCACTACCACCACAGGATGGATATGAGGTACACAATAAACTCCACTACCATCCACAGGATGGAAAGGTACACAAACTAGCCCTCCCATCCACAGGATAGTATGGGGTACACAATAAACTACCCCTCCCATCCCAGGAGGATATGAGGTACACAATAAACTAGCCCTACCATCCACAGGGGATATGAGGTACCAAATAGCCCTCCCATCCACGGATAGAATGGGGTCACAAACAGCCACTACCACCACGGGATAGATATGGGTCAAAATAAACAGCCACTACCACCAAGGATGGATATATTTACACAAAAACAGCCCTACCATCCACGGATGTATGGGGTCACAACTAGCCATACCATCCCGGGATAGATATGATACAAAAAACGAACAAGTTACATTCAACACTAATATTCACCTAACTGTATGATGTGGTGTAACAAGTTTGTGAACGGGGAAAACACTGTTTTTGGTCAGAGAGTTGTGTTGCAAATGGCTAATATTCCTGTCCCCGGTCGGGGGACGGTATTTTTTTCCAAAATTTTTACTACAATAAACCTGGTAATTTTTCCCTGCGGATTTATTCCTGTGTCTTTAATTTATGAGTTTATTTTTTCCTTTTGAAACTTTTTCAAGGTTTTTTGGGGGAAATTTTTGGGTGAAATTTGTGGGGGGGGTTTATGTAGGGGGGCATTCGGAACAAAGCGGGGTGCAAAGCACGATAAGAGACAACACAGTAAGTGTCCCGGGGGCCAAGACTGTTTTCAACTCCTCCCCGCAACTAAGGGGGATTACCCAAAAGACTCCTGGTTGTCTGCAAGACCCTGGTTGTCTGCAAGACGCGGGTCGCAAAACCCCCGGGGGTCTGCAAAACCCCTGTTTTCTTCAAGACTCCCGGTTTCTTTTAAAACCCTGGTTGTCTTCAAGACTCCTGGTTTTCTTTAAATCCCGGTTGTCTTAAGACTCCGGGGGTCTTCAAGACTCCTGGGTTTCTTCAAGACCCCCGGTTTTTCTAGACTCCTGGGTTTCTTTAAGACCCTGGGTTTTTTTCAAGACCCCTGGTTTTCTTTAAGACCCCTGGGTTGTCTTCAAGACCCTGGTTGTCTGCAAGACCCCCGGGTTTTCTTTTAAGACTCCTGGTTGTCTTCAAGACTCCCCGCTGTCTTCAGACCCTTGGGTGTCTTCAAGATCCCTGTTGTCTTCAAGACCCCCGGGTTGTCTCAAACCCCCCGGGTTTTCTTCAAAACTCCTGGTTGCTTTAAAAACTCCTGGTTGTCTTCAAGACCCCGGGTTTTCTCAAGACCCTGGTTGCTTCAAATTCCCCTGGGTTTTCTTCAAAACCCATGGGTTTTCTACAAGATCCTGTTGTCTTCAAGACTCCTGGGTTTTCTTCAAGACCCCCGGGTTTTCTTCAAGACCCCTGGGGTTTCTTAAAAACCCCCGGTTGTCTTTAAAGACCCCTGGTTTTCTTTAGACTCCGGTTGTCTTCAAGACTCTGGTTGTTTCAAGATCCGGGTTTCTTCAAGACTCCTGGGTTTCTTCAAGACCCTGGTTGTCTTCAAAATCCCTGGGTTTTCTTCAAGACTTGGTTTCTTTAAGACTCCCGGTTGTCTTCAAGACTCCTGTTGTCTTCAAAACTCCCGGTTTCTTCAAGACCCTTGGTTTCTTTAAGACCCCGGTTTCTTTAAGACCCGGGGGTCTTCAAGACCCCCGGGTTTTTTCAAAACTCCTGGTTTCTTCAGACCCCTGGGTTTTCTTCAAGACCCCTGGGTTTCTTCAAACCCCTGGTTTTTCTTCAAGACCCCTGGGTTTTCTTCAAAAGGGAGTGGACGACACAAAGTCAGTACCTGACCAGCCAGGCTGTGGTTTCCACGTTAGTTTACGTGCGACCTATAACAATGGGGATCAGTCCCCTGATCCCCTCAGGCCCGGTCCCTGCCGGTCAGTGGGTTAATAGGGTTTGGTCTAAAGGGAAGGTGGGGATAAGGGGGAAAAAGGGGTTCCCCTTTGCTTCCCGGTTTTTTACAGTGTTTCGAACCCCCAGGGTTCATTCTGTGTTTAATTAACCGGTTATAACCCTACTTTCACACAGGTTTGAACCCCAGGGGTTCATTCTGTGTTTTAATTAACGGTTTTTAACTCTTTCACACAGTGTTGAACCCCCCGGGTTCTTCTGTGTTCTAATTAACCGGGTTTTTAAATACTTTCACACAGTGTTCGAACCCCCAGGTTCATTTGTGTTCTAATTAACCCGGTTATACTCTTTCACACAGTGTTGAACCCCCCGGGTTCATTCTGTGTTCTAATTAACCGGTTTTAACACTTTCAACGTGTTCGAACCCCAGGGTTATTCTGTGTTCTAATTAACCGTTTTTAATACTTTTACACAGTGTTCGAACCCCCCCGGGTTATTCTGTGTTTAATTAATTTATTTAACTACTTTCAACAGTGTTCGAACCCCCCCAAGGGTTCATTCTGTGTTTAATTAACCGGTTATAACTACTTTCACACAGTTTTTCGAACCCCAGGGTTCTTTCGGTTCAAATTTAAACCCGGTATAACTATTTACACAGTGTTCGAACCCCCGGGTTTTTCGTGTTCAAATTTAACCCGGGTTATAACACTTCACCAGTTTTCGAACCCCCGGTTCATTCTGTGTTCAAATTTAACCCAGGAAAAAGTATTTTCTGGCCTTCAAAACCCTTGTCAAATTTCTTCTAAATCAATGTTTTGTTTAGATGTCATATCTAGTCTAAGTCCCTATGTTATATAAACTATTTTCTAGATGTTTTTCTTCATGTCTTCTGTGTCTGTTCCCCTTGCCCTTTGTTACTACGATATTTTGTATATCGTGATCTATCTCCCACTGTTATGGGAAGTTTTGTTCTCTAGCTGTCATGTTTAATTAGCAGTAATGGGTAATGTGTTTGGGTGTTGGTGTAGGTGGCATCCTGGGGAGAGGCTTTAATGCTCCACAGTGGAAATAAGCCAGAGGTTTCCTGGTTAAATAATTTTTACCAAAATGCCCCGGGTGTAGTAGATAGACTTTAAACCCCTTTAAACCCAAACCCAACCAGTTTTAAAAGCCCCTCGGTGTAGAAGTTTTAAACCCCATTAACCACCAACCATCTTAATGACCCTGGTTATAGTAGATTTTAAAACCCCTTTAAACCAACCAACCCCCTTAAATGCCCCTCGTGTAGTAATGATTTAAACCCCCTTTAACCCACCAACCCATTTTTTTTAATGACCCTCGTGAGTAGTAGACTTTAAACCCAAAAACCAACCAACCATTTTAATGCCCCTCGTGTAGTAATAGACAAAAAACCCCCAAAAAAACCCAACCAACCATTTTAAATGACCCTCGGTGTAATAATTTTAAAAACCCCATTAACCCAAACCAAACCCAGTCTTAAAATGCCCCTCTGTAGTAGATAGACTTTAAACCCCCCTCCCCCAACCAACCATCTTAAATGACCCCGTGTAGTAGATAGCTTTAAACCCCATTAACCACCAAACCAGTCTTAATGACCCGGGTGTAAAGATAGATTTTAAAAACCTCTTAACCAACCAACCAGTCTTAATGACCCTCGTGTAGAAAGATTTTTAAACCCTCATTAACCAACCAACCGTTTTTAATGCCCCTCTGTAGTAATAGATTTAAACCCCTTTAAACCCAACAAATTGGTTTGATGATCCTTGTGTAGTATGTTGTACTCACTCAGGTGTGGTTGCAGGGTTCGAGCATAGCTCCTGGCCCCGCTCTTCACTGGTCGCTATTAGGTCACTCTTCCTGAACCGTGAGTTTTATCATACCTGTGTGGTGTGTGGTGGTGTGTGTGTGGTGTGTGTGTGTGTGTGGTGTGTGTGTTTTTGTTGTGTTGTGTGTGGTTTTGTGTGTGTGTGTGTGTGTGTGTGTGTGTGGTGTGTGTTTGTGTTGTGTGTGTTGTGTGTTGTGTGTGTTGTGTGTGTGTGTGTGTTGTGTGTGTGTTGTGTGTGTGTGTGTGTGTGTGTGTTGTGTTGTGTGTGTGTGTGTTGTGTGTGTTGTGTGTGTGTGTGTTGTGGTGTGTGTGTGGTGTGTTGTGTGTGTTGGTGGTGTTTTTGTGGTGTGTGTGTTTGTGTTGGTGGTTGTGTGTGTTTGTGGTGTGTGTGTGTTTGTGGGGGGTTGGTGTGGGGGTTGTGTGTGTTGTTGTGTGTGTGTGTGTTGTTGTTGTGTGTGAGGAGAGAATGCGGGTGTGAGAGATTCTCCAACCCTCCCAAGTGCTGAATAAAAAATTCTCGTATGGGGGTGAAGGGGGGCGGGGGCAAAAAGGGTGGGCTGGGGGGTTTTAAAGGGTGGGCTGGGGGGCTGAGGGTGGGCGGTGGTGGGAAGTCCGGGTGCTCCACTGTTTCTCCCTCCAGGACTTTGCAATTGCCCAACAACCATTCTGGAAAGTGAATTTCCTCCAACTTTAAGCTCTAAGCTTTACCCCCTGCAATTATACCCTTCGCTTTAAGCTTTAACCCCATTTCAAGCACAGAAAATAAAACTACCCACAACTTAGTCATAACATAGATAAAACACTACCCGTCGGGCGGGAGGATACAAACGGGAAACAGTTTTGTTCAGGTTGACGACCTCGTTATGGCAGGAGAGTATCAAACGGGAAACAGTTTTGTTCAGTGTGACGACCTCGTTCATGGCGGAAGATATAGAAAGGGAACAGTTTTTGTTAAGTTTGACGACCCGTTCAGGGCAGGAGGATATCAGAAGGAAAACGTATTGTTCGTGTTGACACCTGTTCAGGGCAGGGGATATCAGAACTGGAACAGTATTGTTAGTGTGACGCCCTCTTTCATGGCAAGAGATACAAACGGGAACGTATTGTTCTGTTGACGACCTGTTATGGCGGGGAGAAAATCAGAACGGGGAAAGTTTTTGTTCTTTGTTGACGACCTCTTTTCTGGCAGGAGAGATATCAGAACGGGAACAGTATTTTCAGTGTGACGACCTCGTTCATGGCAGGAGAGATATCAAACGGGAACAGGGTTGTTAGGTTGACGACCTCGTTCATGAGGAAGTTTCAGAACTGGAAGAGTATTTTCAGTGCTGACGCCCCTCGTTCATGGCAGGGAGAATAGAACGGGAACAGTATTGTTCAGTGTTGCGACCTCTTTCATGGCAAGAGAGATATCAGAACGGAAGAGTATTGTTCGTGCGACCCTCGTTCATGGCAGGAGAGATATCAAAAATGGACGTTTTGTCCATTTTTACGCCTCGTTAGGGCAGGGGAGATATAGAACGGGAACAGTATTGCATGTTGACGACCTCGTTCAGGGGCAGGAGAGTTTCGAAGGGAACAGAAATGTTCGTGTTGACGCCTCTTTCGGGCGGGAAAGATTCAAAGGGGAACGTTAACTCCATGGCCCCAAGGTAGAGCCAATAAAACATTTAAATTACTGGGAACCCCTCAGAATCCTAGATATTACTCAGTGAACGGTAGAAGAGGAGGAATGATTGGAAAATGCGGAGGGGCCCGGCCCCAAAGCTCACCTGCCATAACTATATCTGGGGTGAGATATAGGCAGGAAGTGTAAAAAAAATCCCAAGTGAGAAAGCAAGGGCACGTGGGCACAAAAGAGAAACATTGTTTTTCAACATCCATGGAACAAAAAGCGTGTAATGCTACGGAGCTACGATAGCGTTTTCTGCGTAGCTTTTGGCTATGGTAGCTGTGTACTATATGGCAGAAGTCGATAGGTGAGTACCCTAGTTTGGGAAATGTACGATAGCTGTGTCTACGAGAAGCTACAATGCTTGACTGCACAAAGCCCAATAATGTAAACTGCTGCATAGGCTCGATAACAGTGTACCAGGTAGTTGCTGGAGCTACGATAGCATGTACCAGGGAGTTGCTGGGCTACAATGCTGTGTACCACTTTTGTTTCTGGAGCACGATAGCTGTGCACACGTACTTGCTGGAGTACGATAGCTGTGTACCCGAAGCGCTGGAGTACGATAGTGGTACCCCGTAGTTGTGGGGCACGATACTGCGTACAAAGTAGGGGGGAGTAGAAGCAGTGTGCCCGTAGTTTGCCCAGAGCCGATAGAGTTTACCCGGATTGCGGGGCTACGATAGCGTGTACCATATTTGCTGGGGCTAGATAGCGTGAAACCCCGCTGCGGGGGCTACGATAGCAGTGTACCCCTATAGCTGCGGGAGCTGCGATAACTGTGTGCCCATAGCTTGGGGGGCTACGAAACTGTGTACCACGTAGCTGTGGGGGTCGATAGCTGGTACCCCAAAATGCTGGAGCTACGATGCTGTGCACCCAAGCTGTGGAGCTAATAGCATGTACCCGGAGTTGCGGGGGCTACGTAGCTGTTACCACAAGTGCTGGAGCTACGATAGCAGTGTACCAGTTGCGGGAGCACGATGCTGTGACCACATATTTTTCTGCAGCTCGATGCTGTGTACCACAGCTGCTGGGAGCTACATAGCGTGACCACTAGCGCTGGAACTACGAAGCTGTATACCAATAGCTGTTGGGGCTACTTTGCTGTTTACCCCAACGTGGAGCTCGAAGCTTTTACCAATAGCTGCTGGAGCGCGATAGCAGTGTACCACATAACGCTGGGCTACGATAGCATGTACCCCATAGCTCGGGAGTCGATAGCTGTTTTACCCCAAACTTTGATCTACGATAGCGTGACCACATGCTGCGGATCACATAGCTGTGTACCCCAAATACTGCGGGGGTACGTAGTTACCAATAGCTTTGGGAGCTACGATAGCTGTGTACCACATAGCTCGGATCTACGATAGCAGTGACCCCAAAAAGAGGGAGCTACGGGGCTGTGTACCACAAGTGCGGGGGGTTAAATAGCATGTCCACATGCTGCGGAGCACGATAGCAGTGTCCACATAGATGCGGGAGCACGGGAGCGTGTCCCCAAGCTGCGGGGGTTAAGATAGCAAAGGGACCACATGCGCGGGAGCAACGATAGAGTGCCCCATAGCTGCGGGGAAATGCGATAGCTGTGTACCACATAGCTGCGGAGCTACGATACAGGTACCAAAGCTGCGGGAGCTCGTAGCATGTACCACATAGCTGCGGGGGCTGCAAGGTGTACCACACAGCTGCGGGAGCTACGATAGCAGTGTACCACATAGCTGCGGGAGCTGCGATAGCTGTGTAACTAGCACGGGGGACGTAGCAAATTGAGAATTTTAAATGCGGGATAATTCCCATTAAAATACTGTTCGAGAAAAGTTGATATTGTTATTTTAGCTTTTTATACTTTATTGTTGCTGTTTATACTGTTATTGGGCTGTTGATACTGTTTTTTGTGGCTGTTTATACTGTTATTGTGGGGTTGATACTGTATTGTGGGTGTTGATATTTTTTGTGGCTGTTATACTGTTTTTGTGGCTTTTGGGAAATGTTTTTTGGGCTGTTGATACTGTTATTGTGGCTGTTTTATATGTTATGTGGCTGTTGATACTTTATTGTGGCTGTTGAACTGTTATTGTGGCTGTGATACGTTATGTGGGTTATACTGTTTTTTGTGCTGTTGATTTTTGTTATTTCGGGTGTTAACTGATTGTTGCTGTTGATGCTGTTTTTTGAAACTGTTGAACTTTATTGTGGGGTTTTTTATGTTATTGTGGGTTTATATGTTATTGTGGCGTTGAACTGTTATTGTGGCTGTTGATCGTTATTGTGGCTGTTGATACTGTTTTGTGGGTGTTGATATGTTATTGTGGGTGTTGATACTGTTTTTGTGGCTGTTGATACTGTTATTTGGTTTTGATACTGTTTTGTGGCTGTTTTAACGGTTTTTGTAGCTGTTGGGTACTGTTATTTGGGGTGTTGTACGTTATTTGGCTGTTGATAGTATTTTGGCTGTTGATACTGTTATTTTGGCTGTTGATACTGTTATTGTGGCTGTTGATACTGTTATTGTGGCTGTTGATACTGTTTGTGGCTGTTGATACTGTTATTGTGGCTGTTGATACTGTTATTGTGGCTGTTGATACTGTTATTGTAGCTGTTGATACTGTTATTGTGGCTGTTGATACTGTTATTGTGGCTGTTGATACTGTTATTGTGGATGTTGATACTGTTATTGTGGCTGTTGATACTGTTATTGTGGCTGTTGATACTGTTATTGTGGATGTTGATACTGTTATTGTGCTGTTGATACTGTTGTGGCTGTTGATACTGTTATTGTGGCTGTTGATACTGTTATTGTGGCTGTTGATACTGTTATTGTGGATGTTGATACTGTTATTGTGGCTGTTGATACTGTTATTGTGCTGTTGATACTGTTATTGTGGCTGTTGATACTGTTATTGTGGCTGTTGATACTGTTATTGTTGCTGTTGATACTGTTATTGTGGCTATTGATACTGTTATTGTGGCTGTTGATACTGTTATTGTGGCTGTTGATACTGTTATTGTGGCTGTTGATACTGTTATTGTGGCTGTTGATACTGTTATTGTTGCTGTTGATACTGTTATTGTGGCTGTTGATACTGTTATTGTGGCTGTTGATTCTGTTATTGCGGCTGTTGATACTGTTATTGTGGCTGTTGATACTGTTATTGTGGCTGTTGATACTGTTATTGGGGGCTTTTTGATACTGTTATTGTTGCTGTTGATACTGTTATTGTTGCTGTTGATACTGTTATTGTGGCTGTTGATTTGTTATTTCGGCTGTTGATAATGTTTATTTTTGCTGTTGATACTGTTATTGTGGCTGTTGATACTGTTATTTTTGGCTGTTGATCTGTTATTGCGGACTGTTGATTTCTTTTTATTGTTGCTGTTGATGCTGTTATTGTAGCTGGTTTATACTGTTATTGTGGCTGTTGATACTGTTATTGTGGCTGTTGATACTGTTATTGTGGCTGTTGATACTGTTATTGTGGCTGTTGATACTGTTATTGTGGCTGTTGATACTGTTATTGTGGCTATTGATACTGTTATTGTGGCTGTTGATACTGTTATTGTTGCTGTTGATACTGTTATTGTGGCTGTTGATACTGTTATTGTGGCTGTTGATACTGTTATTGTGGCTGTTGATACTGTTATTGTGGCTGTTGATACTGTTATTATGGCTGTTGATACTGTTATTGTTGCTGTTGATACTGTTTTTGTTGCTGTTGATTCTGTTTTTTGTGGCTGCTGATACCGTTTATTGTTGGGTGTTGATACTGTTATTGTGGCTGTTGATACTGTTATTTTGGGTGTTGTACTGTTTTTTTGGCTGTTGATACTGTTTGGGGTGTTGATACTGTTATGTGGGTGTTGATACTGTTATTTTTGCTGTTGATACTGTTATTGTGGCTGTTGATACTGTTATTGTTGCTGTTTGTTCTGTTATTGTGGCTGTTGATATGTTTTTTGTGGCTGTTTATACTGTTATTGTGGCTGTTTATACTGTTATTGTTGCTGTTGATACTGTTATTGTGGCTGTTGATACTGTTATTGTGGCTGTTGATACTGTTATTGTGGCTGTTGATACTGTTATTTTTTGCTGTTGATACTGTTATTGTGGCTGTTGATACTGTTATTGTTGCTGTTGATACTGTTATTGTTGCTGTTGATACTGTTATTGTGGCTGTTGATACTGTTATTGTGGCTGTTGATTTCTGTTATTGTTGGGTGTTGATACTGTTTTTGTGGCTGTTGATACTGTTATGGTGGCTGTTGATACTGTTATTGTGGCTGTTGATATTGTTATTGTTGCTGTTGATACTGTTATTGTTGCTGTTGATACTGTTATTGTGGCTGTTGATACTGTTATTGTGGCTGTTGATACTGTTATTGTTGCTGTTGATACTGTTATTGTGGCTGTTGATACTGTTATTGTGGCTGTTGATACTGTTATTGTGGCTGTTGATACTGTTATTGTGGCTGTTGATACTGTTATTGTTGGCTGTGATGCTGTTGTGGCTGTTTGATACTGTTATTGTAGCTTGTTGATACTGTTTATTGTGGCCTGGTTGATACTGTTATTGTGGCTGTGATTACTGTTATTTGTTGGCTGTGATATGTTTATTTGTGGGCTGGGGTTGATCAACTGTTATTGTGCGCTGTTGATACTGTTATTGTGTCTGTTTTGATATGTTATTGTGGATGTTGATACTGTTGTTGTGGTGTTCATTACTGTATTGTGGCTGTTTGATATGTTATTGTGGGGACTGTTTGATAATGTTTACTGTGGCTTGTTGATACTGTTATTGCGGCTGTTTGATACTGTTATGTGGCTGTTGATACTCCTTATTGTGGCCTGTGATTCCGTTATTGTGGCTTTTGATACCGTTATTTGTGCTGTTTGTGTTGTACTGTTGTGGGCTGTTTTGATACTGTTATTGAAGCTGTTGATACTGTTATGGTGGTGTTGATACTGTTATTGTGGCTGGTTGATATTGTTATTGTTGTGCGTTGATACTGTTTTTGTTGCTGTTGATACGTTATTGTGGCTGTTTGATTACTGTTTTTGTGGCTGTTGAGACTGTTATGTGCTGTTGTTACGGTTATTGTGCTGTTGATACTGTTATTGTTGGGCTGTTGGGATACTGTTATTGTGGCTGTTGATAATGTTACTGTGGCTATTGATTACTGTTATTGTGGCTGTTGATACTGTTTTAGTGGCTGTTGATACTGTTATTGTGGCTGTTTGATACTGTTATTGTGGCTGCTGTTGATACATGTTTATTGTGGCTGTTGATCTGTTGTGGCTATTGATATGTTATTGTAGCTGTCATTGATACTGTTATTGTAGATGTTGATACTGTTATTGTGGCTGTTGTACTGTTAATTGTGGTGGTGATATGTTATTGTTGCTGTTGATACTGTTATTGTCGCTGTGCTGCTTTGATACTGTTATTGTGGCTTAGTTGTTACTGCTTATTGTGGCTGTTGATACTGTTGTGGCTGTTGATACTGTTTATTGTAGCTGTTGAGATTTATGGTGGCTGTGATACTGTTATTGTAGGCTGTTTGTATTGTTATTGTTGTGTTGATATGTTATTGTGTATGTTGATACTGTTATTGTGGCTGTTTATACTGTTATTGTGGCTGTTGATACTGTTATTGTGGCTGTTGATACTGTTTTTGTGGCTGTTGGTACTGGATTGTGGCTGTTGATATTGTTGTGGGCTATTGAATACTGTTATTGTAGCTGTTTTGATGATACTGTTTTGTAGCTGTTGTGATACTGTTATTGTGGCTGTTGATACTGTTATTGTGGCTGTGTTGATATGTTATTGTTGCTGGTGACTGTTTATTGTGGCTGTTGATTGCTGTTATTGTGGCTGTTGATACTGTTATTGTGGCTGTTGATACTGTTATTGTGGATGTTGATACTGTTATTGTGGCTGTTGATACTGTTATTGTGGCTGTTGATACTGTTATTGTGGCTGTTGATACTGTTATTGTGGATGTTGTGATATGTTTATTGTTAGCTGTTGTACTGTTATTGTGGCTGTTGATAATGTTACTGTGGCTGTTGATAATGTTACTGTGGCTGTTGATACTGTTATTGTGGCTGTTGATAATGTTACTGTGGCTGTTGATACTGTTATTGTGGATGTTGATACTGTTATTGTGGATGTTGATACTGTTATTGTGGCTGTTGATACTGTTATTGTGGCTGTTGATACTGTTATTGTGGCTTTTGATATTGTTGTTGCTGTTGATTCTGTTATTGTGGGCTGATACTGTTATGTGGCTGTTGATATGTTATTGTGGGCTGATACTGTTATTGTGGCTGTTGTTGATACTGTTATTGTGGCTGTTGATACTGTTATTGTGGCTGTTGATACTGTTATTGTGGCAGTTGATACTGTTATTGTGGCTGTTGATGCTGTTATTGTGGCTGTTGATACTGTTATTGTGGCTGTTGATACTGTTATTGTGGCTGTTGATACTGTTATTGTGGCTGTTGATACTGTTATTGTGGCAGTTGATACTGTTATTGTGGCTGTTGATTACTGTTATTGTGGCTGTTTGATACTGTTATTGTGGGTGTTGATATGTTTTATGTCCCCTTCCCTTATTTCTGGTGTTGATACTGTTATTGTGGGTTGTTGAATTACTGTTATTGTGGCTGTTGATACTGTTATTGTGGCTGTTGATACTGTTATTGTGGCTGTTGATACTGTTATTGTGGCTGTTGATACTGTTGTTGCTGTTGATCCTGTTATTGTGGCTGTTGATACTGTTACTGTGGCTGTTGATACTGTTATTGTGGATGTTGATACTGTTGTGGCTGTTGATACTGTTGTGGCTGTTGATATTGTTATTGTGGCTGTTGATACTGTTATTGTGGCTGTGATATGTTATTGTGGCTGTTGATACTGTTAATTGTGGCTTGCTGATACTGTTATTGTGGTGTTGTACTGTATTGTGGCTGTTGTACTGTATTGTGGCTGGTTGATACTGTTATTGTGGCTGTTGCTACTGTTTATGTTGCTGTTGATACTGTTATTGTGGGCTGTTTGATAATGTTATGTGGCTGTTAGAATACAGTTATTGTGGATGTTGATACTGTTATTGTGGCTGTTGATACTGTTATTGTAGCTGTTGATACTGTTATTGTGGCTGTTGATACTGTTATTGTGGCTGTTGATACTCTTATTGTGGATGTTTGATGGCTGTTTATTGTGGCTGGTTGATATTGGTTTTATTTGTGGCTGTTGATACTGTTATCGTGGCTGTTGATGTACTGTTATTGTGGCTGTTGATTACTCTAATTGTGGCTGTTGATATATTATTGTGGCTGTGTTGATGCTGTTATTGTAGCTTGTTGATACTCTTATTGTTGGCTGTTGGATGCTGTTATTGGTGGCTGTTGATACTGTATTGTGGCTGTTTGTACTGTTATTGTGGCTGTTGATACTTGTTATTGTGGCTTGTTGATACTGGTATTGTGGGTTGATACTTGTTATTGTGGCTTGTTTGATTACTGTTATTGTGGCTGTTGGATATGTTAATTGTAGCTGTTGATACTGTTATTGTGGCTGTTGATACTGTAATTGGTGGCTCGTGTACTCTTATTCGTGGCTGTTGAATGCGTTATTGTGGCTTGTTGATACTGTTTATGTGGCTGTTGTACTGTTATTGTGGCTGTTGATACTGTTATTGTAGCTGTGATACTGTTATTGTGGCTGGTTTGATGCTGTTTACTGTGCTTTTGTGATACTGTTATTGTGGCTGTTTGATACTGTATTGTGGCTGTTGATACTGTTATTGTGGCTTGTTTGTCTGTTATTGTGGCTGTTGATACTGATATTGTGGCTGTTGATACTGTTATTGTGGCTGTTGATACTGTTATTGTGGCTGTTGATACTGTTATTGTGGCGTTGATACTGTTATTGTGGCTTTTCTTTTGTAATTGTTGTTGCTGTTGTGATACTGTTTTGTTGCTGGTTGATACTGTTGTTGTGGGCTGTTTAGATAACCTCTTATTGTGGCTGTTGGATGCTGTTATTGTGGCTGTTGATACTGTTATTGTGCTGTTTGATACTTTCATTGTGGCTCGTTGATGCTGTTTATTGGGGTGTTGATACTGTTATTGTGCCTGTGTGAATACTGTTTATCGTGGATGTTTACTACTGTTTTATTGTAGCTGTTGATTACTGTTATTTTGGCTGTTTGATACTGTTATTGTGGCTGTTGATATGTTATTTGTGGCTGTGATACTGTTAATGTGGAGTTGATACTGTTATTTGTGGCTGTTGATCTGTTATTGTGGCTGGTTGATACTGTTATCGTGGATGTTGATACTGTTATCGTGGATGTTGATTACTGTTATTGGGCTGTTAAGTTCTGTTATGTGGATGTTGATACTGTTATTGTGGCTGTTGATACTGTTATCGTGGATGTTGATACGTTATTGTGGTGTTGATACGTTTATTGTGTGCTTTTGATACTGTTATCGTGGATGTTGATACTGTTATCGTGGATGTTGATACTGTTATTGTGGCTGTTGATACTGTTATCGTGGATGTTGATACTGTTATTGTGGCTGTTGATACTGTTATTGTGGCTCGTTCCGATACTGTTATTGTGGCTGTTGATACGTTATCGGGGATGTTGATAATGTTATTGTGGCTGTTTGATACTGTTTATCGTGGATGTTGATTCTGTTAATGTAGCTGTTGTTACTGTCTATTTTGGCTGTTTGGATACTGTTATTGTGCTGTTATACTGTTATTGTGGCTGTTGATGATAATGTTATTGTGGATGTGATACTGTTATTGTGGCTGTGATACTGTTATTGTGGCGTGTTTACTGTTTATTGTTGCTGTTGATACTGTTTTTTTTTTTTTTAAATCGTGGATGTTATACTGTTATTGTGGTGTTGATACTGTTATCGTGGATGTTGATACTGTTTTATTGTGACTGTTGATACTGTTATTTTGGCTGTTGATACTGTTATTGTGGCTGTTGATACTGTTATTGTGGCTGTTGATACTGTTATTGTGGATGTTGATACTGTTATTGTGGCTGTTGATCTGTTATTGTGGCTGTTGATATGTTATCCTCCTCATGTATGTTGATACTGTTATTGTAGCTCTGTTGATATGTTATTGTGGCTGTTGGATACTGGTATTGTGGCTGTTGATACTCTTATTGGGCTGTTGATATTGTTTATTGTGGTGTTGATACTGTTATTGTGGCTGTTGATACTGTTATTGTGGCTGTTGATACTGTTGCTGTTGATCCTGTTATTGTGGCTGTTGATACTGTTATTGTGGTGTTGATACTGTTGGTGCTGTTGATCTGTTTTGTGGCTTGTAGATACTGTTATTGTGGCTGTTGATTACTGTTTTGTAGGTGTTGATACTGTTATTGTGGCTGTTGATATGTTATTGTGGCTTGTTTGATATGTTTTGGTGGCTGTTGTTCTGTTATTGTGATTGTTGATTACTGTTATTGTGGCTGTTGATACTGATATTGTGGCTGTTTGTGATACTGTTATTGTGGGCTGTTGATACTGTTATTGTGGCTTTTGTATTGTTGCTGTTGCTGTTGATACGTTTTGTTGCTGTTGATACTGTTGTTGTGGCTATTGATACTGATGTTGTGGCTGTTGATATTGTTTCTATTGGATTACTGTGTGGCTGTTGATAATGTTGTGGCCTGTTGATTACTGTTGTGGGATGTTGTACTGTTGTGGCTGTTTGATATGTTGTGGCTGTTGATTTAATGTTGTGGTGTTGATACTGTTAGTGGTGTTGATTTACTGTTGTGGCTGTTTTATACTGTTGTGGCTGTTGATTCTGTTGGGGCTGTTGATACTGTTGTGTCTGTGATACTGTTGTATATTGTGATTTGTTGTGTCTGTTGATACAATATTAAATTAACAAAAAACACTCTGGCAAAACTACGTTATATTTTCGCTATATTTGTCAATCTCATATTTTTTTTTGAGTGAGAAAGAAAGCCATGAAGATTAGGAGGGGAGGACGGAAAAATAGGCCAAGGCCTTTCGGTTTGTCACCACATCCCGTTTTCAGGATGCTTGCAATAGCCTGAAATATGGGAAATAAATATGAAAGCCTTGTTTGCATCGAACCCTGGTTTTGTTCCCCTATATTATAATTTCTTTGCAATATCTGTATATTTTTTCTATCCATTTTTTATTGATAGGGCCCCTTTTTTGTGATCTTGTTCTCCTTTTGTGATATGGCTGGGTGAGAGGTGCTCTGCATCGCCTTTGTACTTAGGCTACTTGGTAAGTAGAAAGTGGAAATCGCAAAATCGATTTACTGCAGACTGGGGGAGGACATGTTGCGACTGCTCTGTCTCAATCAACTAGCCTCACAAACGTGCTCTTGGACAACATTTTTAGACTCAGTTTTATGAGAGCTCTGTCATGTTATGCATCTTTTGTCCAGTTGGAGACTGGAAAATTGCCAGATCACCCAGACTGCGATGAATGTGTGAGGTAGGGTAGCGGGCCACTAGCACACAGCCTGGTTATCAGGCTTAGTGCCAGCCCTGACTCTCAACTCATCTAATTATATATCTATCCTGTATGGATAGATTATCTAAGATGTGTACATAGTATGGTGTGGGAGTGAATCGATTCGCTTAGGCATGTTGAACTCTGCACTATTGAGAAGTCTTAGTGTCCAGAGGACTGTATATGTGGTGGACTTTGTGGAGTCCAGCTTTTTGGACTGTCCAGGGTATGAATCGAGTGTAATCTTCTGTTTGTACTTGGGTCTTGTGTTGCAGGGGTTGAGTTATAGCCCCTGGTCCTGCATCTTCACTGTTCTGTACCTGTGCCTTATTGTGTCTCCCCTGCTGTGTCAGTACACGCGCGCGCGAGCGCGCGCACGCACCCACACACACACACACACACACACACACACACACACACACACACACACACACACACACACACAAACACCGGCCTGTCAGACTGATTTTCAAGACAGAAATGGTGCAAGAGAAACCACGGCTGAAGGAATCGACATGCAAGAGTTTGCTCCTAGACCACAACAGAAAAAGAACAGAATGACAGCAGCTGAGGGAGAGAAAACAGAAACGGAAAGGGCCAGGAAGAGAGACAAGGGCAGAACCAGCAGAGGACAACCAGAGCATAAGCACACACAGACCCACCCTCAGAACCCCACACCCAAATATGCTATACCAACATAACTCACAATCCAAACTTATAGCCCCACCTTACACTACGCTGTTGAATCCCACAGCACACTGCCGGGTCCAACACCCCCACAGACCCCCCAGAACACAGTGATGGAGAGGCAACTGAAGGTATGGTACACTAACTCTGATGGAATAACAAATAAGTGAGAGTGGCATAAAAGAGACAGAGACATCACTGGACATCATAGCTCTCACAGAAACTAAGCTCACAGGAATGATAACATGCCATCTTTCCAATGGGATATCAAACCCTGAGGAAAGACAGAGGGAACAGAGGGGGTGGAAGAGTGGCAATGTTCATAAAAAAACATTGGAAGTTTGATGAGCTGGAGAGAGGAAACAGAGGAGAAGCAAGAAACTACATAATAGGAACACTTAAGTCTGGAGGTCCCAAGGTATTAATTGCAGTGATGTATAACCCACCACAGAACAGCAGGAGGCCAAGGCAGGAGTATGATGAGAGTAACAAAGAGATGGTTGACACACTGGCTGAAGTGGCCAGAAGGGCTCACACGAGCAGTGCAAAGCTGCCGATTGTGGGTGACTTCAATTACAAGGAAATTGACTGGGAGAACCTGGAGCCACATGGGGGCCCAGAAACGAGGAGGGCTAAGATGACGGAGGTGGTACTGGAAAACCTCGTGTTCCAGCAGGTAAGGGACACTATTAGAGAGAGAGGAAAGGATGAACCAGCAAGACTGGACTTTGTATTAACCATGAGTACTGCAGATATTGAGGACACACATGAAAGACCTCGCAGGGCCAGTGACCATGTGGTTCTGAGCTTCGAATATATGGTAGAGTTACAAGTGGAGAGGGAAGCAGGAAGGGCAGGATGAATGAAGCCAAACTGCAAGAGAGGGGACTACACAGGCGTGAAGAATTTCCTGCTCAGGGTTCAGTGGGACAGAGAACTGGCAGGGAAGTCAGTAAATGAGATGATGGAATATGTGACAGCAATATGCAAGGATACTGAGGAGAAGTTCGTACCCAAAGGTAACAGAAATAAAGAGAAAGCCAGGATGAGCCCATGGTTTACCCAAAGGTGTAAGAGGCCAAAGCCAAGTGTGCTAGAGAATGGAAGAAGTATAGAAGGCAAAGGATCCAGAAGAAAAAGGAGAGCAGTCGCAGAGCCAGAAATTAATATGCACAGGTAAGAAGGGAGGCCAACGACAATATGAAAATGACATAGCAGCGAAAACCATATCTGACCCGAAGCTGTTGTACAGCCACATCAGGAGGAAAACAACAGTCAAGGACCAGGTAATTAGGCTGAGAAAGGAAGGAGGAGAGATCACAAGAAACGACCAAGCAGTATGTGAGGAGCTCAACATGAGATTCAAAGAATTAAACCATACCACGGGCGGGTGTTTGAACCGCGGGTTCAAATCCCGCCGTGGTATGGTTTGTTTGCAATCGTGTCATTACGATTTCGTGAGTCATTCAAAGAATTGTTCACAGAGGAGACAGAAGGGACTCCAGAAAGACGGAGAGGTGGGGTACACCATCAAGTGTTGGACACAATACATACAACCGAGGAAGAAGTGAAGAGGCTGCTAAGTGAGCTAGATACTTCAAAGACGATGGGGCCAGATAACATCTCTCCATGGGTCCTGAGAGAGGGAGCAGAAGCACTGTGTGTACCACTAACAACAATCTTGAACACCTCTATCGAAACAGAACGACTTCCTGAGGTATGAAAGACAGCAAATGTAGTCCCAATCTTTAAAAAAAAAAGAGATATGAAACGTTAAACTACAGACCAGTGTCACTGACATGTATAGTATGCAAAATCATGGAGAAGATTATCAGGAGAAGAGTGGTGGAACACCTAGAAAGGAATGATCTCATCAACAGCAGCCAACATGGTTTCAGGGACGGGAAATCCTGTGTCACAAACCTACTGGAGTTCTATGACATGGTGACAGCAGTAAGACGAGAGAGAGAGGGGTGGGTAGATTGCATTTTCTTGGACTGCAAGAAGGCGTTTGACACAGTTCCACACAAGAGATTAGTACAAAAACTGGAGGACCAAGCAGGGATAACAGGGAAGGCACTACAATGGATCAGGGAATACCTGTCAGGAAGACAGCAGCGAGTCATGGTACGTGGCGAGGTGTCAGAGTGGGCACCTGTGACCAGCGGGGTCCCACAGGGGTCAGTCCTAGGACCAGTGCTGTTTCTGGTATTTGTGAACGACATGACGGAAGGAATAGACTCCGATGTGTCCCTGTTAGCAGATGACGTGAAGTTGATGAGAAGAATTCAATCAGACGAGGACCAGGCAGAACTGTAAAGGAATCTGGACAGGCTGCACACCTGGTTCAGCAACTGGCTCCTGGAGTTCAACCCCACCAAGTGCAAAGTCATAATTGAGGAAGGGCAAAGAAGACCACAGACATCACAATCTAGGGGGTCAGAGACTATAAACCTCACTCGAGGAAAAAGATCTTGGGGTGAGTATAACACCAGGCACATCTCCTGAAGCGCACATCAACCAAATAACTGCTGCAGCATATGGGCGCCTAGCAAACCTCAGAACAGCATTCCGACATCTTAATAAGGAATCATTCAGGACCCTGTACACCGTGTACGTTAGGCCCATATTGGAGTATGCGGCACCAGTTTGGAACCCACACCTAGCCAAGCACGTAAAGAAACTAGAGAAAGTGCAAAGGTTTGCAACAAGACTAGTCCCAGAGCTAAGAGGTAATTTATCTGTCATAAACTAGGTAGAATTATCCCTCACAAACTAGCTAGAATTCTCCCTCACAAACTAGCTAGAATTCTCCCTCACAAACTAGCTAGAATTCTCCCTCACAAACTAGCTAGAATTCTCCCTCACAAACTAGGTAGAATTCTCCCTCACAAACTAGCTAGAACTCTCCCTCACAAACTAGAACTCTTCCTCACAAACTAGGTAGAATTCTCCCTCACAAACTAGCTAGAATTCTCTCTCACAAACTAGAACTCTCCCTCACAAACTAGCTAGAACTCTCCCTCACAAACTAGCTAGAATTCTCCCTCACAAACTAGCTAGAACTCTCCCTCACAAACTAAAACTCTCCCTCACAAACTAGGTAGAATTCTCCCTCACAAACTAGCTAGAATTCTCTCTCACAAACTAGAACTCTCCCTCACAAACTAGCTAGAACTCTCCGTCACAAACTAGAACTCTCTCACAAACTAGCTAGAATTCACCCTCACAAACTAGCTAGAATTCTCCCTCACAAACTAGCTAGAACTCTCCCTCACAAACTAGCTAGAACTCTCCCTCACAAACTGGCTAGAATTCTCCCTCACAAACTAGCTAGAACTCTCCCTCACAAACTAGCTAGAACTCTCCCTCACAAACTAGCTAGAACTCTCCCTCACAAACTAGCTAGAACTCTCCCTCACAAACTAGCTAAAACTCTCCCTCACAAACTAGCTAGAACTCTACCTCACAAACTAGCTAGAATTCTCCCTTACAAACTAGAACGCTCCCTCACAAACTAGCTAGAACTCTCCCTCACAAACTAGCTAGAACTCTCCCTCACAAACTAGCTAGAATTCTCCCTTACAAACTAGAACTCTCCCTCACAAACTAGCTAGAACTCTCCCTCACAAACTAGCTAGAACTCTCCCTCACAAACTAGCTGAACTCCCTCACAAACTAGCTAGAACTCTCCCTCACAAACTAGCTAGAACTCTCCTCACAACTAGCTAGAACTCTCCCTCACAAACTAGCTAGAACTCTCCCTCATCAAACTAGCTAGAACTCTCCCTCACAAACTAGCTAGAACTCTCCCTCACAAACTAGCTAGAACTCTCCCTCACAAACTAGCTAGAACTCTCCCTCACAAACTAGCTAGAACTCTCCCTCACAAACTAGCTAGAACTCTCCCTCACAAACTAGCTAGAACTCTCCCTCACAAAACTAGCTAGAACTCTCCCTCACAAACTAGCTAGAACTCTCCCTCACAAACTAGCTAGAACTCTCCCTCACAAACTAGCTAGAACTCTCCCTCACAAATTAGCTAGAACTCTCCCTCACGAACTAGCTAGAACTCTCCCTCACAAACTAGTTAGAACTCTCCCTGCCAGCCTGCTTTAGAGAGAAGGATCTCAGGGTGCGCATAGTACCGAGCATATCACCTATAAGTTACTAGACCACACTAGAGAGGAATTCGCAGGTACACGAGGTCACAAGAAGAAGTTAACGACCTAGAGAGTGAAGTAGTGGAGGTAGGATCCATACACCGCTTTAAGAAAAGGTATGATGGATCACGCAGGCAGTAGTGAGGTGGAACCAGCAGCTGTGAATCGACTCCCTGCAAACACGGTTGAGCACACACAACGCGCGCGCTCGCACGCACACACACACACACACACACACACCAACACACACCACACACACACACACACACACACACACACACACACACACACACACACAACACACACACACACAACACACACACACACACAAACACACACAAACACACACACACACACACACACACACACACACACACAGTATGCGTCGTACAAGAAGTGGGTAAAGCTCCCAGTGTACAAGTCACCTCGGGTTCCATTAGGAAAGAGAGAAGTGAGGGAGGGAGGATAACTTAGTATCGAGGGAGGTAGGGAGAGGAGCTAGGGACGTTCGTAGGGGCACTAGGGACGTTAGTAGGGGCACTAGGGACGTAGTAAGGAGGATATCTTAGGATAGAGGGAGGTACAGAGCGGTGTTAGGTAGGTAGATGGGCTAGGGAGGTAGGTTGTGGTTCCAGGAAGGTAGAGAGAGAAGCTAGGGACGTAGAGGGACTAGGGACGTAAGAAGTGGTGCCAGGGAGGTAGGGATCGGCTCCAGGGAGGTAAGGAAGGTACTAGGGACACCCACAAACTCAAACACACACACACTCCGCGTGAATTTTCAAGACCATTGGCAGAGTATTCTGTTAAGTGCAACGATTTGTCATATGTCCGGCCAGCTCAGGGATATATTTACCGTGGCCCCTATCCCACGTCAAGCAGGGGGCCCCTATCCCACGTCAAGCAGGGGGCCCCTATCCCACGTCAAGCAGGGGGGCCCCTATCCCACGTCAAGCAGGGGGGACCGTATCCTACGTCAACCACAGGGAGGACCCAGGCTTGTAGCCCTCGTCACCCAGGGGGAGGACCCAGGCTTGTAGCCCTCGTCACCCAGGGGGAGGACCCAGGCTCGTAGCCCTCGTCAACCAGAGGAAGGACCCAGGCTCGTAGCCCTCGTCACCCAGGGGGAGGACCCAGGCTCGTAGCCCTCGTCACCCAGGGGGTAGACCCAGGCTCGTAGCCCTCGTCACCCAGGTGGAGGACCCAGGCTCGTAGCCCTCGTCACCCAGGGGGAGGACCCAGGCTCGTAGCCCTCGTCAACCAGGGGGAGGACCCAGGCTCGTAGCCCTCGTCACCCAGGGGGAGAACCCAGGCTCGTAGCCCTCGTCAACCAGGGGGAGGACCCAGGCTCGTAGCCCTCGTCACCCAGGCGGAGGACCCAGGCTCGTAGCCCTCGTCACCCAGGCGGAGGACCCAGGCTCGTAGCCCTCGTCACCCAGGCGGAGGACCCAGGCTCGTAGCCCTCGTCACCCAGGCGGAGGACCCAGGCTCGTAGCCCTCGTCGCCCAGGGGGAGGACCCTGGCTCGTAGCCCTCGTCACCCAGGCGGAGGACCCAGGCTCGTAGCCCTCGTCACCCTGGGGAGGACCAGGCTCGTATCCCTCGTCACCCAGGGGGAGGACCCAGGCTCGTAGCCCTCGTCAACCAGGCGGAGGACCCAGGCTCGTAGCCCTCGTCACCCAGGCTGAGGACCCAGGCTCGTAGCCCTCGTTACCCAGGCGGAGGACCCAGGCTCGTAGCCCTCGTCACCCAGGCGGAGGACCCAGGCTCGTAGCCCTCGTCACCCAGGGGGAGGACCCAGGCTCGTAGCCCTCGTCACCCAGGCGGAGGACCCAGGCTCGTAGCCCTCGTCACCCAGGCGGAGGACCCAGGCTCGTAGCCCTCGTCAACCGGAGGGAGGACCCAGGCTCGTAGGCCTCGTCACCCAGGCGGAGGACCCAGGCTCGTAGCCCTCGTCACCCAGGGGAGGACCACAGGCTCGTAGCCCTCGTCACCAGGGGGAGGACCCAGGCTCGTAGCCCTCGTCACCCAGGCGGAGGACCCAGGCTCGTAGCCCTCGTCACCCAGGCGGAGGACCCAGGCTCGTAGCCCTTGTCACCCAGGCGGAGGACCCAGGCTCGTAGCCCTCGTCACCCAGGCGGAGGACCCAGGCTCGTAGCCCTCGTCACCCAGGGGGAGGACCCAGGCTCGTAGCCCTCGTCACCCAGGGGGAGGACACAGGCTCGTAGCCCTCGTCACCCAGGGGGAGGACCCAGGCTCGTAACCCTCGTCACCCAGGCGGAGGACCCAGGCTCGTAGCCCTCGTCACCCAGGGGGAGGACCCAGGCTCGTAGCCCTCGTCACCCAGGGGGAGGACCCAGGCTCGTAGCCCTCGTCACCCAGGGGGAGGACCCAGGCTCGTAGCCCTCGTCACCCAGGGGGAGGACCCAGGATCGTAGCCTCGTCACCAGGGGGAGGACCCAGGCTCGTAGACCTCGTCACCCAGGCGGAGGACCCAGGCTCGTAGCCCTCGTCACCCAGGGGGAGGACCCAGGCTCGTAGCCCTCGTCACCCAGGGGGAGGACCCAGGCTCGTAACCCTCGTCACCCAGGCGGAGGACCCAGGCTCGTAGCCCTCGTCACCCAGGGGGAGGACACAGGCTCGTAGCCCTCGTCACCCAGGGCCATCCCGAGCCTGTTTACTCTCTCGGCTCATCACAATATATCGTAAGCCACAATTTTTAATGTTCCTCTCGAGAAAGGAACAACAACTGCTACTTATCTCCATACGCACATAAGTAATATTCACTCCTGTAGCCTCGTGTTACTTTCGAGAAAGGAACAACATCCTCTTCGAGTGCAATAAATCCTTATCGTTGAAAGAAATCGCCTGGTACAATTACTCTGGCTGAATGATAGTATGCAAGAAATGGCTGGTACATTTCTGAGGTATCGATCCTGAGATTCCTTAGTGCACCGAGCGAAAACATATTTGTCGACCACTCCGTGGGTCAGTGGTGGTGTGATGGAGGTGTGTGTGTCCCACTGCCTCTCTCTTGTCCACTGTCAACACTGCCAGGGTGACAGTGGTGGGTTAGTGGTGGTGTGATGGAGGTGTGTGTGTCCCACTGCCTCTCTCTTGTCCACTGTCAACACTGCCAGGGTGACAGTGGTGGGTCAGTGGTGGTGTGATGGAGGTGTGTGTGTCCACTGCCTCTCTCTTGTCCACTGTCAACACTGCCAGGGTGACAGTGGTGGGTCAGTGGTGGTGTGATGGAGGTGTGTGTGTCCCACTGCCTCTCTCTTGTCCACTGTCAAACACTGCCAGGGTGACAGTGGTGGGTCAGTGGTGGTGTGATGGAGGTGTCTGTGTCCCACTGCCTCTCTCTCTTGTCCACTGTCAACACTGCCAGGGTGACAGTGGTGGGTTAGTGGTGGTGTGATGGAGGTGTCTGTGTCCCACTGCCTCTCTCTTGTCCACTGTCAACACTGCCAGGGTGACAGTGGTGGGTCAGTGGTGGTGTGATGGAGGTGTCTGTGTCCCACTGCCTCTCTCTCTTGTCCACTGTCAACACTGCCAGGGTGACAGTGGTGGGTTAGTGGTGGTGTGATGGAGGTGTGTGTGTCCCACTGCCTCTCTCTTGTCCACTGTCAACACTGCCAGGGTGACAGTGGTGGGTCAGTGGTGGTGTGATGGAGGTGTGTGTGTCCCACTGCCTCTCTCTTGTCCACTGTCAACACTGCTAGGGTGACAGTGGTGGGTTAGTGGTGGTGTGATGGAGGTGTGTGTGTCCCACTGCCTCTCTCTTGTCCACTGTCAACACTGCCAGGGTGACAGTGGTGGGTCAGTGGTGGTGTGATGGAGGTGTGTGTGTCCCACTGCCTCTCTCTTGTCCACTGTCAACACTGCCAGGGTGACAGTGGTGGGTCAGTGGTGGTGTGATGGAGGTGTGTGTGTCCCACTGCCTCTCTCTCTTGTCCACTGTCAACACTGCCAGGGTGACAGTGGTGGGTCATTGGTGGTGTGATGGAGGTGTGTGTGTCCCACTGCCTCTCTCTCTTGTCCACTGTCAACACTGCCAGGGTGACAGTGGTGGGTCAGTGGTGGTGTGATGGAGGTGTGTGTGTTCCACTGCCTCTCTCTTGTCCACTGTCAACACTGCTAGGGTGACAGTGGGAGGGGGGGAGGGGTTGTGTATCCCACTGTCTCTCTCTTGTCCACTGTCAAGACTGCCAGGGTGACAGTGGAAGGGGTGGTTGTGTGTCCCACTGCCTCTCTCTTTTCCACTGTCAACACTGCCAGGGTGACAGTGGGAGGGGGGGGGTGGTGGTGTCCACTGACTCTCTCTTGTCCACTGTCAACACTGCCAGGGTGACAGTGGGAGGGGTGGTTGTGTGTTCCACTGTCTCTCTCTTGTCCACTGTCAACACTGCCAGGGTGACAGTGGGAGGGGTGGTTGTGTGTCCCACTGTCTCTCTCTTGTCCACTGTCAACACTGCCAGGGTGACAGTGGGAGGGGGGGGGTTGTGTGTTCCACTGACTCTCTCTTGTCCACTGTCAACACTGCCAGGGTGACAGTGGGAGGGGTGGTTGTGTGTTCCACTGCCTCTCTCTTGTCCACTGTCAACACTGCCAGGGTGACAGTGGGAGGGGGGGGGGTTGTGTGTTCCACTGACTCTTCTTGTCCACTGTCAACACTGCCAGGGTGACAGTGGAGGGGGGGGGTTGTGGTTCCACTGACTCTCTCTTGTCACTGTCAACACTGCCAGGGTGACAGTGGGAGGGGTGGTTGTGTGTTCCACTGCCTCTCTCTTGTCCACTGTCAACACTGCCAGGGTGACAGTCGGAGGGGTGGTTGTGTGTTCCACTGCCTCTCTCTTGTCCACTGTCAACACTGCCAGGGTGACAGTGGGAGGGGGGATTGTGTGTTCCACTGCCTCTCTCTTGTCCACTGTCAACACTGCCAGGGTGACAGTGGGATGGGGGGTTGTGTGTCCCACTGCCCTTCTATTGTCCACTGTCAACACTGCCAGGGTGACAGTGGGAGGGGGGGTTGTGTGTCCCACTGCCTCTCTCTTTTCCACTGTCAACACTGCCAGGGTGACAGTGGGAGGGAAGATGGTGGTAGGGGAGGCCTGCTTGGAGGCTGTTTAGCAGCCATAACAGGCATAAGGTTGTCTTCAAGACCCCTGGTTACCTTCAAGACCCCTGGTTGTCTTCAAGACCCCTTTTAACCTTCAAGACCCCTGGTTGTCTTCAAGACCCCTGGTTACCTTCAAGACCCCTGGTTGTCTTCAAGACCCCTGGTTAACTTCAAGACCCCTGGTTGTCTTCAAGACCCCTTTTAACCTTCAAGACCCCTGGTTGTCTTCAAGACCCCTGGTTACCTTCAAGACCCTGGTTGTCTTCAAGACCCCTGGTAACCTTCAAGACCCCTGGTTGTCTTCAAGACCCCTGGTTGTCTTCAAGACCCCTGGTTATCTTCAAGACCCCTGGTTGTCTTCAAGACCCCTGGTAGTCTTCAAGACTCCTGGTTACCTTCAAGACCCCTGGTTATCTTCAAGACCCTTGGTTGTCTTCAAGACCCTTGGTTGTCTTCAAGACCCCTGGTTGTCTTCAAGACCCCTGGTTGTCTTCAAGACCCCTGGTTATCTTCAAGACCCCTGGTTGTCTTCAAGACCCTGGTTATCTTCAAGACCCCTGGTTTCTTCAAGACCCCTGGTTGTCTTCAAGACCCCTGGTAGTCTTCAAGACTCCTGGTTTCCTTCAAGACCCCTGGTTTCTTCAAGACCCTGGTTGTCTTCAAGACCCTTGGTTGTCTTCAAGATCCCTGGTTGTCTTCAAGACCCCTGGTTGCCTTCAAGACCCTGGTTGTCTTCAAGATCCCTGTTGTCTTCAAGGGCCCCTGGTTGTCTTCAAGATCCCTGGTTGTCTTCAAGACCCCTGGTTGCCTTCAAGACAAACCCCGGTTGTCTTCAAGACCCTGGTTGCCTTCAAGACCCCTGGTTGCCTTCAAGACCCCTGGTTGTCTTCAAGACCCCTGGTTGTCTTCAAGACTCCTGGTTGCCTTCAAGACCCCTGGTTGCCTTCAAGACCCTGGTTGTCTTCAAGACCCCTGGTTGTCTTCAAGACCCTGGTTATCTTCAAGACCCCTGGTTGGTCTTCAAGACCCTGGTGTCTTCAAGACCCTGGTTGTCTTCAAGATCCTGGTTGCCTTCAAGACCCCTGGTTGCCTTCAAGACCCTGGTTGTCTTCAAGACCCCTGTTACTTCAAGACCCTGGTTATCTTCAAGACCCCTGGTTGTCTTCAAGACCCCTGGTTGTCTTCAAGACCCTGGTTATCTTCAAGACCCTGGTTGTCTTCAAGACCCCTGGTTGTCTTCAAGACCCCTGGTTGCCTTCAAGACCCCTGGTTGTCTTCAAGGACCCTGGTTCTTCAAGACCCTGGTTATCTTCAAGACTCCTGGTTCCTTCAAGACCCCTGGTTGTCTTCAAGACCCCTGGTTGTCTTCAAGACCCCTGGTTGTCTTCAAGACCCTGGTTGTCTTCAAGATCCCTGGTTGTCTTCAAGACCCTGGTTGCTTCAAGACCCCTGGTTGTCTTCAAGACCCCTGGTTATCTTCAAGACTCCTGGTTTCTTCAAGACTCCTGGTTACTTCAAGACCCTGGTTGTCTTCAAGACCCCTGGTTGTCTTCAAGACCCCTGGTTGTCTTCAAGACCCCTGGTTGTCTTCAAGACCCCTGGTTGTCTTCAAGACCCCTGGTTGTCTTCAAGACCCCTGGTTGCCTTCAAGACTCCTGGTTGTCTTCAAGACCCCTGGTTGTCTTCAAGACCCCTGGTTGTCTTCAAGACCCCTGGTTGTCTTCCGGAGGGAGCTGGACAGACATAAAGTCAACACCTGACCAGCCAGGCTGTGGTTCCTACTCTGGTTTACGTGTGATCAGCAGTAACAACCTGGTTGATCAGTCCGTGATCCACCACCAGGCCTGTCATGGACCGTGCCACGGGGGCGTTGACCCCCAGAACGCCCTC
Organism: Cherax quadricarinatus; assembly: GCF_026875155.1. Lineage (NCBI taxonomy): Eukaryota > Metazoa > Arthropoda > Malacostraca > Decapoda > Parastacidae > Cherax > Cherax quadricarinatus. Next base: position 10,715,121 of record NC_069493.1, read on the forward strand.
GAGGTAGCTAGGACTCCACAGGAATATAGAAACACTAGAGGGAATAAGTCAATTTGACCTTTGGTGATACATTGGTAGTGATTTACATATAAGTACAGAAGGATCACGACAGGATTCGAAACCAGGTCCGGTGACGCTGGTTATACCTTGCAAATAAGACTGCCAGCTCTTGAGGCATCTTTGGCTGAGTGGTGTAAAGTAGTATCTCCCAACTACAGTCTGCGTGCCACATGCGGCCTACCACAAAATTTTATGCGGCCCGCAGCAACTTGGGATATATTAAAACCAATAAATCATTATTTGCAGTAACTTGAAGTTAAGAATTTAGTTGCTTGTTACAATTTAAGAAAATTTATTCGAGTTTTAGTTCAAATCTTTTGAGTTACTGAAGGAGAAAGGAACAGTGCAGAGTGCCGCCTGTTTAATAAAGAATGGGAGGGGGGGTAAAGTGCTTCTTGGTACATGTAGGTGATATAGCTTTGTGTCGTGTGTACTGAACTGTTGCAGTTTTGGTAGGTTAGGTAAGGTTTGTCAGGAAACAGGACAAGAGCTGGAGCTTTTGGTCATCTGACGGAGGCTTTACACTGGCTTACCCCTCCACTCCTACCAAAGATTTAAGTTATAAGTTAGTTTTGAAGGAGTACGATGAAGGTGGACATTGTAAGACGGAACACAGTGTTATTCTCAGTCCCTCACCCAGGAAAAGAGCTCAACTCCAAATGGAGCTCCCTGGATTTGAGGTGGTCAGTCCCCGAGCCTGGAGAAGAGTTCAGCTCCATGGTCTGGAACGATATTTCTCAGTGCAAACACTATTGTTTCTCCGTAACTGTGACCATCATCGTGAAAAACTCTGAGAAAACTGACTTAGTCACTCGGGGGACCTTGCCAGTCTTACCCAACGTGTTCTTTCTGGTGTGTTGATAGTAACACATGTGTTGTGTGTTGATAGTAACACATGTGTGGTGTGTTGATAGTGACACATGTGTGTGTTGATAGTAACACATGTGTGGTGTGTTGATAGTAACACATGTGTTGTGTGTTGATAGTAACACATGTGTGGTGTGTTGATAGTGACACACGTGTGTGTTGATAGTAACACATGTGTGGTGTGTTGATAGTAACACATGTGTGGTGTGTTGATAGTTACACATGTGTGGTGTGTTGATAGTAACACATGTGTGGCGTATTGATAGTAACACATGTGTGTGTTAGTAACACATGTGTGATGTGTTGATAGTTACACATGTGTGGTGTGTTGATAGTAACACATGTGTGTTGTGTTGATAGTTACACATGTGTGTGTTGATAGTAACACATGTGTGGTGTGTTAGTAACACATGTGTGGTGTGTTGATAGTAACATGTGTGTGTTGATAGTAACACATGTGTGGTGTGTTGATAGAAACACATGTGTGGTGTGTTGATAGTAACACATGTGTGGTGTGTTGATAGTGACACATGTGTGTGTTGATAAACACATGTGTTATGTGTTCATAGTGACACATGAGTGTGTTGATAGTAACACATGTGTGTGTTGATAGTAACACATGTGTGTGTTGATAGTAACACGTGTGGTGTGTTAGTAACACATTTGTGGTGTGTTGATAGTAACACATGTATGGTGTGTTGATAGTAACACAGGTGTGGTGTGTGATAGTAACACATGTGTGGTGTGTTGATAGTAACACATGCGTGGTGTGTTGATAGTTACACATGTGTGGTGTGTTGATAGTTGCACATGTGTGCTGTGTTGATAGTAACACATGTGGTGTGTGTTGATAGTTACATATGTTTGGTGTGTTGATAGTAACACATGTGTGGTGTGTTGATAGTTACACATGTGTGATGTGTTGATAGTAACACATGTGTGGTGTGTTGATAGTAACACATGTGTGGTGTGTTGATAGTAACACAGGTGTGTGTTGATAGTAACACATGTGTGATGTGTTGATAGTTACACATGTGTGGTGTGTTGATAGTAACACATGTGTGGTGTGTTGATAGTTACACATGTGTGCTGTGTTGATAGTTACACATGTGTGGTGTGTTGATAGTAACACATGTGTGGTGTGTTGATAGTAACACATGTGTGCTGTGTTGATAGTAACACATGTGTGGTGTGTTGATAGTTACACATGTGTGGTGTGTTGATAGTTACACATGTGTGATGTGTTGAGAGTAACACATGTGTGGTGTGTTGATAGTAACACATGTGTGGTGTGTTGATAATAACACTTGTGTGTGTTGATAGTAACACATGTGTGGTGTGTTGATAGTGACACATGTGTGGTGTGTTGATAGTAACACATGTGTGGTGTGTTGATAGTAACACATGTGTGCTGTGTTGATAGTAACACATGTGTGGTGTGTTGATAGTTACACATGTGTGGTGTGTTGATAGTTACACATGTGTGATGTGTTGAGAGTAACACATGTGTGGTGTGTTGATAGTAACACATGTGTGGTGTGTTAGTAACACATGTGTGGTGTGTTGATAGTAACACAGGTGTGTGTTGATAGTAACACATGTGTGATGTGTTGATAGTTACACATGTGTGGTGTGTTGATAGTAACACATGTGTGTTGTGTTGATAATAACACTTGTGTGTGTTGATAGTAACACATGTGTGGTGTGTTGATAGTGACACATGTGTGGTGTGTTGATAGTAACATGTGTGTGTTGGTAGTAACACATGTGTGGTGTGTTGATAGTAACACATGTGTGGTGTGTTGATAGTAACATGTGTGTGTTGATAGTAACACACGTGTGGTGTGTTGATAGTAACACACGTGTGTGTTGATAGTAACACGTGTGTGTGTTGATAGTAACACATGTGTGGTGTGTTGATAGTTACACATGTGTGGTGTGTTGATAGTAACACATGTGTGGTGTGTTGATAGTAACACATGTGTGGTGTGTTGATAGTAACACATGTGTGGTGTGTTGATAGTAACACATGTGTGGTGTGTTGATAATAACACTTGTGTGTGTTAATAGTAACACATGTGTGGTGTGTTGATAGTTACACATGTGTGGTGTGTTGATAGTAACACATGTGTGGTGTGTTCATAGTTACACATGTGTAGTGTGTTGATAGTAACACATGTGTGTGTTGATAGTAACACATGTGTGGTGTGTTGATAGTAACACGTGTGGTGCGTTGATAGTAACACATGTGTGGTGTGTTCATAGTTACACATGTGTAGTGTGTTGATAGTAACACATGTGTGTGTTGATAGTTACACATGTGTGGTGTGTTGATAGTAACACATGTGTGGTGTGTTGATAGTAACACATGTGTGCTGTGTTGATAGTAACACATGTGTGGTGTGTTGATAGTTACACATGTGTGGTGTGTTGATAGTTACACATGTGTGATGTGTTGAGAGTAACACATGTGTGGTGTGTTAGTAACACATGTGTGGTGTGTTAGTAACACATGTGTGGTGTGTTGATAGTAACACAGGTGTGTGTTGATAGTAACACATGTGTGATGTGTTGATAGTTACACATGTGTGGTGTGTTGATAGTAACACATGTGTGTTGTGTTGATAATAACACTTGTGTGTGTTGATAGTAACACATGTGTGGTGTGTTGATAGTGACACATGTGTGGTGTGTTGATAGTGACACATGTGTGGTGTGTTGATAGTAACATGTGTGTGTTGGTAGTAACACATGTGTGGTGTGTTGATAGTAACACATGTGTGGTGTGTTGATAGTAACATGTGTGTGTTGATAGTAACACACGTGTGGTGTGTTGATAGTAACACACGTGTGTGTTGATAGTAACACATGTGTGTGTTGATAGTAACACATGTATGGTGTGTTGATAGTTACACATGTGTGGTGTGTTGATAGTAACACATGTGTGGTGTGTTGATAGTAACACATGTGTGGTGTGTTGATAGTAACACATGTGTGGTGTGTTGATAATAACACTTGTGTGTGTTAATAGTAACACATGTGTGGTGTGTTGATAGTTACACATGTGTGGTGTGTTGATAGTAACACATGTGTGGTGTGTTGATAGTAACACATGTGTCGTGTGTTCATAGTTACACATGTGTAGTGTGTTGATAGTAACACATGTGTGTGTTGATAGTAACACGTGTGGTGCGTTGATAGTAACACATGTGTGTGTTGATAGTTACACATGTGTGGTGTGTTGATAGTAACACATGTGTGGTGTGTTGATAGTAACACATGTGTGGTGTTTTGATAGTGACACAGGTGCGTGTTGATAGTAACACATGTGTGGTGTGTTGATAGTAACACATGTGTGGTGTGTTGATAGTAACACATGTGTGGTGTGTTCATAGTAACACATGTGTGGTGTGTTGATAGTAACACATGTGTGGTGTGTTGATAATAACACATGTGTGTGTTGATAGTAACACATGTGTGGTGTGTTGAAAGTAACACATGTGTGGTGTGTTGATAGTAAACATGTGTGGTGTGTTGATAGTAACACATGTGTGGTGTATTGATAGTAACACATGTGTGGTGTGTTGATAGTAACACACGTGTGATGTGTTGATAGTGACACATGTGTGATGTGTTGATAGTAACACATGTGTGATGTGTTGATAGTAACACATGTGTGATGTGTTGATAGTAACACG
>NC_069493.1:10724745-10879745 GCF_026875155.1 Cherax quadricarinatus
AAAGGTTTGCAACAAGACTAGTCCCAGAGCAAAGAGGTATGTCCTACGAAGAAAGGTTGAGGGAAATCTGCCTGACGACACTGGAGGACAGGAGGGTCAGGGGAGACATGATAACGACATACAAAATACTGCGAGGAATAGACAAGGTGGACAGAGACAGGATGTTCCAGAGATGGGACACAGCAACAAGGTGACACAGTTGGAAGTTGAAGACTCGGATGAATCACAGGGATGTTAAGAAGTATTTCTTCAGCCACAGAGTAGTCAGGAAGTGGAATAGTCTGGCAAGTGATGTAGTGGAGGCATGAACCATACATAGTTTTAAGGCGAGGTATGATAAAGCTCATGTAGCAGGGAGAGAGAGGACCTAGTAGCAATTAGTGAAGAGGCGGGGCCAGGAGCTATGAATCGACCCCTGTAGCCACAAATAGGTGAGTACAGTTGCTCCTGTGTTGGAGTGTGTGTGTGTGTGTGTGTGTGTGTGTGTGTGTAAGGGGTGGGGGGGAATGAACTTACAAGGAAGGGTGGGAGGTAGGGGGCTAAGGGGAGGAGAAGGGACTAGATGCAAAGTAGCCTAGCCTCTCCATCCATCACTCTACCCCCTACCCCTCACCAAAGGCAACCCCCACCACACCAAGTTACCCCCACCTCCAGACTCCCCCACCACGTCAAGGAAGACACCACCACCTCAAGACAATAAATCAGGGTTCCCCCCTTTTAACCCGTCAATGTTGAGGGTCAGTGATACATAGAGCAGAGTTTGTGTTATGTATGGCTATGTAGCCCTCAACTGTGTAGTCTTCAACTTGTGTAGTTTTTCAACTGTGTAGTCTTCAACTGTGTAGCCTTCAACTTTTGTAGTCTTCAACTGTGTAGTCTTCAACTGTGTAGTCTCAACTGTGTAGCCCTTTAACTGTGTAGTCTTCAACTCTGTAGTCTTCAACTGTGTAGTCTTCAACTCTGTAGTCTTCAACTGTGTAGTCTTCAACTGTGTAGTCTTCAACTGTGTAGCCTTCAACTGTGTAGTCTTCAACTGTGTAGTCTTCAACTGTGTAGTCTTCAACTGTGTAGTCTTCAACTGTGTAGTCTTCAACTGTGGGAGCCTTCAACTGTGTAGTCTTCAACTGTGTAGTCTTCAACTGTGTAGTTTTTCAACTGTGTAGTCTTTAACTGTGTAGTCTTCAACTGTGTAGTCTTCAACTGTGTAGTCTTCAACTGGTGTAGTCTTCAAAATGTGTAGTCTTCACCTGTGTAGTCTTCAACTCTGTAGTCTTCAACTGTGTAGTCTTCAACTGTGTAGTCTTCAACTGTGTAGCCTTCAACTGTGTAGCCTTCAACTGTGTAGTCTTCAACTGTGTAGTCTTCAACTGTGTAGTCTTCAACTGTGTAGTCTTCAACTGTGTAGTCTTCAACTCTGTAGTCTTCAACTGTGTAGTCTTCACCTGTGTAGTCTTCAACTCTGTAGTCTTCAACTGTGTAGTCTTCAACTGTGTAGTCTTCAATATGTAGTTTTTTCAACTGTGTAGTCTTCAACTGTGTAGTTTCAACTGTGTAGCCTTCAACTGTGTAGTCTTCAACTGTGTAGTCTTCAACTGTGTAGTCTTCAACTCTGTAGTCTTCAACTGTGTAGTCTTCACCTGTGTAGTCATCAACTCTGTAGTCTTCAACTGTGTAGTCTTCAACTGTGTAGTCTTCAACTGTGGTAGCCTTCAACTGTGTAGCCTTCAACTGTGTAGTCTTAACTGTGTAGTCTTTAAAAATGTGTAGTCTTCAACTGTGTAGTCTTCAACTGTGTAGTCTCAACTGTGTAGTCTTTAACTGTGTAGTCTTCAACTGTGTAAGTCTTCAACTGTGTAGTCTTCAACTGTGTGTCTTCAACTGTGTACCTTCAACTGTGTAGTCTTCAACTGTGTAGTCTTCAACTGTGTAGTCTTCAACTGTGTAGTCTTCAACTGTGTAGTCTTCAACTGTGTACCTCCAACTGTGTAGTCTTCAACTGTGTAGTCTTCAACTGTGTAGTCTTCAACTGTGTAGCCCTCAACTGTGTAGTCCTCAAAATGTGTATTTCTTCAACTGTGTAGTCTTCAACTGTGTAGTCTTCAACTGTGTAGTCTTCAACTGTGTAGTCTTCAACTGTGTAGCCTTCAACTGTGTAGCCTTCAACTGTGTAGTCTTCAACTATGTAGCCCTCAACTGTGTAGTCTTCAACTGTGTAGTCTTCAACTGTGTAGTCTTTAACTGTTAGTCTTCACTGTGTAGTCTTCAACTGTGTAGTCTTCACCTGTGTAGTCTTCAACTGTGTAGTCTTCAACTGTGTAGTCTTCAACTGTGTAGTCTTCAACTGTGTAGTCTTCACCTGTGTAGTCTTCAACTGTGTAGTCTTCAAAATGTGTAGGGCTTCAACTGTGTAGCCTTCAACTGTGTAGCCTTAACTGTGTAGCCTTCAACTGTGTAGTCTTCAACTATGTAGCCCTCAACTGTGTAGTCTTCAACTATGTAGCCCTCAACTGTGTAGTCTTCAACTATGTAGCCCTCAACTGTGTAGTCTTCACCTGTGTAGTCTTCAACTGTGTAGTCTTCAACTGTGTAGTCTTCAACTCTGTAGTCTTCAACTCTGTAGTCTTCAACTGTGTAGTCTTCAACTCTGTAGTCTTCAACTGTGTAGTCTTCAACTGTGTAGTCTTCAACTCTGTAGTCTTCAACTGTGTAGTCTTCAACTGTGTAGTCTTCAACTCTGTAGTCTTCAACTGTGTAGTCTTCAAATGTGTAGTCTTCAACTCTGTTTGTCTTTTAACTGTGTAGTCTCAAAAAGTGTAGTTTCAACTTTGTAGCCTTCAACTGTGTAGTCTTCATCTGTGTAGTCTTCAACTGTTTTAGCTTCAACTGTTTTAGCCTTCAGCTGTGTAGCCTTCAACTATGTAGCCCTCAACTGTGTAGTCTTCAACTGTGTAGCCCTCAACTGTGTAGTCCTAAACTGTGTAGCCTTCAACTGTGTAGCCTTCAACTGTGTAGCCTTCATCTGTGTAGTCTTCAACTGTGTTAGTCTTAATGTGTAGTCTTCAACTGTGTAGTCTTTTAACTATGTAGCCCTCAACTGTGTGTCTTCAACTGTGTAGTCTTCAACTGTGTAGCCCTAACTGTGTAGTCTTCAACTGTGTAAATCTTCAACTGTGTAGTCTTCAACTGTGTAGCCCTCAACTGTGTAGTCTTCAACTGTGTTTGTCTTCAACTGTGTAGTCTTCAACTGTGTAGTCTTCAACTGTGTTAGTTTTTCAACTGTGTTGTCTTCAACTGTGTACTTCAACTGTGTAGGGCCCTTTAACTGTGTAGCCTTTCAACTGTGTAGCCTTCAACTGTGTTTGTCTTCAACGTGTAGCCTTCAACTGTGTAGTCTTCAACTGTGTAGTCTTCAATCTGTAGTCTTCAACTGTGTAGTCTTCAACTCTGTAGTCTTCAACTCTGTAAATCTTCAACTGGTGTAGTCTTTAACTGTGTAGTCTTCAACTGTGTGTCTTCAATCTGTAGTCTTCAACTGTGTAGTCTTCAACTCTGTAGTCTTCAACTGTGTAGGGCTTCAACTGTGTAGTCTTCAACTGTTAAATCTTCAAAATGTGTGTCTTCAACTGTGTAGTCTTCAACTGTGTAGTCTTCAACTCTGTAGTCTTCAACTCTGTAGTCTTCAACTGTGTAGTCAACTCTGTAGTCTTCAACTGTGTTTTCTTCAACTCTGTGTCTTAACTGTGTAGTCCCTTTAACTCTGTAGTCTTCAAAATGTGTAGTCTTCAACTGTGTAGTCTTCAAACTCTGTAGTCTTCAAAATGTGTAGCCTTCAACTGTGTAGTCTTCAAAATGTGTAGTCTTCAACTGTGTAGTCTTCAACTGTGTAGTCTTCAACTGTGTAGTCTTCAACTGTGTAGTCTTCAACTGTGTAGCCTTCAACTGTGTAGTCTTCAACTGTGTAGCCTTCAACTGTGTAGTCTTCAACTGTGTAGCCTTCAACTGTGTAGTCTTCAACTGTGTACCTCCAACTGTGTAGTCTTCAACTGTGTAGTCTTCAACTGTGTAGTCTTCAACTGTGTAGCCCTCAACTGTGTAGTCCTCAACTGTGTAGTCTTCAACTGTGTAGTCTTCAACTGTGTAGTCTTCAACTGTGTAGTCTTCAACTGTGTAGTCTTCAACTGTGTAGCCTTCAACTGTGTAGCCTTCAACTGTGTAGTCTTCAACTATGTAGCCCTCAACTGTGTAGTCTTCAACTGTGTAGTCTTAACTCGTAGTCTTCAACTGGTGTAGTCTTCAACTGTGTAGTCTTCAACTGGTAGCCCTTCAACTTTTGTAGCCTTCAACTGTGTAGTCTTCAACTGTGTAGCCTTCAACTGTGTAGCCTTCAAAATGTGTAGTCTTCAACTGTGTAGTCTTCAACTGTGTAGTCTTTAATGTGTGTCTTCAACTGTGTAGTCTTCAACTGTGTAGTCTTCAACTGTGTTTTCTTCAACTCTGTAGTCTTCAACTGGGGTAGTCTTCAATGTGTAGTCTTCAACTGTGTAGTCCTTTAAACTCTGTAGTCTTCAAAATGTGTAGTCTTCAACTGTGTAGTCTTCAACTCTGTAGTCTTTAACGTGTAGTCTTCAACTCTGTAGGGCTTCAACTCTGTAGTCTTCAACTGTGTTTTCTTTAACTCTGTAAGGGGGTTTTAACTGTGTAGTCTTCATCTGTAGTCTTCAACTCTGTAGTCTTCAACTGTGTAGTCTTCAACTCTGTAGTCTTCAACTGTGTAGCCTTCAACTGTGTAGCCTTCAACTGTGTAGTCTTCAACTCTGTAGTCTTCAACTCTGTAGTCTTCAACTGTGTTTTCTTCAACTCTGTAGTCTTCAACTGTGTAGTCTTCAACTCTGTAGTCTTCAACTCTGTAGTCTTCAACTGTGTAGTCTTCAACTCTGTAGTCTTCAACTGTGTAGCCTTCAACTGTGTAGCCTTCAACTGTGTAGTCTTCAACTGTGTAGTCTTCAACTGTGTAGCTTTCAACTGTGTAGTCTTCAACTGTTAATCCCTTTATGTGTAGCCTTCAAATGTGTAAACCTTCAACTGTGTAGTCTTCATTTTGTGTAGTCTTCAACTGTGTAGTCTTCAACTGTATAGCCTTCAGCTGTGTAGCCTTCAACTATGTAGCCCTCAACTGTGTAGTCTTCAACTGTGTAGTCTTCAACTGTGTAGTCTTCAACTGTGTAGTCTTCAACTCTGTAGTCTTCAACTGTGTAGTCCTCAACTGTGTAGCCTTCAACTGTGTAGCCTTCAACTGTGTAGCCTTCATCTGTGTAGCCCTCAACTGTGTAGTCTTCAACTGTTGTACTTCAACTGTGTAGCCTTCAACTGGTAGTCTTCAAATGTTTTAGTCTTCAACTGTGTACTTTCAACTGTGTAGTCTTCAACTGTGTAGCCTTCAGCTGTGTAGCCTTCAACTGTGTAGCCTTCAACTGTGTAGTCTTCATCTGTGTAGTCTTCAACTGTGTAGTCTTCAACTGTGTAGCCTTCAGCTGTGTAGCCTTCAACTATGTAGCCCTCAACTGTGTAGTCTTCAACTGTGTAGTCTTCAACTGTGTAGCCCTCAACTGTGTAGTCCCCCGTGTAGCTCAACTGTGTAGCCTTCAACTGTGTAGTCTTCATCTGTGTAGCCTTCAACTGTGTAGTCTTCAACTGTGTAGTCTTCAACTGTGTAGTCTTCAACTGTGTAGCCCTCAACTGTGTAGTCTTCAACTGTGTAGTTCTTCCCAAATGTGTAGCCTTCAAATGAGTAGTCTTAACTGTGTAGGTCTTCAAATGGTGTAGTCTTCAACTGTTGTAGTCATTCAATGTGTAGTCTTCAAAATGTGTAGCCTTCAACTGTGTAGGGCTTTAACTGTGTAGTCTTCAACTGTGTAGTCTTCAACGTGTAGTCTTAACTGGGTAGTCTTCAACTGTGTACCTCAATGTGTAGTCTTCAACTGGTTAGTCTTAACTGTTGTAGTCTTCAACTGTGTGCCCTTTAACTGTGTAGCTCAACTTGTAGTCTTCAACTGTGTAGTCTTCAACTGTGTTAGTCTTCAACTGTGAGTCTTCAACTGTGTAGCATTCAATGTGTAGTGTTCAATGTGGCCTTCAATGTGTAGTCTTCAACAGTGTAGTTTCAACTGTGTAAGTCTTCAAATGAGTAGTCTTCTACGTGTAGCCTTCAACTCTGTAGCTTTTATGTGTAGTCTTCTATGTGTAGCCTTCAATGTGTACCTTCAATGGTAGCCCTTTAACTGTGAAACCTTCAGCTGTGTAGCCTTCAACTGTGTGTTAACTGTGTAGCCCTTTAACTTTGTAGTCTTAACTCGTAGCCTTCAACTGTGTAGCATTCCAAATGTGTAGTATTCAACTGTGTAGCTTCAACTGTGTAGCCTTCAACTGTGTAGCCTTCAGCTGTGTAGCCTTCAACTGTGTAGCCTTCAATGTGTGCCCTTTATTTTTAGTCTTACTCCTGTAGCCCTTTAACTGTGTACTTCAACTTTGTAGTCTTTAACTCTGTAGCTTAATGTGTAAATCTTCAATGTGTAGTCTTAAGGGGTAGCCTTCTATGGTAGTCTTAATTGTGTAGTCTTCAACTGTGTAGTTTCAACGTGTAGCCTTCAATGTGTAGTCTTCAACTATGAGCCTCACTGGGTAGTCTTCAACTGTGTAGCTTCAATGTGGGAGCCTTAAATGTGTAGTTTAACTGGTAGCCTTAACTGTGTAGTCTTCAAATGTAGCCCTAACTGTGTAATCTTCAACTGTGTAGCCTTCAACTCTGTAGTTTTAACTGTGTAATCTTCAACTGTGTAGTTTCAACTGTGTAGTTTTTAAGTGTAGTCTTCAAAATGTTAGTCTTAATGTGTAATCTTCAACTGTGTAGTCTTTAAAAATGTGTAGTCTTCAACTGTGTAGTCTTCAACTGTGTAATCTTTCAATGTGTAGTCTTCAACTGTGTAGTTTCAACGTGTAGTTTCAATGTGTAAATCTTAATGTGTAGCCTTAACTGTGTAGTCTTTCTGTTGTAGTCTTCAAGTGTAGTCTTTCAACTGTGTAGTCTTCACTGTGTAGCCTTAAAGTGTTTAGTCTTCAACGGGGTAGTCTTCACCTGTGTAGCCTTCAAACTGTGTAGTCTTTAATGTGTAGTCTTAACTGTGAGTCTTCAATTGTGTAGCCTTTTAACTGTGTAGCTTCAACTGTGTATCCTTCACTGTGTAGCCTTCAAAATGTGTAGTCTTAAAATGTGTAGTCTTCAACTGTGTAGTCTTCAACTGTGTAGTCTTCAATGTGTAGTCTTCAACTGTGTAGTCTTCAACTTGTAGCCTCAACTGTGTAGTCTTCAACTGCGTAGTCTTCAACCCGGTAGTCTTCAACTGTGTAGTCTTCAACTGTCTAGTCTTCAACCGTGTAGCCTTCAACTGTGTAGCCTTCAACTGTGTAGCCTTCAACTGTGTAGTCTTCTACTCTGTAGCCTTCAACTGTGTAGCCCTTTAACTGTGTGTCTTCAACTGTGTAGCCTTTAACTGGTAGCCTTCAACTGTGTAGCCTTCAACCCGTGTAGTCTTCTACTCTGTAGCCCTTTAACTGGGGTAACCTTCAACTGTGTAGCCCTTTAACGGGGTAGCCTTCAACTCTGTAACCTTCAACTCTGTAGCCTTCAACTCTGTAGCCTTCAACTGTGTAATCTTCAACTGTGTAGTCTTCAACTGTGTAGTCTTCAACTGTGTAGTCTTTAACTGTGTAGTCTTCAACTGTGTAGTCTTCAACTGTGTAATCTTCAACTGTGTAGTCTTTAACTGTGTAGTCTTCAACTGTGTAATCTTCAACTGTGTAGTCTTCAACTGTGTAGTCTTCAACTGTGTAGTCTTCAACTGTGTAATCTTCAACTGTGTAGCCTTCAACTGTGTAGTCTTCATCTGTGTAGTCTTCAACTGTGTAGTCTTCAACTGTGTAGTCTTCACCTGTGTAGCCTTCAACTGTGTAGTCGTCAACTGTGTAGTCTTCACCTGTGTAGCCTTCAACTGTGTAGTCTTCAACTGTGTAGTCTTCAACTGTGTAGTCTTCAATTGTGTAGCCTTCAACTGTGTAGCCTTCAACTGTGTATCCTTCAACTGTGTAGTCTTCAACTGTGTAGTCTTCAACTGTGTAGTCTTCAACTGTGTAGTCTTCAACTGTGTAGTCTTCAACTGTGTAGTCTTCAACTGTGTAGTCTTCAACTGTGTAGCCCTCAACTGTGTAGTCTTCAACTGCGTAGTCTTCAACTGCGTAGTCTTCAACTGTGTAGTCTTCAACTGTCTAGTCTTCAACCGTGTAGCCTTCAACTGTGTAGCCTTCAACTGTGTAGCCTTCAACTGTGTAGTCTTCTACTCTGTAGCCTTCAACTGTGTAGCCTTCAACTGTGTAGTCTTCAACTGTGTAGCCTTCAACTGTGTAGCCTTCAACTGTGTAGCCTTCAATTGTGTAGCCTTCAACTGTGTAGCCTTCACCTGTGTAGTCTTCTACTCTGTAGCCTTCAACTGTGTAACCTTCAACTGTGTAGCCTTCAACTGTGTAGCCTTCAAAATCGTAACCTTCAACCCCTGTAGCCTTCAACTGTGTAGCCTTCAACTCTGTAGCCTTCAACTCTGTAACCTTCAACTCTGTAGCCTTCAACTGTGTAGCCTTCAACTCTGTAGCCTTCAACTCTGTAGCCTTCATTTCTTTAATCTTCAACTGTGTAGCCTTCAACTGTGTAGCCTTCAACTGTGTAGTCTTCAACTGTGTAGCCTTCAACTGTGTAGCCTTCAACTGTGTAGTCTTCAACTGTGTAGTCTTCAACTGTGTAGTCTTCTACTGTGTAGCCTTCAACTGTGTAGCCTTCAACTGTGTAGCCTTCAACTCTGTAGCCTTCAACTCTGTAACCTTCAACTCTGTAGCCTTCAACTGTGTAGCCTTCAACTCTGTAGCCTTCAACTCTGTAGCCTTCAATTCTTTAACCTTCAACTGTGTAGCCTTCAACTCTGTAGCCTTCTACTGTGTAGTCTTCAACTGTGTAGCCTTCAACTGTGTAGCCTTCAACTGTGTAGCCTTCAACTGTGTAGCCTTCAACTGTGTAGTCTTCAACTGTGTAGCCTTCAACTCTGTAGCCTTCAACTCTGTAGCCTTCAATTCTTTAGCCTTCAATTCTTTAGCCTTCAACTGTGTAGTCTTCAACTGTGTAGCCTTCAACTGTGTAGCCTTCAACTGTGTAGTCTTCAACTCTGTAGCCTTCAACTGTGTAGCCTTCAACTGTGTAGTCTTCAACTGTGTAGTCTTCAACTGTGTAGTCTTCATCTGTGTAGTCTTCAACTGTGTAGTCAACTGTGTAGCCTTCAACTGTGTAACCTTCAGTTATGTAGTCAAGTGTGTAGCCCTCAACTGTGTAGTCTTCAACTGTGTAGCCTTCAACTGTGTAGCTTTCAACTGTGTAGTCTTCAACTGTGTAGCTTTCAACTGTGTAGTCTTCAACTGTGTAGCCTTCAACTGTGTAGTCTTCAACTGTGTAGTCTTCAACTGTGTAGTCTTCAACTGTGTAGTCTTCAACTGTGTAGGCTTCAACTGTGTAGCCTTCAACTGTGTAGCCTTCAACTGTGTAGCTTTTTAGCTGGTGACTGTCAGCTGACTGGTGACTGTGGTATAACAGCTGCTCACAAACTGATGACAGTGGTATAACTGCCGACAGACTGGTAACTGACAGTGGTATGATAGTTGACAAACTTGTGACTGATAGTAGTAGTACAGTTGCTGAGACTGGTTGCTGACAGAAATGGAATTTTCGCTCAACGTTTCTAGACTTTACAGAGACTGTGGTGGAAAGGCAGCTTTCAGTGACAGTTCTGTGGGCGAAACGCCTTGTTAATGAGAGAGGTCAGACTGGTTCAAGCTGACAGAAAGGCATACCACACATTTCAACAGTGGTATGCAGAAGAGCATCTCAGAATGCACAACACGTCTAATCATGAAGTGGATGGATTACGCGAGCAGATCACAAAACGGGGTTAAACTCCTATCAGATAAGAGCAGGAAACTGAGACTAGAGTGGCCACAGTCTCACCAAAAATTGTGTCAGCAGTTCAGGTATTATAATGTTAATATTCTATGAGAACTTAAGGAAGGAGCACTACAGCAGGCCTACTGGCCCATTCTAGGCAGGTCCAAGTCACCTACTAGCCCATACTAGGCAGGTCCAAGTCACCTACTGGCCCCTGCTAGGCAGGTTCAAGTCACATACGAACGCCTATCAAGACAGGGACTGACTACCCACTATCAAGACTGAGGGACTGACAACCCCTTATCAACACTGAGGGACTGACCACCTTAAAATAACCTCTCCCATTTCTCAGTATAAAAAATCACCTTTATATGCAACTGAAGAAGACTGCTATGCAGGCGAAACATTAAATCAATAAAAACACCTACGTGTGATAGCTCTAGGCCTTTCGTATTGCAGTTGCCACTATTAGGAGCTTGCAATATTGCAGATGTATCAGAGGGTCGAGTACCATCCATCCCACAACAGTTGCTACATGGGATAGTATCCCAGGGGATAGTATCCCAGGGGATAGTATCCCAGGGGATAGTATCCCTGGGGATAGTATCCCTGGAGGTAACCATCCCTCACAGGTAGTGGACGTTAATCCCACTCTAACAGGTCAGAGAAAGATAATGGATAGGGAAACGTGGTATCCAACACGCTTGTCCTCCCAGTTGTTAGTCTCTCTTACCAAACTGATTAGCAGTGGGTTACACTGTTCTATATGATAGTTACAGTGGTAACACCAGCAGTGTTGCTACACTATACGATAGTTACACAGTGGTAACACCAGCAGTGTTGCTACACTATATGATAGGTACACAGTGGTAACACCAGCAGTGTTGCTACACTATATGATAGTTACACAGTGGTAACACCAGCAGTGTTGCTACACTATTCTATATGATAGTTACACAGTGGTAACACCAGCAGTGTTCCTACACTATTCTATATGATAGTTACACAGTGGTAACACCAGCAGTGTTGCTACACTATATGATAGTTACACAGTGGTAACACCAGCAGTGTTGCTACACTATTCTATATGATAGTTACACAGTGGTAACACTAGCAGTGTTGCTACGCTATTCTATATGATAGTTACACAGTGGTAACACCAGCAGTGTTGCTACACTATTCTATATGATAGTTACACAGTGGTAACACCAGCAGTGTTGCTACACTATACGATAGTTACACAGTGGTAACACCAGTGTTGCTACACTATTCTATATGATAGTTACACAGTGGTAACACCAGCAGTGTTGCTACACTTATTCTATATGATAGTTACACAGTGGTAACACACCAGCAGTGTTGCTACACTGTTCTATATGATAGTTACACAGTGGTAACACCAGCAGTGTTGCTACACTATATGATAGTTACACAGTGGTAACACCAGCAGTGTTGTTACACTATATGATAGTTAAACAGTGGTAACACCAGCAGTGTTGCTACACTATATGATAGTTAAACAGTGGTAACACCAGCAGTGTTGCTACACTATATGATAGTTACACAGTGGTAACACCAGCAGTGTTGCTACACTATATGATAGTTACACAGTGGTAACACCAGCAGTGTTGCTACACTATTCTATATGATAGTTACACAGTGGTAACACTAGCAGTGTTGCTACACTATTCTATATGATAGTTACACAGTGGTAACACCAGCAGTGTTCCTACACTATATGATAGTTACACAGTGGTAACACCAGCAGTGTTGCTACACTATTCTATATGATAGTTACACAGTGGTAACACCAGCAGTGTTGTTACACTATTCTATATGATAGTTACACAGTGGTAACACCAGCAGTGTTGCTACACTATTCTATATGATAGTTACACAGTGGTAACACCAGCAGTGTTGTTACACTATTCTATATGATAGTTACACAGTGGTAACACCAGCAGCGTTGCTACACTATATGATAGTTAAACAGTGGTAACACCAGCAGTGTTGTTACACTATTCTATATGATAGTTACACAGTGGTAACACCAGCAGTGTTGCTACACTATATGATAGTTAAACAGTGGTAACACCAGCAGTGTTGCTACACTATGATAGTTACACAGTGGTAACACCAGCAGTGTTGCTACACTATATGATAGTTACACAGTGGTAACACCAGCAGTGTTGCTACACTATTCTATATGATAGTTACACAGTGGTAACACTAGCAGTGTTGCTACACTATTCTATATGATAGTTACACAGTGGTAACACCAGCAGTGTTCCTAACACTATATGATAGTTACACAATGGTAACACCAGCAGTGTTGCTACACTATTCTATATGATAGTTACACAGTGGTAACACTAGCAGTGTTGCTACACTATTCTATATGATAGTTACACAGTGGTAACACCAGCAGTGTTCCTACACTATATGATAGTTACACAGTGGTAACACCAGCAGTGTTGCTACACTATTCTATATGATAGTTAAACAGTGGTAACACCAGCAGTGTTCCTACACTATATGATAGTTACACAGTGGTAACACTAGCAGTGTTGCTACACTATTCTATATGATAGTTACACAGTGGTAACACCAGCAGTGTTCCTACACTATATGATAGTTACACAGTGGTAACACTAGCAGTGTTGCTACACTATTCTATATGATAGGTACACAGTGGTAACACCAGCAGTGTTGCTACACTATATGATAGTTACACAGTGGTAACACCAGCAGTGTTGTTACACTATTCTATATGATAGTTACACAGTGGTAACACCAGCAGTGTTGTTACACTATTCTATATGATAGTTACACAGTGGTAACACCAGCAGTGTTGCTACACTATATGATAGTTACACAGTGGTAACACCAGCAGTGTTGTTACACTATTCTATATGATAGTTACACAGTGGTAACACCAGCAGTGTTGTTACACTATTCTATATGATAGTTACACAGTGGTAACACCAGCAGTGTTGCTACACTATATGATAGTTACACAGTGGTAACACCAGCAGTGTTGCTACACTATATGATAGTTACACAGTGGTAACACCAGCAGTGTTGCTACACTATTCTATATGATAGTTACACAGTGGTAACACCAGCAGTGTTGCTACACTATTCTATATGATAGTTACACAGTGGTAACACCAGCAGTGTTGCTACACTATATGATAGTTACACAGTGGTAACACCAGCAGTGTTGCTACACTATATGATAGTTACACAGTGGTAACACCAGCAGTGTTGCTACACTATTCTATATGATAGTTACACAGTGGTAACACCAGCAGTGTTGCTACACTATTCTATATGATAGTTACACAGTGGTAACACCAGCAGAGTTGCTACACTATTCTATATGATAGTTACACAGTGGTAACACCAGCAGTGTTGCTACACTATTCTATATGATAGTTACACAGTGGTAACACCAGCAGTGTTGCTACACTATATGATAGTTACACAGTGGTAACACCAGCAGTGTTGCTACACTATACGATAGTTACACAGTGGTAACACCAGTGTTGCTACACTATTCTATATGATAGTTACACAGTGGTAACACCAGCAGTGTTGCTACACTATTCTATATGATAGTTACACAGTGGTAACACCAGCAGTGTTGCTACACTATATGATAGTTACACAGTGGTAACACCAGCAGTGTTGCTACACTATATGATAGTTACACAGTGGTAACACCAGCAGTGTTGCTACACTATATGATAGTTACACAGTGGTAACTCCAGCAGTGTTGCTACACTATATGATAGTTACACAGTGGTAACACCAGCAGTGTTGCTACACTATATGATAGTTACACAGTGGTAAATCCAGCAGTGTTGCTACACTATATGATAGTTACACAGTGGTAACACCAGCAGTGTTGCTACACTATATGATAGTTACACAGTGGTAACACCAGCAGTGTTGCCGCACTATTCTATATGATAGTTACACAGTGGTAACACCAGCAGTGTTGCTACACTATTCTATATGATAGTTACACAGTGGTAACACCAGCAGTGTTGCTACACTATATGATAGTTACACAGTGGTAACACCAGCAGTGTTGCTACACTATTCTATATGATAGTTAAACAGTGGTAACACCAGCAGTGTTGTTACACTATTCTATATGATAGTTACACAGTGGTAACACCAGCAGTGTTGCTACACTGTTCTATATGATAGTTACACAGTGGTAACACCAGCAGTGTTGCTACACTATATGATAGTTACACAGTGGTAACACTAGCAGTGTTGCTACACTATTCTATATGATACTTACACAGTGGTAACACCAGCAGTGTTGCTACACTATTCTATATGATAGTTACACAGTGGTAACACCAGCAGTGTTGCTACACTATATGATAGTTACACAGTGGTAACACCAGCAGTGTTGCTACACTATTCTATATGATAGTTACACAGTGGTAACACCAGCAGTGTTGCTACACTATTCTATATGATAGTTACACAGTGGTAACACCAGCAGTGTTGCTACACTATTCTATATGATACTTACACAGTGGTAACACTAGCAGTGTTGCTACACTATTCTATATGATAGTTACACAGTGGTAACACCAGCAGTGTTGCTACACTATATGATAGTTACACAGTGGTAACACCAGCAGTGTTGCTACACTATATGATAGTTACACAGTGGTAACACTAGCAGTGTTGCTACACTATTCTATATGATACTTACACAGTGGTAACACCAGCAGTGTTGCTACACTATATGATAGTTACACAGTGGTAACACCAGCAGTGTTGCTACTCTATTCTATATGATAGTTACACAGTGGTAACACCAGCAGTGTTGCTACACTATATGATAGTTACACAGTGGTAACACCAGCAGTGTTGCTACACAGTGGGAACAAAAGCTAGCTATGTTTCCCTGTCATATTCCATCACACAGGATGGTGCTCATACGAGGTGTTGAAATGTGTCAGCCTGAGCTGGCAGACTTCAGTAGTGTCAGCCTGAGCTGGCAGACTTCAGCAGTGTCAGCCTGAGCTGGCAGACTTCAGCAGTGTCAGCCTGAGCTGGCAGACTTCAGTAGTGTCAGCCTGAGCTGGCAGACTTCAGCAGTGTCAGCCTGAGCTGGCAGACTTCAGTAGTGTCAGCCTGAGCTGGCTGACTACAGTAGTGTCAGCCTGAGTTGGCTGACTACAGTAGTGTCAGCCTGAGCTGGCTGACTACAGTAGTGTCAGCCTGAGCTGGCAGACTACAGTAGTGTCAGCCTGAGCTGGCTGACTACAGTAGTGTCAGCCTGAGCTGGCTGACTACAGTAGTGTCAGCCTGAGCTGGCAGACTACAGTAGTGTCAGCCTGAGCTGGCTGACTACAGTAGTGTCAGCCTTAGCTGGCTGACTACAGTAGTGTCAGCTGAGCTGGCAGACTACAGTAGTGTCAGCCTGAGCTGGCTGACTACAGTAGTGTCAGCCTGAGCTGGCTGACTACAGTAGTGTCAGCCTGAGCTGGCTGACTACAGTAGTGTCAGCCTGAGCTGGCAGACTACAGTAGTGTCAGCCTGAGCTGGCTGACTACAGTAGTGTCAGCCTGAGCTGGCTGACTACAGTAGTGTCAGCCTTAGCTGGCTGACTACAGTAGTGTCAGCCTGAGCTGGCAGACTACAGTAGTGTCAGCCTGAGCTGGCTGACTACAGTAGTGTCAGCCTGAGCTGGCTGACTACAGTAGTGTCAGCCTGAGCTGGCTGACTACAGTAGTGTCAGCTGAGCTGGCAGACTACAGTAGTGTCAGCCTGAGCTGGCTGACTACAGTAGTGTCAGCCTGAGCTGGCTGACTACAGTAGTGTCAGCCTGAGCTGGCTGACTACAGTTAGTGTCAGCCTGAGCTGGCTGACTACAGTAGTGTCAGCCTGAGCTGGCAGACTACAGTAGTGTCAGCCTTAGCTGGCAGACTACAGTAGTGTCAGCCTTAGCTGGCTGACTACAGTAGTGTCAGCCTGAGCTGGCGGACTACAGTAGTGTCAGCCTTAGCTGGCTGACTACAGTAGTGTCAGCCTGAGCTGGCAGACTTCGGCAGTGCCAGCCTGAGCTGGCTGACTACTGTAGTGTCAGTCTGAGCTGGCTGACTACAGTAGTGTCAGCCTGAGCTGGCTGACTACAGTAGTGTCAGCCTGAGCTGGCTGACTACAGTAGTGTCAGCCTGAGCTGGCTGAGTTCAGTAGTGTCAGCCTGAGCTCGCAGACTACAGTAGTGTCAGCCTGAGCTGGCAGACTACAGTAGTGCCAGCCTGAGCTGGCTGACTACAGTAGTGTTAGCCTGAGCTGGCTGAGTTCAGTAGTGTCAGCCTGAGCTGGCAGAATACAGTAGTGTCAGCCTGAGCTGGCAGACTTCAGTAGTGTCAGCCTGAGCTGGCAGACTTCAGCAGTGTCAGCCTGAACTGGCAGACTTCAGTAGTGTCAGCCTGAGCTGGCAGACTTCAGTAGTGTCAGCCTCAACTGGCAGACTTCAGTAGTGTCAGCCTGAGCTGGCAGACTTCAGTAGTGTCAGCCTGAGCTGGCAGACTTCAGTAGTGTCAGCCTGAGCTGGCAGACTTCAGCAGTGTCAGCCTCAACTGGCAGACTGCAGTAGTGTCAGCCTGAGCTGGCAGACTTCAGCAGTGTCATCCTCAACTGGCAGACTTCAGTAGTGTCAGCCTGAGCTGGCAGACTGCAGTAGTGTCAGCCTGAGCTGGCAGACTTCAGCAGTGTCAGCCTCAACTGGCAGACTGCAGTAGTGTCAGCCTGAGCTGGCAGACTTCAGTGTCAGCCTCAACTGGCAGACTTCAGTAGTGTCAGCCTGAGCTGGCAGAGTTCAGCAGTGTCAGCCTCAACTGGCAGACTGCAGTAGTGTCAGCCTGAGCTGGCAGACTTCAGCAGTGTCAGCCTCAACTGGCAGACTTCAGTAGTGTCAGTCTGAGCTGGCAGACTGCAGTAGTGTCAGCCTCAGCTGGCAGACTTCAGCAGTGTCAGCCTCAACTGGCAGACTTCAGTAGTGTCAGCCTGAGCTGGCAGACTGCAGTAGTGTCAGCCTGAGCTGGCAGACTGCAGTAGTGTCAGCCTGAGCTGGCAGACTGCAGTAGTGTCAGCCTGAGCTGGCAGACTGCAGTAGTGTCAGCCTGAGCTGGTAGACTTCAGTAGTGTCAGCCTCAGCTGGCAGACTTCAGCAGTGTCAGCCTCAACTGGCAGACTGCAGTAGTGTCAGCCTGAGCTGGCAGACTTCAGTAGTGTCAGCCTGAGCTGGCAGACTTCAGTAGTGTCAGCCTGAGCTGGCAGACTTCAGTAGTGTCAGCCTGAGCTGGCAGACTTCAGTAGTGTCAGCCTGAGCTGGCAGACTTCAGTAGTGTCAGCCTGAGCTGGCAGACTTCAGTAGTGTCAGCCTGAGCTGGCTGACTACAGTAGTGTCAGCCTCAGCTGGCAGATTTTGAGTAATGTCAGCCTAAGCTGGGAGACTTCAGTGTCAGCCTGAGGTGGGAGACTTTAGTGTCAGCCTGAACTTGGGTGGCTTCCTACCAGCAGAACTGGACTTACTCTCACTTGAGAATTACCATCTATCAGGATAGACTTTCCTATATGCCTGGGAAGGACAGTGTTTACTGCAGTGGTTGTTCAGTTGATGTGTGAGGTGATATGCTGGTAACTGTGCTCACCCCGAGGTCCTCTTTCATGAACGTTTGCAGTTTTTGTTCCCCGAACCTATACTCTGTTTCTGGTCTTTTCACTTCTCCGATTTTCGTTACATTTGCTGGGGTTGAAGTCTAGCAGCCACATGACAGATAAGTCCTGTGTGTGCACTCGTCTATTTGGGGTGGCAAGGGTTGAATCATAGCTCCTGGCCCCGCGTCTATTTGTCTATGTGCGTGTATTCACCTAATTGTGGTTGCAAGGGTCGAGTCTGCTGCTGCCCCCGCTTCGTGTATATGGAGAGAGAGTATCTGCTGGGACACTGGTGGAGCAGTGGACCGCGGGGCGGTACAGAGAGCAGTGGACCGCGGGGCGGTACAGAGAGCAGTGGACCGCGGGGCGGTACAGAGAGCAGTGGACCGCGGGGCGGTACAGAGAGCAGTGGGCCGCGGGGCGGTACACAGAGCAGTGGACCGCGGGGCGGTACAGAGAGCAGAGGACCGCGGGGCGGTACAGAGAGCAGAGGACCGCGGGGCAGTGCAGAGAGCAGAGGACTGCGGGGCGGTACAGAGAGCAGAGGACCGCGGGGCGGTACAGAGAGCAGAGGACCGCGGGGCGGTACAGAGAGCAGAGGACCGCGGGGCAGTGCAGAGAGCAGAGGACCGCGGGGCGGTACAGAGAGCAGAGGACTGCGGGGCGGTACAGAGAGCAGAGGACCGCGGGGCAGTGCAGAGAGCAGAGGACCGCGGGGCGGTACAGAGAGCAGTGGACGCGGGGCGGTACAGAGAGCAGAGGACGCGGGCAGTGCAGAGAGCAGAGGACCGCGGGCAGTGCAGAGAGCAGAGGACCGCGGGGCGGTACAGAGAGCAGTGGACCGCGGGGCGGTACAGAGAGCAGTGGACCGCGGGGCGGTACAGAGAGCAGTGGACCGCGGGGCGGTACAGAGAGCAGAGGACCGCGGGCGGTACAGATGAGCAGTGGACCGCGGGGCGTACAGAGAGCAGTGGTACCGAGGGGCGGTACAGAGAGCAGAGGACCGAGGGGCGGTACAGAGAGCAGAGGACCGCGGGGCGGTACAGAGAGCAGTGGACCGCGGGGCGGTACAGAGAGCAGTGGACCGCGGGGCGGTACAGAGAGCAGTGGACCGCGGGGCGGTACAGAGAGCAGTGGACCGCGGGGCGGTACAGAGAGCAAGAGGACCGCGGGGCGGTACAGAGAGTGGACCGCGGGGCGGTACAGAGAGCAGTGGACCGAGGGGCGGTACAGAGAGCAGAGGACCGAGGGGCGGTACAGAGAGCAGTGGACCGCGGGGCGGTACAGAGAGCAGTGGACCGCGGGGCGGTACAGAGAGCAGTGGACGCGGGGCGGTACAGAGAGCAGTGGACCCCGGGGCGGTACAGAGAGCAGAGGACCGCGGGGCGGTACAGAGAGCAGAGGACCGCGGGGCGGTACAGAGAGCAGTGGGCCGCGGGGCGGTACAGAGAGCAGTGGACCGCGGGGCGGTACAGAGAGCAGTGGACCGCGGGGCGGTACAGAGAGCAGAGGACCGCGGGGCGGTACAGAGAGCAGAGGACCGCGGGGCGGTACAGAGAGCAGAGGACCGCGGGGGCGGTACAGAGAGCAGTGGACCGCGGGGCGGTACAGAGAGCAGTGGACCGCGGGGCGGTACAGAGAGCAGTGGACCGCGGGGCGGTACAGAGAGCAGAGGACCGCGGGGCGGTACAGAGAGCAGTGGACCGCGGGGCGGTACAGAGAGCAGAGGACCGCGGGGCGGTACAGAGAGCAGTGGACCGCGGGGCGGTACAGAGAGCAGTGGACCGCGGTACACACCAGGCCGGCACTAACATTATCATACAAACGAGTGTGGGTGACCGCTAACAGCGACAATATAATGCAGCTGTGGGAGCGACTGCTTGAGGGGCTGTTTACACTCTCACTCAGCCATATACATCCCCCTCAGCCATATACATCCCCTCAGCCATATACATCCCCCTCTCAGCCATATACATCCCCCTCTCAGCCATATACATCCCCTTCTCAGCCATATACATCCCCCTCAGCCATATACATCCCCCTCAGCCATATACATCCCCTCTCAGCCATATACATCCCCTCTCAGCCATGTACATCCCTCTCAGCCATGTTACATCCACCTCTTCAGCCATGACATCCCCCTCTTAGCCATATACATCCCCTCTCAGTCAATATACATCCCCTCTCAGCCATGTACATCCCCCTCTCAGCCATATACACCCCCTCTCAGCCATATACATCCCCTCTCAGCCATGTACATCCCCCTCATCAGCCATATACATCCCCCTCTCAGCCATATACATCCCCCCTCACCCATATACATCCCCCTCTCAGCCATATACATCCCCCTCTCAGCCATATACATCCCCACTCTCAGCCATATACATCCCCCTCTCAGCCAT
The DNA here is from genome assembly GCF_026875155.1 of Cherax quadricarinatus. Lineage (NCBI taxonomy): Eukaryota > Metazoa > Arthropoda > Malacostraca > Decapoda > Parastacidae > Cherax > Cherax quadricarinatus. Next base: position 10,744,882 of record NC_069493.1, read on the forward strand.
TATACATCCCCTCTCAGCCATATACACCCCCTCCGCCATATACATCCCCCTCCAGCCTATGTACATCCCCTCTCACCATGTACATCCCCTCTCAGCCATGTAACATCCCCCTCTCAGCCATGTACATCCCCTCTCAGCCATATACATCCCCCTCTCAGCCATATACATCCCCCTCTCAGCCATGTACATCCCCCTCTCAGCCATGTACATCCCCCTCTCAGCCATGTACATCCCCCTCTCAGCCATGTACATCCCCCTCTCATGCCATATACATCCCCCTCTCAGCCATATACATCCCCCTCTCAGCCATGTACATCCCCACTCTCAGCCATATACATCCCCTCTCAGCCATATACATCCCCCTCTCAGCCATATACATCCCCCTCTCAGTCATGTACATCCCCCTCTCAGCCATGTACACCCCCTCTCAGCCATGTACATCCCCCCCTCTCAGCCATGTACATCCCCCTCTCAGCCATATACATCCCCCTCTCAGCCATATACATCCCCCTCTCACCCATATTACATCCCCCTCTCAGCCATATACATCCCCCTCTCAGCCATGTACATCCCCTCTCTCGCCAGTACATCCCCCTCTCAGCCATATACATCCCCTCTCAGCCATATACATCCCCTCTCAGCCATGTACATCCCCCTCTCAGCCATATACATCCCCCTCTCAGCCATATACATCCCCCTCTCACCCATATACATCCCCCCTCTCAGCCATATACATCCCCCTCTCAGCCATATACAATCCCCCTCTCAGCCATATACATCCCCCCTCTCAGCCATATACATCCCCTCAGCCATATACATCCCCCTCTCAGCCATATACATCCCCTCTCACCCATATACATCCCCCTCTCAGCCATATACATCCCCCTCTCAGCCATATACATCCCCCTCTCAGCCATGTACATCCCCTCTCAGCCATGTACATCCCCCTCTCAGCCATGTACATCCCCCTCTCAAGCCATGTACATCCCCCTCCAGCCATATACATCCCCCTCTCAGCCATATACACCCCCTCTCAGCCATATACATCCCCCTCTCAGCCATGTACATCCCCCTCTCAGCCATGTACATCCCCCTCTCAGCCATGTACATCCCCCTCTCAGCCATGTTACACCCCCTCTCAGCCATGTACATCCCCTCTCAGCCATATACATCCCCCTCTCAGCCAATATACATCCCCCTCTCAGCCATATACATCCTCTCAGCCATATACATCCCCCTCTGTCATATAACATCCCCCTCTCAGCCATATACATCCCCCTCTCAGCCATATACATCCCCCTAGTCAGCCATATACATCCCCCTCTCAGCCGTATACATCCCCCTCTCAGCCATGTACATCCCCCTCTCAGCCATGTACATCCCCCTCTCAGCCATATACAACCCCCTCTCAGCCATATACAAACCCCCTCTCAGCCATATACACCCCTCTCAGCCATATGCACCCCCTCTCAGCCATATACACCCCCTCTCAGCCATTTACACCCCCTCTCAGCCATATACAACCCCCTCTCAGCCATATACAACCCCCTCTCAGCCATATCACAACCTTTCTCACCATATACATCCCCCTCTCAGCCATATACAACCCCTCTCAGCCATATACAACCCTTTTTTCAGCCATATATCATCCCCCTCTCAGCCATATTAACCCCCCTCTCAGCCATATACAACCCCCTCTCAGCCATATACAACCCCCTCTCAGCCATATACAACCCCCTCTCAGCCATATACACCCCCCTCTCAGCCATATACACCCCCTCTCAGCCATATACATCCTCCTTGTGATGCAGTTCAGATGGGCTTGTGAGGTCTCTAGGGAGACCTAATTATATGGTCACACCTGCCTTAGCAAATGTCGGTGTAGTCACGCCCACGTCTGAGGTCTTTTGTTCTTGACGGCGTCAGACCTCAGCGTCAGGTCGTAACACGTGGTACATACCCCATTGGAGAGGGGGTACTTTGACTACGATATAAGCCCAGGGAACAGCTGAGCAAAGGGGTTGTTGGTGACAGGTCCGGGGAGCGAGAGCTCTGGACAGCCGCGTGTGTAGTGGACCACGCATTGGGAATCTCGGGTCAGCTGGTCGGTGAATTAAGAGTGAGTACTAGTCCGTGTTACTGATAACATCTACCCTTCCCCCTGGTAATAAGTCTCATAGGTCAATTGTTATATTATGTAAATTTCCATCAGTATATGTTGTATTCTAGCCCTTTTATGTTATTAAGTAAACTATAGCCATTGTTCCCATTTTTATTTGTACCTCCATATGCTATTCCCTATTTTGTTAAGCACTGGGATATACAGGAGACGTGCTCACTCGCTGGGATACCTCCGGTAGAGTGGGTAGAGGTCTCACATCCTCTCAGCCATACACATCCCCCTCTCGGCCATATACATCACCCTCTCAGCCATATACATACCCCTCTCAGCCATATACATCCCCCTCTCAGCCTATACATCCCCCTCTCAGCCATATACAACCCCCTCTCAGCCATATACAACTCCCTCTCAGCCATATACATCTCCCTCTCACCCATATCCTCTCAGCCATATACATCCCCCTCTCAGCCTATACATCCCCCTCTCAGCCATATACATTCCCCTCTCAGCCATATACAACCCCCTCTCAGCCATATACATCCCCCTCTCAGCCATACACAGTCTCCTCTCAGCCAGACAGTCCCCTCTCAGCCAAACAGTCCCTTCTGTCATACACAACCCCGTCTCAGCCATACAGTCCCCTCTCAGCCATACAATACCCCTTTTAGCCATACAGTCCCTTCTGTCATACACAACCCCCTCTCAGCCACACAGTCCCTTCTGTCATACATAACCCCCTCTCAGCCATACAGTCCCTTGTCATACACAACCCCCTCTCAGCTATACAGACCCCTCTCAGCCATACAGACCCCTCAGACATATAGTCCCCTCTCAGCCATACAGACCCCTCTCAGCCATACAGACCCCTCTCAGCCATACAGACCCCTCTCAGCCATACAGACCCCTCTCAGCCATACAGTCCCCACTCAGGAATACAGACCCCTCTCAGCCATACAGACCCCTCTCAGCCATACAGACCCCTCTCAGCCATACAGTCCCCTCTCAGCCATACAGACCCCTCTCAGCCATACAGACCCCTCTCAGCCATACAGACCCCTCTCAGCCATACAGACCCCTCCAGCCATACAGACCCCTCTCAGCCATACAGACCCTCACAGACATATAGTCCCCTCTCAGCCATACAGTCCCCACTCAGCCATACAGACCCCTCTCAGCCATACAGACCCCTCTCAGCCATACAGACCCCTCTCAGCCATACAGACCCCTCTCAGCCATACAGACCCCTCTCAGCCATACAGACCCCTCTCAGCCATACAGACCCCTCACAGACATATAGTCCCCTCTCAGCCATACAGTCCCCACTCAGCCATACAGACCCCTCTCAGCCATACAGACCCCTCTCAGCCATACAGTCCCCACTCAGCCATACAGTCCCCACTCAGCCATACGCAGCCATAGTCGCTAAAATTTTTAGCCTTAGTAATACATTTGTCTTAAAAGCCACACCTATTGTCTTGGTGGTGCTGGTAGTAGCGAGTGGTGGTAGTTGTGGTAGATGGGGGGGGGGTTGTTGAAGACAAGACCAAGAAACCTCAGACCTCAGCTGGTCTTTCCTCGCCTTGTTTTGGTCCGAGACCCCTCCCTCCCTCCCTCTTGCATGCTTCCTTGCCCATCCGTTTTCCCCAGATGAAGGTGACCACACCTATCCACACCTGGACACACCGGCAAGGTGTGGCCCAGTGTTGTAGTGGTCGGCTACGATCGTCGTGTAGCAGCGGACAACACATCGGTGTTGATTCAGCTGATGTCTTCATTGAGGTGTAAGGATGGTAAGAGCTTCAAACTCTATTCTACATCTTCTCTAGTCTCCTGCTTCTACCCACGTTCGTACAAGAGCTTGTAAGTAGTAGCGAAGGTGTTGGTGTAGCCGTCTCATCACTGGATGGCTTCATTGAGGTCTATCTTGGCGCTTGGAACCATCCCGATCCTTGTTTACAATGCGGTTCGTGGTATTTCTGTCTCGAGTGAGTGTATTAAATGTCGTATTGACACTAAACACGCTCTCTGAAACTCAGAGAACCACGAATTTCGTAAAGGGAAGCCCCTATCATCAAAGAAAGTGACCCTGGTAGCATGTAAAGCTTAGAATCTACAGCAGTCAACCAGTGTAGGGTTCGATACGGTACAAGCTGTCACTGGTCCTATATACCGTCATACCTGATACTGCCATCATGTAACCTAATACCTGATACTGCCATCATGTAACCTAATACCTGATACTGCCATCATGTAACCTAATACCTGATACTGCCATCATGTAACCTAATACCTGATACTGCCATCATGTAACCTAATACCTGATACTGCCATCATGTAACCTAATACCTGATACTGCCATCATGTAACCTAATACCTGATACTGCCATCATGTAACCTAATACCTGATACTGCCATCATGTAACCTAATACCTGATACTGCCATCATGTAACCTAATACCTGATACTGCCATCATGTAACCTAATACCTGATACTGCCATCATGTAACCTAATACCTGATACTGCCATCATGTAACCTAATACCTGATACTGCCATCATGTAACCTAATACCTGATACTGCCATCATGTAACCTAATAACCTGATACTGCCATCATGTAACCTAATACCTGATACTGCCATCATGTAACGTAATACCTGATACTGCCATCATGTAACGTAATACCTGATACTGCCATCATGTAACGTAATACCTGATACTGCCATCATGTAACGTAATACCTGATACTGCCATCATGTAACCTAATACTTGATACTGCCATCATGTAACCTAATACCTGATAGTACCATCATGTAACGTAATACCTGATATTGCCATCATGTAACGTAATACCTGATACTGCCATCATGTAACGTAATACCTGATACTGCCATCATGTAACCTAATACCTGATACTGCCATCATGTAACCTAATACCTGATAGTGCCATCATGTAACCTAATACCTGATAGTGCCATCGTGTAACCTAATACCTGATAGTGCCATCGTGTAACCTAATACCTGATACTGCCATCATGCAACCTAATACCTGATACTGCCACCATGTAACCTAATACCTGATACTGCCATCATGTAACGTAATACCTGATACTGCCATCATGTAACCTAATACCTGATACTTCCATCATGTAACCTAATACCTGATACTGCCATCATGTAACCTGATACCTGATACTTCCATCATGTAACCTAATACCTGATACTGCCATCATGTAACGTAATACCTGATACTGCCATCATGTAACCTAATACCTGATACTGCCATCATGTAACCTAATACCTGATACTGCCATCATGTAACCTATAATACCTGATACTGCCATCATGTAACCTAATGCCTGATACTGCCATCATGTAACCTAATACCTGATACTGCCATCATGTAACCTAATACCTGATACTGCCATCATGTAACCTAATACCTGATACTGCCATCATGTAACCTACTACCTGATACTGCCATCATGTAACCTAATACCTGATACTTCCATCATGTAACCTAATACCTGATACTGCCATCATGTAACCTAATACCTGATACTTCCATCATGTAACCTAATACCTGATACTGCCATCATGTAACCTAATACCTGATACTTCCATCATGTAACCTAATACCTGATACTGCCATCATGTAACCTAATACCTGATACTGCCATCATGTAACGTAATACCTGATACTGCCATCATGTAACCTAATACCTGATACTGCCATCATGTAACCTAATACCTGATACTGCCACCATGTAACCTAATACGTGATACTGCCATCATGTAAGCTAATACCTGATACTGCCATCATGTAACCTAATACCTGATACTGCCATCATGTAACCTAATACCTGATACTGCCATCATGTAACCTAATACCTGATACTGCCATCATGTAACCTAATACCTGATACTGCCACCATGTAACGTAATACCTGATACTGCCACCATGTAACCTAATACCTGATACTGCCATCATGTAACCTAATACCTGATACTGCCATCATGTAACCTAATACCTGATACTGCCATCATGTAACCTAATACCTGATACTGCCACCATGTAACCTAATACCTGATACTGCCACCATGTAACCTAATACCTGATACTGCCACCATGTAACCTAATACCTGATACTGCCATCCCTGTAACCTAATACCTGATACTGCCATCATGTAACCTAATACCTGATACTGCCATCATGTAACCTAATACCTGATACTGCCATCATGTAACCTAATACCTGATACTGCCACCATGTAACCTAATACCTGATACTGCCATCATGTAACCTAATACCTGATACTGCCATCATGTAACCTAATACCTGATACTGCCATCATGTAACCTAATACCTGATACTGCCACCATGTAACCTAATACCTGATACTGCCATCATGTAACCTAATACCTGATACTGCCATCATGTAACCTAATACCTGATACTGCCATCATGTAACCTAATACCTGATACTGCCATCAGTTGACCTTGGCTACACACACATGCCCTGACGTCATTTTTACCATCCCCCCCCCCCCCCCCCCCTATATATACTCGTGTCTTGTGGAGAGGCCTATATGTCCAATATGGGTTTAGCGCTTAATTTTGATTATAACTGGCGAGGTCAGGACGTCATCAGTCCGTCTACTCTGAAGATGGTCTTTTGATTGAGGGACTGACCCCCCTCCCTTCCCTGACGACTGTGTCGTCAGGGACCTGTTGCGGCAGATCTAGTGACCTGTTGCTGCAGACCTAGTGACCTGTTGCGGCAGACCTAGTGACCTGTTGCAGCAGACCTAGTGACCTGGTGCAGCAGACCTAGTGACCTGTTGCGGCAGATCTAGTGACCTGGTGCAGCAGACCTAGTGACCTGGTGCAGCAGACCTAGTGACATGTTGCGGCAGATCTAGTGACCTGTTGCAGCAGACCTAGTGACCTGGTGCAGCAGACCTAGTGACCTGTTGCGGCAGACCTAGTGACTTGGTGCAGCAGACCTAGTGACCTGGTGCAGCAGACCTAGTGACCTGTTGCGGCAGACCTAGTGACCTGTTGCAGCAGACCTAGTGACCTGTTGCAGCAGACCTAGTGACCTGTTGCGGCAGACCTAGTGACCTGGTGCAGCAGACCTAGTGACCTGTTGCAGCAGACCTAGTGACCTGTTGCGGCAGACCTAATGACCTGGTGCAGCAGACCTAGTGACCTGGTGCGGCAGACCTAGTGACCTGTTGCGGCAGACCTAGTGACCTGTTGCAGCAGACCTAGTGACCTGGTGTAGCAGACCTAGTGACCTGGTGTAGCAGACCTAGTGACCTGGTGCAGCAGACCTAGTGACCTGTTGCAGCAGACCTAGTGACCTGTTGCAGCAGATCTAGTGACCTGGTGCAGCAGACCTAGTGACCTGGTGCAGCAGACCTAGTGACCTGTTGCAGCAGATCTAGTGACCTGTTGCAGCAGACCTAGTGACCTGTTGCAGCAGACCTAGTGACCTGGTGCAGCAGACCTAGTGACCTGGTGCAGCAGACCTAGTGACCTGGTGCAGCAGACCTAGTGACCTGGTGCAGCAGACCTAGTGACCTGGTGCAGCAGACCTAGTGACCTGGTGCAGCAGACCTACCATATATATCGTGCCGAATAGGTAAAACTTGCGATTTTGGTTTAAATAGCAACGTTCTTCTTGCCGAATAAGACAAGTTAAAATTTGTGTCTGTAATAATTTCTCAAAAATCTTCTGAACATAACGAAAAAAAAATATATTTCATTGTTTTTATTATTAAATTATTTTAAATTATCTAAAATATATTCAGTTGTATTAGACTAAATTATATTGTGCTTGTTATAATAAGGTCAGGTAAGTTTTCTAAGGTTCTTTTGGTACTAAATTATTAATTTTTATATTAACATGAATTAAAAAAAATATATCTTTAAATTTTAGGAAGAACTTAATTTTAAATGAGTTCTTGATAATTGACCAATTTTACCTATTCTGCACCACATTATTATGTATATTTAAAATGCGTTATAGAGCTGTATAATCTAGGTGAGACCATAATAGTGATGTATAGAGCTGTGTAATCTGAGGCCTCACTAGTGATGTATAGAGCTGTGTAATCTGAGGCCTCACTAGTGATGTATAGAGCTGTATAATCTAGGTGAGGCCTCACTAGTGATGTATAGAGCTGTGTAATCTGAGGCCTCACTAGTGATGTATAGAGCTGTGTAATCTGAGGCCTCACTAGTGATGTATAGACCTGTGTAATCTGAGGCCTCACTAGTGATGTATAGAGCTGTGTAATCTGAGGCCTCACTAGTGATGTATAGAGCTGTGTAATCTGAGGCCTCACTAGTGATGTATAGAGCTGTATAATCTAGGTGAGGCCTCACTAGTGATGTATAGACCTGTGTAATCTGAGGCCTCACTAGTGATGTATAGAGCTGTGTAATCTGAGGCCTCACTAGTGATGTATAGAGCTGTGTAATCTGAGGCCTCACTAGTGATGTATAGAGCTGTATAATCTAGGTGAGGCCTCACTAGTGATGTATAGAGCTGTGTAATCTGAGGCCTCACTAGTGATGTATAGAGCTGTGTAATCTGAGGCCTCACTAGTGATGTATAGACCTGTGTAATCTGAGGCCTCACTAGTGATGTATAGACCTGTGTAATCTGAGGCCTCACTAGTGATGTATAGACCTGTGTAATCTAGGTGAGGCCTCACTAGTGATGTATAGACCTGTGTAATCTGAGGCCTCACTAGTGATGTATAGAGCTGTAAAATAACTTTTGGACTTCTGTTACTTATACTTCTTGAGATAAATCCAAGTAATCTGTTGGCCTTGTTGCGCACACTAAGGCACTGCTGTCTTGGCTTTAGATTTCTGCTTACCATGACTCCCAAGTCTTTTTCACATTCTGTATGGCCAATCTCTACTTCACCTAGATTATAGCTTCGAGGGTTATTTTCATTACCAAGGGCAAGTACCTTACACTTACCCACATTGAACTTCGTCTGCCATTTTTCAGACCAAGACATTAATTTGTTCAAATCGTCCTGGAGTTCATTGATATCCTCCTCAGAGTGAATTATACGGCCTATCTTTGTATTATCAGCAAACTTACTCATGTCACTAGTAATCCCTTCATCAAGGTCATTAATGTAAATTATGAACAAGAGAGGGCCTAAAACTGATCCTTGTGGAACGCCACTAGTGACTAATCCCCATTCAGATTTCACTCCATTAATGGTAGCTCTCTGCTTTCTATTGGTAAGCCATGCCTCAATCCATGCTAGAACTTTACCTCCTATACCATGAGCTGCCACTTTTCTTAAGAGTCTCTTGTGAGGTACTCTGTCGAAGGCTTTACTAAATCCAAATAAACAATATCATATTCCTTATCACTGTCAACTGCCTCAAATGTTCTATTGAAGAACGTCAGTAAGTTTGTCAGGCAGGAACGACCTCTCGTGAATCCATGCTGAGATTCATTTATCAAGTTATGCTCTTCAAGGTGACTTCTGATAATGTCAGCTATAATTGATTCTAATAACTTGCCCACTATAGATGTCAGGCTTATTGGACGGTAATTTGAAGGAGTGGACTTATCCCCTGATTTGAATATAGGAACCACATTAGCCATCTTCCACAACTTTGGCACAACACTGGTAAGGATGGATGCATTGAATACACTCGTTAATGGCTGACTAAGCTCCATCTTGCATTCCTTAAGTACCCTTGAAAACAACTCATCGGGTCCCGGGGACTTATTTTGTTTCATGAGTCAAGAAATCGTAATGACACGATGCATTTGTGGTCACAGAGGTGCCTGTGCTAACCTTCCTATGGTGTAGAAATATACCTAGTTGGATGAATCTTATTGTGGCTAGCTGGTCTAGTGGCTAACGCGACGGGCTGGAGTTTTGAGACTCTATGACCGCGGGTTCTATCCCGGCCGGGGGTATGGTTTATTTTGCTCAGTTTGTTTAATAACCATGTCCCTCGTGACAGTAATATTTATCATCTTCAGTCCCACTATAAAAATTAATTATTGGGATATTATTAGTGTCTTCCTGTGTGAAAACAGAGATAAAATAATTATTAAAAATCTCGCACATTTTATTCTGCTCGTCAATAAGACGTCCAGAGTTATGCTCGTCAATAAGACGTCCAGAGTTATGCTCGTCAATAAGACGTCCAGAGTTATGCTCGTCAATAAGACGTCCAGAGTTATGCTCGTCAATAAGACGTCCAGAGTTATGCTCGTCAATAAGACGTCCAGAGTTATTTTTAAGGGATCTATCTTATCTCTAAGTTTTGTTAATATACTTTCAGAAACCTTTCGAATTCTTAGCAACTTTAATTTCATAGTCCTATTTACCTTTTCTTATTCCCTTTTCAACCCTCTTAATATTTATACAATGTAAGATGACTCTCGTCTCTTTGGATGCGCCTATAAATTTCTGTCTTCTGCCCCAAAAGATGTTTGGGTCTATTATCCATCCATTTCTATTCAAATTTCATTATTACCTGGAGTTTACCTGGAGAGAGTTTCGGGGGTCAACGCCCCCGCGGCCCGGTCTGTGACCAGGCCTCCTGGTGGATCAGAGCTTGATCAACCAGGCTTTTGCTACTGGCTGCACGCAAACCAACGTACGAGCCACAGCCCGGCTGGTCAGGAACTGACTTTAGGTGCTTGTCCAGTGCCAGCTTGAAGACTGCCAGGGGTCTGTTGGTAATCCCCCTTATGTGTGCTGGGAGGCAGTTGAACAGTCTCGGGCCCCTGACACTTATTGTATGGTCTCTTAACGTGCTAGTGACACCCCTGCTTTTCATTGGGGGATGGTGCATCGTCTGCCAAGTCTTTTGCTTTCGTAGTGAGTGATTTTCATGTGCAAGTTCGGTACTAGTCCCTCTAAGATTTTCCAGGTGTATATAATCATGTATCTCTCTCGCCTGCGTTCCAGGGAATACATGTTTAGGAACCTCAAGCGCTCCCAATAATTGAGGTGTTTTATCTCCGTTATGCGCGCCGTGAAAGTTCTCTGTACATTTTCTAGGTCAGCAATTTCACCTGCCTTGAAAGGTGCTGTTAGAGTGCAGCAATATTCCAGCCTAGATAGAACAAGTGACCTGAAGAGTGTCATCATGGGCTTGGCCTCCCTAGTTTTGAAGGTTCTCATTATCCATCCTGTCATCCTTCTAGCAGATGCGATTGATACAATGTTATGGTCCTTGAAGGTGAGATCCTCCGACATGATCACTCCCAGGAATAATTATACTTAGGGCAGCATATATAATGTTCAGAGACCTGTCACACTGATAGTTCTCTTCGTTACTCCAGTCAACAGATGATAGGTGTTCTTTATGCCCTTTGTAATCAGCTAAGCGAAAATATGGGACCGATTCCCTACTATCACACTTCCAGTCTTTGTTTAAGGTGACTGATCAGTGATCGCTTGCGCCTAGTTTCTGTGTAATCTCCAGATTATTAACAAGGGTTCCGTTTATTTGCCAGAACCAAGTCAGGCAGGTTATTTCCCATCGTTGGTTCTGTCACAAATTATTTAAAAAAATCTTGAATTACCTCGAGGAAGTAATTTGTCTCTTAATTCCGAGTTAAAGAATTCCAGTTTGACATTCAAGTCTAGAAATACTATATGCCTTGAAGAATTATCAGTCTCCCCTCAAGGTAGCCTCCCTTGGGCCCTAGCCTCTCAAGGTAGCCTCCCTTGGGCCCTAGCCTCTCAAGGTAGCCTCCTTTGGTCCCTGTCCTCTCAAGGTAGCCTCCTTTGGTCCCTGTCCTCTCAAGGTAGCCTCCCTTGGTCCCTAGCCTCTCAAGGTAGCCTCCCTTGGTCCCTGTCCTCTCAAGGTAGCCTCCTTTGGTCCCTAGCCTCTCAAGATAGCCTCCCTTGGTCCCTAGCCTCTCAAGGTAGCCTCCCTTGGTCCCTAGCCTTTCAAGGTAGCCTCCCTTGGTCCCTAGCCTCTCAAGGTAGCCTCCCATGGTCCCTGCCCTCTCAAGGTAGCCTCCTTTGGTCCCTGTCCTCTCAAGGTAGCTTCCCTTGGTCCCTAGCCTCTCAAGGTAGCCTCCATTGGTCCCTGTCCTCTCAAGGTAGCCTCCCTTGGTCCCTAGCCTCTCAAGGTAGCCTCCCTTGGTCCCTAGCCTCTCAAGGTAGCCTCCCTTGGTCCCTGCCTCTCAAGGTAGCCTCCCTTGGGCCCTAGCCTCTCAAGGTAGCCTCCCTTGGGCCCTAGCCTCTCAAGATAGCCTCCTTTGGTCCCTGTCCTCTCAAGGTAGCCTCCTTTGGTCCCTGTCCTCTCAAGGTAGCCTCCCTTGGTCCCTGTCCTCTCAAGGTAGCCTCCCTTGGTCCCTGTCCTCTCAAGGTAGCCTCCCTTGGTCCCTGTCCTCTCAAGGTAGCCTCCCTTGGTCCCTAGCCTCTAAAGGGTAGCCTCCTTGGTCCCTGTCCTCTCAAGGTAGCCTCCCTTGGTCCCTAGCCTCTCAAGGTAGCCTCCCTTGGTCCCTAGCCTCTCAAGGTAGCCTCCTTTGGTCCCTAGCCTCGCAAGGTAGCCTCCTTTGGTCCCTAGCCTCTCAAGATAGCCTCCCTTGGTCCCTAGCTTCTCAAGGTAGCCTCCCTTGATCCCTCGCCTTTCAAGGTAGCCTCCCTTGGTCCCTAGCCTCTCAAGGTAGCCTCCCTTGGTCCCTAGCCTCTCAAGGTAGCCTCCCATGGTCCCTGCCCTCTCAAGGTAGCCTCCTTGGTCCCTGTCCTCTCAAGGTACCCTTCCCTTGGTCCCTAGCCTCTCAAGGTAGCCTCCCTTGGTCCCTGTCCTCTCAAGGTAGCCTCCTTTGGTCCCTGTCCTCTCAAGGTAGCCTCCCTTGGTCCCTGTCCTCTCAAGGTAGCCTCCCTTGGTCCCTGTCCTCTCAAGGTAGCCTCCCTTGGTCCCTAGCCTCTCAAGGTAGCCTCTTTGGTCCCTAGCCTCTCAAGGTAGCCTCCCTTGGTCCCTGTCCTCTCAAGGTAGCCTCCCTTGGTCCCTGTCCTCTCAAGGTAGCCTCCCTTGGTCCCTGTCCTCTCAAGGTAGCCTCCTTGGTCCCTGTCCTCTCAAGGTAGCCTCCCTTGGTCCCTGTCCTCTCAAGGTAGCCTCCTTGGTCCCTGTCCTCTCAAGGTAGCCTCCCTGGTCCCTGCCCTCAAGGTAGCCTCCCTTGATCCCTAGCCTCTCAAGGTAGCCTCCCTTGGTCCCTGTCCTCTCAAGATAGCCTCCCTTGGTCCCTAGCCTCTCAAGGTAGCCTTGGTCATTATCGTAGTTTAGGGGATGGTGTATCACACCTAAAAACCATGTTTCTCTTGTTCCTTCAACAATCCTACCCAGACTGTGTGTTCTCTCAGTGTTGATAAGTCAGTGCAGTAGTTTGTTTCCTCTGGTATACAGTGCCTCTTCTCCTGCCTTTATTTTCACCAACATAAGAACATAAGAAAGAAGGAACACTGCAACAGGCCTACTGACCCATGCGGAGCAGGTTCATGTCCTTCCCCCCCCCCGGATTAGACCAATGACCCACCCCTGGATTAGACCAATGAACCACCCAGTCTGGTCACCTCCACTTAAGGAAGGAGCACGGCACCAGACCCGGCAGCACAAGCTAGTCAGGTCCAACTCACACCCACCCACACCCACTCATGTATTTATCCAACCTATTTTTAAAGCTACACAACGTTCTGGCCTCTATAACTGTACTCGGGAGTTTGTTCCACTCATCCACAACTCTATTACCAAACCAGTACTTTCCTATATCCTTCCTGAATCTGAATTTTTCCAACTTAAAACCATTGCTGCGAGTCCTGTCTAGGCTAGATATTTTCAGCACACTATTTACATCCCCTTTATTTATTCCTGTCTTCCATTTATACACCTCAATCATATCCCCACACATGGGAATCTTTATTGAAGAAACGTTTCGCCACACAGTGGCTTCATCAGTCCAATACAAAGTAGAAATGGGTAAGGAGAGGAGAAGTTTGAGGTAATCAGTCCCTCAACCTGGAATCGATGTGTTCAGTCCATCACTCTTGTAGGAAGTGCAGCACAGGGCCAGAGAGGTGGCTAATATACTGCGGTGAGATGAGGTGAAGCAGGAGGAGGCGGGATCACAGTGGGACCTGCCACTAGTGTAAGTAGGTCGTCGTCCAAAGGTTGGGCAAGCGTTGAAGTCTTTGTACCAAGATTCCATGATGTTGCAGTGTCTGACAGATGTGATGAATGGACTGGTGAAGTCACTGTGTGGCGAAACGTTTCAACAGGAACGATTCCCATATGTTGCATAAGTGTCTCAGTTCTTCAACTTGTCGGTTTTCTAAACCATTCATCACATAATGTGGAAGGGAACGTCCCGACTTTATAAATCAAAACATCAACGTTTTCCCCCATAATCAAAATGTTCTCGTCTGACTTATAACATCATAATGGAGGTGAACTCTTCTCCAGGCTGAGGGACTGACCACCTTGTTACAGACCATGGTGCTGAACTCTTCTCCAGGCTGAGGGACTGACCACCTTGTTCCAGACCATGGTGCTGAACTCTTCTCCAGGCTGAGGGACTGACCACCTTGTTCCAGACCATGGTGCTGAACTCTTCTCCAGGCTGAGGGACTGACCACCTTGTTCCAGACCATGGAGCTGAACTCTTCTCCAGGCTGAGGGACTGACCACCTTGTTACAGACCATGGTGCTGAACTCTTCTCCAGGCTGAGAGACTGACCACCTTGTTCCAGACCATGGTGCTGAACTCTTCTCCAGGCTGAGAGACTGACCACCTTGTTCCAGACCATGGTGCTGAACTCTTCTCCAGGCTGAGAGACTGACCACCTTGTTCCAGACCATGGTGCTGAACTCTTCTCCAGGCTGAGGGACTGACCACCTTGTTACAGACCATGGTGCTGAACTCTTCTCCAGGCTGAGAGACTGACCACCTTGTTCCAGACCATGGTGCTGAACTCTTCTCCAGGCTGAGAGACTGACCACCTTGTTCCAGACCATGGTGCTGAACTCTTCTCCAGGCTGAGGGACTGACCACCTTGTTCCAGACCATGGAGCTGAACTCTTCTCCAGGCTGAGGGACTGACCACCTTGTTCCAGACCATGGTGCTGAACTCTTCTCCAGGCTGAGGGACTGACCACCTTGTTCCAGACCATGGTGCTGAACTCTTCTCCAGGCTGAGGACTGACCACCTTGTTCCAGACCATGGTGCTGAACTCTTCTCCAGGCTGAGAGACTGACCACCTTGTTCCAGACCATGGTGCTGAACTCTTCTCCAGGCTGAGAGACTGACCACCTTGTTCCAGACCATGGTGCTGAACTCTTCTCCAGGCTGAGAGACTGACCACCTTGTTCCAGACCATGGTGCTGAACTCTTCTCCAGGCTGAGGGACTGACCACCTTGTTCCAGACCATGGTGCTGAACTCTTCTCCAGGCTGAGAGACTGACCACCTTGTTCCAGACCATGGTGCTGAACTCTTCTCCAGGCTGAGGGACTGACCACCTTGTTCCAGACCATGGTGCTGAACTCTTCTCCAGGCTGAGGGACTGACCACCTTGTTCCAGACCATGGTGCTGAACTCTTCTCCAGGCTGA
The DNA here is from genome assembly GCF_026875155.1 of Cherax quadricarinatus. Lineage (NCBI taxonomy): Eukaryota > Metazoa > Arthropoda > Malacostraca > Decapoda > Parastacidae > Cherax > Cherax quadricarinatus. The sequence goes on from NC_069493.1 coordinate 10,760,629, forward strand.
GGGACTGACCACCTTGTTCCAGACCATGGTGCTGAACTCTTCTCCAGGCTGAGAGACTGACCACTTTGTTCCAGACCATGGTGCTGAAATCTTCTCCAGGCTGAGAGACTGACCACCTTGTTCCAGACCATGGTGCTGAACTCTTCTCCAGGCTGAGGGACTGACCACCTTGTTCCAGACCATGGTGCTGAACTCTTCTCCAGGCTGAGAGACTGACCACCTTGTTCCAGACCATGGTGCTGAACTCTCCAGGCTGAGGGACTGACCACCTTGTTCCAGACCATGGTGCTGAACTCTTCTCCAGGCTGAGGGACTGACCACCTTGTTCCAGACCATGGAGCTGAACTCTTCTCCAGGCTGAGGGACTGACCACCTTGTTCCAGACCATGGAGCTGAACTCTTCTCCAGGCTGAGGGACTGACCACCTTGTTCCAGACCATGGTGCTGAACTCTTCTCCAGGCTGAGGGACTGACCACCTTGTTCCAGACCATGGTGCTGAACTCTTCTCCAGGCTGAGGGACTGACCACCTTGTTCCAGACCATGGAGCTGAACTCTTCTCCAGGCTGAGGGACTGATCACCTTGTTCCAGACCATGGTGCTGAACTCTTCTCCAGGCTGAGAGACTGACCACCTTGTTCCAGACCATTGTGCTGAACTCTTCTCCAGGCTGAGGGACTGACCACCTTGTTCCAGACCATGGAGCTGAACTCTTCTCCAGGCTGAGGGACTGACCACCTTGTTCGAGACCATGGAGCTGAACTCTTCTCCAGGCTGAGGGACTGACCACCTTGTTCCAGACCATGGAGCTGAACTCTTCTCCAGGCTGAGGACTGACCACCTTGTTCCAGACCATGGAGCTGAACTCTTCTCCAGGCTGAGGGACTGACCACCTTGTTCCAGACCATGGTGCTGAACTCTTCTCCAGGCTGAGAGACTGACCACCTTGTTCCAGACCATGGTGCTGAACTCTTCTCCAGGCTGAGGACTGACCACCTTGTTCCAGACCATGGAGCTGAACTCTTCTCCAGGCTGAGGACTGACCACCTTGTTCCAGACCATGGTGCTGAACTCTTCTCCAGGCTGAGGGACTGACCACCTTGTTCCAGACCATGGTGCTGAACTCTTCTCCAGGCTGAGGGACTGACCACCTTGTTCCAGACCATGGTGCTGAACTCTTCTCCAGGCTGAGAGACTGACCACCTTGTTCCAGACCATGGAGCTGAACTCTTCTCCAGGCTGAGGGACTGACCACCTTGTTCCAGACCATGGAGCTGAACTCTTCTCCAGGCTGAGGGACTGACCACCTTGTTCCAGACCATGGTGCTGAACTCTTCTCCAGGCTGAGAGACTGACCACCTTGTTCCAGACCATGGTGCTGAACTCTTCTCCAGGCTGAGGGACTGACCACCTTGTTCCAGACCATGGTGCTGAACTCTTCTCCAGGCTGAGGGACTGACCACCTTGTTCCAGACCATGGAGCTGAACTCTTCTCCAGACTGAGGGACTGACCACCTTGTTCGAGACCATGGAGCTGAACTCTTCTCCAGACTGAGGGACTGACCACCTTGTTCCAGACCATGGAGCTGAACTCTTCTCCAGACTGAGGAACTGACCACCTTGTTCCAGACCATGGAGCTGAACTCTTTTCCAGACTGAGGGACTGACCACCTTGTTCCAGACCATGGAGCTGAACTCTTCTCCAGACTGAGGGACTGACCACCTTGTTCCAGACCATGGAGCTGAACTCTTCTCCAGGCTGAGGGACTGACCACCTTGTTCCAGACCATGGAGCTGAACTCTTCTCCAGACTGAGGGACTGACCACCTTGTTCCAGACCATGGAGCTGAACTCTTCTCCAGCTGAGGGACTGACCACCTTGTTCCAGACCATGGTGCTGAACTCTTCTCCAGGCTGAGAGACTGACCACCTTGTTCCAGACCATGGTGCTGAACTCTCCAGGCTGAGGGACTGACCACCTTGTTCCAGACCATGGTGCTGAACTCTTCTCCAGGCTGAGGGACTGACCACCTTGTTCCAGACCATGGAGCTGAACTCTTCTCCAGGCTGAGGGACTGACCACCTTGTTCCAGACCATGGAGCTGAACTCTTCTCCAGGCTGAGGGACTGACCACCTTGTTCCAGACCATGGTGCTGAACTCTTCTCCAGGCTGAGGGACTGACCACCTTGTTCCAGACCATGGTGCTGAACTCTTCTCCAGGCTGAGGGACTGACCACCTTGTTCCAGACCATGGAGCTGAACTCTTCTCCAGGCTGAGGGACTGATCACCTTGTTCCAGACCATGGTGCTGAACTCTTCTCCAGGCTGAGAGACTGACCACCTTGTTCCAGACCATTGTGCTGAACTCTTCTCCAGGCTGAGGGACTGACCACCTTGTTCCAGACCATGGAGCTGAACTCTTCTCCAGGCTGAGGGACTGACCACCTTGTTCGAGACCATGGAGCTGAACTCTTCTCCAGGCTGAGGGACTGACCACCTTGTTCCAGACCATGGAGCTGAACTCTTCTCCAGGCTGAGGACTGACCACCTTGTTCCAGACCATGGAGCTGAACTCTTCTCCAGGCTGAGGGACTGACCACCTTGTTCCAGACCATGGTGCTGAACTCTTCTCCAGGCTGAGAGACTGACCACCTTGTTCCAGACCATGGTGCTGAACTCTTCTCCAGGCTGAGGGACTGACCACCTTGTTCCAGACCATGGAGCTGAACTCTTCTCCAGGCTGAGGACTGACCACCTTGTTCCAGACCATGGTGCTGAACTCTTCTCCAGGCTGAGGGACTGACCACCTTGTTCCAGACCATGGTGCTGAACTCTTCTCCAGGCTGAGGGACTGACCACCTTGTTCCAGACCATGGTGCTGAACTCTTCTCCAGGCTGAGAGACTGACCACCTTGTTCCAGACCATGGAGCTGAACTCTTCTCCAGGCTGAGGGACTGACCACCTTGTTCCAGACCATGGAGCTGAACTCTTCTCCAGGCTGAGGGACTGACCACCTTGTTCCAGACCATGGTGCTGAACTCTTCTCCAGGCTGAGAGACTGACCACCTTGTTCCAGACCATGGTGCTGAACTCTTCTCCAGGCTGAGGGACTGACCACCTTGTTCCAGACCATGGTGCTGAACTCTTCTCCAGGCTGAGGGACTGACCACCTTGTTCCAGACCATGGAGCTGAACTCTTCTCCAGACTGAGGGACTGACCACCTTGTTCGAGACCATGGAGCTGAACTCTTCTCCAGACTGAGGGACTGACCACCTTGTTCCAGACCATGGAGCTGAACTCTTCTCCAGACTGAGGAACTGACCACCTTGTTCCAGACCATGGAGCTGAACTCTTCTCCAGACTGAGGGACTGACCACCTTGTTCCAGACCATGGAGCTGAACTCTTCTCCAGACTGAGGGACTGACCACCTTGTTCCAGACCATGGAGCTGAACTCTTCTCCAGGCTGAGGGACTGACCACCTTGTTCCAGACCATGGAGCTGAACTCTTCTCCAGACTGAGGGACTGACCACCTTGTTCCAGACCATGGAGCTGAACTCTTCTCCAGACTGAGGGACTGACCACCTTGTTCCAGACCATGGAGGTGAACTCTTCTCCAGGCTGAGAAACTGACCACCTTGTTCCAGACCATGGTGCTGAACTCTTCTCCAGGCTGAGGGACTGACCACCTTGTTCCAGACCATGGTGCTGAACTCTTCTCCAGGCTGAGGGACTGACCACCTTGTTCCAGACCATGGTGCTGAACTCTTCTCCAGGCTGAGGGACTGACCACCTTGTTCCAGACCATGGTGCTGAACTCTTCTCCAGGCTGAGAGACTGACCACCTTGTTCCAGACCATGGTGCTGAACTCTTCTCCAGGCTGAGAGACTGACCACCTTGTTCCAGACCATGGTGCTGAACTCTTCTCCAGGCTGAGGGACTGACCACCTTGTTCCAGACCATGGGGCTGAACTCTTCTCCAGGCTGAGGGACTGACCACCTTGTTCCAGACCATGGTGCTGAACTCTTCTCCAGGCTGAGAGACTGACCACCTTGTTCCAGACCATGGAGCTGAACTTTTCTCCAGGCTGAGGGACTGACCACCTTGTTCCAGACCATGGTGCTGAACTCTTCTCCAGGCTGAGGGACTGACCACCTTGTTCCAGACCATGGTGCTGAACTCTTCTCCAGGCTGAGAGACTGACCACCTTGTTCCAGACCATGGTGCTGAACTCTTCTCCAGGCTGAGGGACTGACCACCTTGTTCCAGACCATGGTGCTGAACTCTTCTCCAGGCTGAGAGACTGACCACCTTGTTCCAGACCATGGTGCTGAACTCTTCTCCAGGCTGAGGGACTGACCACCTTGTTCCAGACCATGGTGCTGAACTCTTCTCCAGGCTGAGAGACTGACCACCTTGTTCCAGACCATGGTGCTGAACTCTTCTCCAGGCTGAGGGACTGACCACCTTGTTCCAGACCATGGAGCTGAACTCTTCTCCAGACTGAGGGACTGACCACCTTGTTCCAGACCATGGTGCTGAACTCTTCTCCAGACTGAGGGACTGACCACCTTGTTCCAGACCATGGTGCTGAACTCTTCTCCAGACTGAGGGACTGACCACCTTGTTCCAGACCATGGAGCTGAACTCTTCTCCAGACTGAGGGACTGACCACCTTGTTCCAGACCATGGAGCTGAACTCTTCTCCAGACTGAGGGAGTGACCACCTTGTTCCAGACCATGGTGCTGAACTCTTCTCCAGACTGAGGGACTGACCACCTTGTTCCAGACCATGGTGCTGAACTCTTCTCCAGGCTGAGAGACTGACCACCTTGTTCCAGACCATGGTGCTGAACTCTTCTCCAGACTGAGGGACTGACCACCTTGTTCCAGACCATGGAGCTGAACTTCTCTCCAGACTGAGAGACTGACCACCTTGTTCCAGACCATGGTGCTGAACTCTTCTCCAGACTGAGGGACTGACCACCTTGTTCCAGACCATGGAGCTGAACTCTTCTCCAGACTGAGAGACTGACCACCTTGTTCCAGACCATGGTGCTGAACTCTTCTCCAGACTGAGGGACTGACCACCTTGTTCCAGACCATGGAGCTGAACTCTTCTCCAGACTGAGAGACTGACCACCTTGTTCCAGACCATGGTGCTGAACTCTTCTCCAGACTGAGGGACTGACCACCTTGTTCCAGACCATGGAGCTGAACTCTTCTCCAGACTGAGGGACTGACCACCTTGTTCCAGACCATGGTGCTGAACTCTTCTCCAGACTGAGGGACTGACCACCTTGTTCCAGACCATGGAGCTGAACTCTTCTCCAGACTGAGAGACTGACCACCTTGTTCCAGACCATGGTGCTGAACTCTTCTCCAACTGAGGGACTGACCACCTTGTTCCAGACCATGGAGCTGAACTCTTCTCCAGACTTAGAGACTGACCACCTTGTTCCAGACCATGGTGCTGAACTCTTCTCCAGACTGAGGGACTGACCACCTTGTTCCAGACCATGGAGCTGAACTCTTCTCCAGGCTGATAGACTGACCACCTTGTTCCAGACCATGGTGCTGAACTCTTCTCCAGACTGAGGGACTGACCACCTTGTTCCAGACCATGGAGCTGAACTCTTCTCCAGGCTGATAGACTGACCACCTTGTTCCAGACCATGGTGCTGAACTCTTCTCCAGACTGAGGGACTGACCACCTTGTTCCAGACCATGGAGCTGAACTCTTCTCCAGGCTGATAGACTGACCACCTTGTTCCAGACCATGGTGCTGAACTCTTCTCCAGACTGAGGGACTGACCACCTTGTTCCAGACCATGGAGCTGAACTCTTCTCCAGGCTGAGGGACTGACCACCTTGTTCCAGACCATGGAGCTGAACTCTTCTCCAGGCTGAGGGACTGACCACCTTGTTCCAGACCATGGAGGTGAACTCTTCTCCAGGCTGAGGGACTGAGCACCTTGTTCCAGACCATGGTGCTGAACTCTTCTCCAGACTGAGGGACTGACCACCTTGTTCCAGACCATGGTGCTGAACTCTTCTCCAGACTGAGAGACTGACCACCTTGTTCCAGACCATGGTGCTGAACTCTTCTCCAGACTGAGGGACTGACCACCTTGTTCCAGACCATGGTGCTGAACTCTTCTCCAGGCTGAGAGACTGACCACCTTGTTCCAGACCATGGTGCTGAACTCTTCTCCAGGCTGAGAGACTGACCACCTTGTTCCAGACCATGGTGCTGAACTCTTCTTCAGGCTGAGAGACTGACCACCTTGTTCCAGACCATGGTGCTGAACTCTTCTCCAGGCTGAGAGACTGACCACCTTGTTCCAGACCATGGTGCTGAACTCTTCTCCAGGCTGAGGGACTGACCACCTTGTTCCAGACCATGGTGCTGAACTCTTCTCCAGGCTGAGGGACTGACCACCTTGTTCCAGACCATGGTGCTGAACTCTTCTCCAGGCTGAGGGACTGACCACCTTGTTCCAGACCATGGTGCTGAACTCTTCTCCAGGCTGAGGGACTGACCACCTTGTTCCAGACCATGGTGCTGAACTCTTCTCCAGGCTGAGGGACTGACCCCCTGAAGTACATTTTCTCCAAGGTTGATGGACTGACATAATCTTTGTTTCATTTCTACTACTCCCTTTGCATTTGAGGAAGTCTACTCTATGGGCGAAACGTTTCACGAGTACACTGTTGCACATGTGTCTTAATCTTCAACTGCAGGAGGCCTACTGGCCCATACAAGGCAGGTCCTTATCAAAACCACCCATGTATTTATCCAACTTTTACCTAAATCTGCCCAAGAATTTGCTCCATACTAATCAAATCCAGCCATTCTCACTTGTAGACCGAGCCTGGCCCATGGCCGGGCTCCGGGAGTAAAAAGATTCCGAACTCATCAAAGAAGGACCACGTAGTGGTAGTGGGATTAAATTTGAGAAGAACCTGCCCAGTATAGGCCAGTAGGCCTGCTGCAGTGTTCCTCCTTTCTTACGTTTTAACTAATATTTGTACAGTATAAATTAAGATACTCTTCCCACATAAATATTTACTGTGAAAATGCCAGATTTTCTCAAAAATAAGATAATATTGATCATGTCTAAGTATTATCTAGCATCTTTCTTCTAGTTATGTATGTTTCAAATTGATGGCCCTAATTTCAAAGCAATCTGCATTAAAATTGGGTTCATCATTTTAAAACACCCTGTACTATGGCCATTTGAATATTGTACTAAGGATTTCTAACACCGGAAGATTTGGGTTAATTTTAGAAAAAAATAGATTTAGATTTAGAATAAAAAGTTATTCCTGCGGCAACTAGTAGATTGAAAAATGTGTTAGGCAAATGTTGTGAATTGTAGGTGGGAATTGGGCCTACCTAGCCTGGGATAGGCCTAACATGGCGAGAATAAGGCCTGCCTAGCCTGGGATAGGCCTAACATGGTAAGAATAAGGCCTGCCTAGCCTGGGATAGGCCTAACATGGTAAGAATAAGGCATGCTTAGCCTGGGATAGGCCTAACATGGTGAGAATAAGGCCTGCCTAGCCTGAGATAGGCCTAACATGGTAAGAATAAGGCCTGCCTAGCCTGGGATAGGCCTAACATGGTAAGAATAAGGCATGCTTAGCCTGGGGTAGGTCTAACATGATGAGAATAAGGCATGTCTAGCCTGGGATAGGCCCAACATGGTAAGAATAAGGCCTGCCTAGCCTGGGATAGGCCTAACATGGTAAGAATAAGGCATACTTAGCCTGGGATAGGCCTAACATGGTGAGAATAAGGCATGTCTAGCCTGGGATAGGCCTAACATGGTGATAGCAGGATCTGACCAGACTGGGATAGGCAGGTCTTACTCTACATCTCTGGGTTCCACACCCTCTGTGTTCCACATTCCCTGGGTTCCACATCAACTGGGTTTCACATCTTATGGGTTCCACATTATCTGGGTTAAACATTATCTGGGTTCCACATCTTCTGAGTTTCACATCTTCTGAGTTTCACATCTTCTGGGTTTCACATCTTCTGGGCTTCACATCTTCTGGGCTTCACATCCCCTGGGTTCCACATCCCCTGTTTTCTGCATCCCCTAGGTTCCACATGCCCTGGGTTCCACATGCCCTGGGTTCCACATGCCCTGGGTTTCACATGCTCTGGGTTCCACACGCTCTGGGTTCCACATACTCTGGGTTCCACATCCTCTGGGTTCCACACCTCTGGGTTTCACATCCTCTGGGTTTCACATCCTCTGGGTTTCACATCCTCTGGGTTTCCCATCCTCTGGGTTTTACATCCTCTGGGTCCCACATCCCCTGGATCCCACATCCCCTGGGTTCCACATCCCCTGGGTCCCACATCCCCTCGGTCCCACATCCCCTGGGTCCCACATCTCCTGGGTTCCACATCCTCTGGGTTTCCACATCCCCTGGGTTCAACATCTCCTGGGTCCCACATCCCCTGGGTCCCACATCTCATGGGTCCCACATCCCCTGGGTCCCACATCCCCTGGGTCTCACATCCCCTGGGTCCCACATCTCCTGGGTCCCACATCCTCTGGGTTCCACATCCCCTGGGTCCCACATCTCTTGGGTCCCACATCCCCTGGGTCCCACATCTCCTGGGATAAACATCCCCTGAGTTAAACATCACCTGAGTTTCACTTCCACTGGGTCCCACATTCCCTGGGCTCAGCATCCCCTGGGTTCCAGATACCCTGGGTGCAACATCCCCTGAATCCCACATCCCTTGGGGTCCACATCCCCTGGGTCCCACATCCCCTGGGATCCACATCCCATCGGTTCCACATTCCCTGGGTTCCACATTCCCTAGGTTCCACATTACCTGGGTTCCACATCCCTTGGGTTCCATATCCCATGGGTTCCATATCCTATGGGTTTCACATTCCTTGGGTTCCACATTCCCTAGGTTCCACATCCCTTGGGTTCGACATCCTCTTGGTTCCAAGTCCCCTGGGTTCCACATCCCCCGAGTCCCACATCCCCTGGGTCCTAAATCCTTTGGGTTCCACATACTTGGGTTCCACATCCTTGGGTCCCAAATCCTATGGGTTCTACATCCCTCGGTTCCACATATTCTGGGTTCAACATCCCCTGGATTCCACATCCCCTGGGTTCCACATTCCCTGGGTCCCACATCCCCTGGGTTCCACATTCCTTGGGTCCGACATCCCGTGGGTCCCACATCCCCAGGGTTCCACATCTTCTGGTTTCTACAACCCCCGGGTCCCACATCCCCTGGGTACCACATCCCGTAGGTCCCACATCCCCAGGGTTCCACATCTTCTGGTTTCTACAACCCCCGGGTCCCACATCCCCTGGGTTCCACATACCCTGGGTTCCACATCCCCTGGGTTCCACATCGCCTGGGTTCCACATCGCCTGGGTTATCCATCCTCTGGGTTCTGCATTCCCTGGGTTCCCCATCCCCTGGGTTCCACATCCCTGGGTCTCAAACCTTCTGGGTTCCACATCCTCTGGATTCAACATCCTCTGGGTTCCACGTCTCCTGGGTTCCACATCCTATGGGTTTCACATCCCATTGGGTCCCACATCCCCTGGGTTCCGCATCCCCTGGGTTCCACATCCTCTGGATTCCACATCTCCTGGGTTCCACATCCCCTGGGTTCCACATCCCCTGGGTGCCACATCCCCTGGGTTCCACATCCCCTGGGTTCCACATCCCCTGGGTTCCACGTCTACTGGGTTTCACATCCCCTTGGGTCCCACATCCCCTGGGTTCCACATCCCTGGGTCCCAAACCTACTGGGTTCCACATCCTCTGGGTACCACATCTCCTGGGTTCCATCTCCTGGGTTCTACATCCCCTGGGTTCTACATCCCCTGGGTTCCACATCCTCTGGGTTCCACATCCCCTGGGTTCCACATCCCCTGGGTTCCACATCCCCTGGGTTCCACATCCTCTGGGTTAAACAACCCCTGGGTTCCACGTCTACTGGGTTCCACATCCCCTTGGGTCCCACATCCCCTGGGTTCCACATCCCTGGGTCCCAAACCTACTGGGTTCCACATCCCTGGGTCCCAAACCTACTGGGTTCCACATCCTCTGGGTACCATATCTCCTGGGTTCCACATCTCCTGAGTTCTACATCCCCTGGGTTCCACGTTCTCTGGGTTCCACATCCTCAGGATTCCACTTCTCCTGGGTTCCACATCCTCTTGGGTACCACTTCCCCTTGGTTCCACATCCCTTAAGTTGCACGTCTTTTGGGTTCCACATCCCCTGGGTTCTACATTCCCTGGGTCCCACATATTCAGGGTTCCACATCCCCTAGGTTCTACATCCCCTGGGTTCCACATCCCCTAGGTTCCACATCCTCTGGGTTCCACATCCCTTGGGTTCCACATCCCTTGGGTTCCACATCCCCTGGGTTCTACATCCCCTGGGTTCCACATCCTCTGGGTTCCACATCCCTTGGGTTCCACATCCTCTGGGTTCCACATCCTCTGGGTTCCACATCCTCTGGGTCCTACATTCCCTGGGCCCTACATTCCCTGGGTCCCACATCCCCTGAGTTCCACATCCCTTGAATTGCACGTCTTTTGGGTCCCACATCGCCTGGGTTCCACATTCCCTGGGTCCCACATATTCAGGGTTCCACATCCCCTGGGTTCCACATCCTCTGGGTTCCACATCCCCTGGGTTCCACATCCCCTGGGTTCCACGTCCCCTGGGTTCCACATCCTCTTAGTTCCACTTCCCCTGGGTTCCACATCCTCAGGGTTCCACATCCCCTGGGTTCCATGTCCCCTGGGTTCTGTATCTCCTGGGTTCTACATCCTCTGGGTTCTACATCCCCTGGGTTCCACATCCCCTGGGTTCCACGTCCCCTGGGTTCCACATCCTCTTAGTTCCACTTCCCCTGGGTTCCACATCCTCAGGGTTCCACATCCCTGGGTTCCATGTCCCCTGGGTTCTGTATCTCCTGGGTTCTACATCCTCTGGGTTCCACATCCCCTGGGTTCCATATCCCCTGGGTTCTATATCCCCTGGGTTCTGTACCCCATGGGTTCTACATCCCCTGGGTTTCACATCATGTAGGTTCCACATTCCCTGGGTTCCGTATCCCCTGGGTTCTACATCCCTTGCGTTCCACATCCTATGGGTTCCACTTTCCCTGGGTTTTACATCCCCTGGGTTCCATGTTACCTGGGTTCCACATCCCCTGGTTTTCACATCCTGTGGGTTCCACATTCCCTGGGTTCCATATCCCCTGGGTTCTACATCCCTTGGGTTCCACATCCTCTGGGTTCCACATCCTTTGGGTTCCACACCCTCTGGGTTCCATATCCTCTGCGTCCCACATCCCCTAGGTTCCACATCCTCTGTGTTCCATATCCCTTGCGTTCCACATCCCCTGGGTTCCACATCCCCTGGGTTCCACATCCCCTTGGTTCCACATCCTCTAGGTTCCACATCCTCTGGGTTCCACATCCCCTGGGTTCCACATCCCATAGGTTCCACATCCTCTGGGTTCCACATCCCCTGGGTTCCACATCCCCTTGGTTCCACATCCTCTAGGTTCCACATCTCTTAGGTTCCACATCCTCTAGGTTCCACATCTCTTAGGTTCCACATCCTCTGGGTTCCACATCCCATAGGTTCCACATCCTCTGGGTTCCACATCCCCTGGTTTCCACATCCCCTGGGTTCCACATCCCCTGGGTTCCACATCCCCTGGGTTCCACATCCCCTGGGTTGCACGTCTTTTGGGTTCCACATCCCCTCGGTCACACATCCCCTGGGTTCCACATCCTCTTGGTTCCACTTCCCCTGTGTTCCACATCCTCAGGGTTCCACATCCTCTGGGCTCCATATCCTTTGGGCCCTACATCCCCTTTTACCCATGTCCCCTGATTTCTACATCCCCTGGCCTCAGCCTCTGGGTTCCACATCCCCTGGCCTCAGCCTCTGGGTTCCACATCCCCTGGCCTCAGCCTCTGGGTTCCATATCCCCTGGCCTCAGCCTCTGGGTTCCACATCCCCTGGCCTCAGCCTCTGGGTTCCACATCCCCTGGCCTCAGCCTCTGGTTCCACATGCCCCTGGTCCTCAGCCTCTGGGTTTCCACATCCCCCTGGCCACAGCCTCCCCTGGGTTCCACATCCCCTGGCCTCAGCCTCTGGGTTCCACATCCCCTGGCCTCAGCCTCTGGGTTCCACATCCCCTGGCCTCAGCCTCTGGGTTCCACATCCCCTGGCCTCAACCTCTGGGTTCCACATCCCCTGGCCTCAGCCTCTGGGTTCCACATCCCCTGGGTTCCATGTCACCTTGGTCCTGTATCCCCTGGGTTCTGTATCCCCTGGGTTCTACATCCCCTGGCCACAGCCTCTGGGTTCCACATCCCCTGGGTTCCATGTCACCTGGGTCCTGTATCCCCTGGGTTCGTATCCCCTGGGTTCTACATCCCCTGGGTTCTACATCCCCTGGGTTTCATACCCCCTGGGTTTCACATCCTGTAGGTTCCACATTCCCTGGGTTCTACATCCCGTGGGTTCCATGTTAAATGGGTTCCACATCCCCTGGGTTTCACATCCTGTGGGTTCCACATTCCCTGGGTTCCATATCCCCTGGGTTCTACATCCCTTGGGTTCCATATCCCCTGGGTTCTACATCCCTTGGGTTCCACATCCCCTGGGTTCCACATCCTCTTGGGTACATGTACCCTGGGTTCCACATCCTGTGGGTTCCACATCCTCTGGGTTCCACATCCCCTAGGTTCCACATCCTCTGGGTTCCACATCCCCTGGGTTCCACATCCTCTGGGTTCCACATCCCCTGCGTTTCACATCCCCTGGGTTCCACATCCTCTTGGTTCCACATCCCCTGGGCTCCACATCCCCTGGGTTCCACATCCCCTGGGTTTCACATCCTCTGGGTTCTACATCCTTGGGTTCCACATCCCCTGGGTTCCACATCCCCTTGGTTCCACATCCTCTGGGTTCCACATCCCCTGGGTTCCACATCCCCTTGGTTCCACATCCCCTGGGTTCCACATCCCCTGGGTTCCACATCCCCTGCGTTTCACATCCCCTGGGTTCCACATCCTCTGGGTTCCACATCCCCTGGGTTCCACATCCCCTGCGTTTCACATCCCCTGGGTTCCACATCCCCTGGGTTCCACATCCCCTTGGTTCCACATCCTCTGGGTTCTACATCCCCTTGGTTCCACATCCCCTGGGACCCACACCCTCTGGGTTCTACATCCCCTGGGACCCACACCCTCTGGGTTCTACATCCCCTGGGACCCACACCCTCTTGGTTCCACATCCCCTGGGACCCACACCCTCTTGGTTCCACATCCCCTGGGACCCACATCCTCTTGGTTCCACATCCCCTGGGACCCACACCCTCTGGGGTCACTAGAACCACCACACACCTGGGTTGATGTGTTGTACTTAAGATGTGAACTCAGATGTGCATGACAGATCTGGCGATTGATCTCTGTGTAAGGTGCATGGGCCAGTAGGCCTGCACTGGGGCAGTAGGCCTGCACTGGGGCAGTAGTCCTCCTGCACTGGGGCAGTAGTCCTCCTGCACTGGGGCAGTAGACCTGCACTGGGGCAGTAGGCCTGCACTGGGACAGTAGGCCTGCACTGGGGCAGTAGTCCTCCTGCACTGGGGCAGTAGGCCTGCACTGGTGCAGTAGTCCTCCTGCACTGGGGCAGTAGACCTGCACTGGGGCAGTAGGCCTGCACTGGGGCAGTAGTCCTCCTGCACTGGGGCAGTAGGCCTGCACTGGGGCAGTAGGCCTGCACTGGGGCAGTAGGCCTGCACTGTGGCAGTAGGCCTCCTGTACTGGGCCAGTAGGCCTCCTGTACTGAGCCAGTAGGCCTCCTGTACTGGGCCAGTAGGCCTCCTGTGCAGGGCCAGTAGACCTGTACTGAGGCAGTATCCCTTCTGTACTGTGGCAGTAGACCTCCTGTACTGGGGGAGTAGGCCTCCTGTACTTGGGCAGTAGGCCTGCTGTACTGGGCCAGTAGGCCTCCTGCACTGGGCCAGTCGGTCTCTTGTACAGGTGGCCTACTGGCCACCTGTACATGGTGGGTGGCCTGGGGGAGCAGTGGGCGGCCTGGGGGAGCAGTGGACGGCCTGGGGGAGCAGTGGACGTCCTGGGGAAGCAGTGGGCGTCCTGGGGGAGCAGTGGGCGTCTTGGATGAGCAGTGGGCGGCCTGGGGAAGTAGTGGGCGGCCTGGGGGAGCAGTGGGTGTCCTGGGGGAGCAGTGAACATCCTGGCGAGCAGATGGCGTCCTGGAAGAGCAGTGGGCGTCCTGGGGAAGCAGTGGGCGTCCTCGGGAAGCAGTAGGCGGCCTGGGGGAGCAGTGGACGTCCTGGGGAAGCAGTGGGCGTCCTGGGGAAACAGTGGGCGTCCTTGGGGAAGCAGTATGCGGTCTGGGGAAGCAATGGGCGGCCTGGGGAAGCAGTAGGCGGCCTGGGGAAGCAGTAGGCGTCCTGGGGAAGCAGTAGGCGGCCTGGGGAAGCAGTGGGCGGCCTGGGTGATGGGCGGCAAGTCCTCTCTGTGTGTGTATTTTGCTGATACATAGTGTCAACACCTGCTTCTTGGCCCTGGAGAGTGCCGTAACCCTGGGCAAGCTACCTTCAGCCTTCAGCCCCGGGGTAATAAGTGCCAGAGTAGCGGTGCCAGGGTAGAGAGTGCCAGCAGCGGGTGCCTGCGGGTAGTGTGTGTCCAGCAGCGGGTAATCGGGTTAAGTCCGGCCGACGGAGGTCCTTCCATCCCGAGGCGGCCGACCTGTCGTGTTAGCACCCGACTGAATGATAACTTGCACGAGCTGACTGTTCCACCAGCTGACTCCTTATACCTGGAGTTTACCTGGAGAGGGTTTCGGGGGTCAACGCCCCCGCGGCCCGGTCTGTGATAAGGCCTCATGGTGGATCAGGGCCTGATCAACCAGGCTGTTACTGATGGCCGCATGCAACCCGAAGTATGAACCACAGCCCGGCTGTCAGGTACTGACTTTAGGTGCCTGTCCAGTGCCTTCTTGAAGACAACCAGGGGTCTTGACAGCTAGGGGTCTTGAAGACAGCTAGGGGTCTTGAAGACAGCTAGGGGTCTTGAAGACAGGTAGGGGCCTTGAAGACAGCTAGGGGTCTTGAAGACAGCTAGGGGCCTTGAAGACAGCTATGGGTCTTGAAGACAGGTAGGGGCCTTGAAGACAGGTAGGGGTCTTGAAAACCGCCAGGGGTCTATTAGTAATCCCCCTTATGTATGCTGGGAGGCAGTTGAACAGTCTTGGGCCCCTGACACTTACTGTGTTGTCTCTCAATGGACTCGTGACACCTCTGCTTTTCATTGGGGGGATGTTGCATCGTCTGCCAAGTCTTTTGCTTTCATCGGGAGTGATTTTCGTTTGTAAGTTTGGTACTAATCCCTCTAGGATTTTCAAAGTGTATATTATCATGTATCTTTCTCGCCTGCATTCTAGGGAGTACAGGTTCAGGAACCTCAAGCGCTCCCAGTAATTGAGGTGTTTTATCTCCGTTATGCGCGCCGTGAAGGTTCTCTGTACATTTTCTAGGTCGGCAATTTCACCTGCCTTGAAAGGTGCTGTTAGAGTGCAGCAATATTCCAGCCTAGATAGAGCAAGTGACCTGAAGAGTGTCATCATGGGCTTGGCCTCCCTAGTTTTGAAGGTTCTCATTATCCATCCTGTCAGTTTTCTAGCAGATGCGATTGATTCAATATTATGGTCCTTGATTATTGTTATACCAGCTGACTGTTGGTGTACCAGCTAACTGTTGTTATACCAGGTGACTATTCTTATACCAGCTGATACACTTTCACCCTAATTCTCCCTTACTGTTGACAGATGTAGGTGTGTGTGAGTGTGAGTGTGAGTGTGAGTGTGAGTGTGAGTGTGTGTGTGTGTGTGTGTGTGTGTGTGTGTGTGTGTGTGTGTGTGTGTGTGTGTGTGTGTGTATGTGTGTGTAGTGTGTGTTCACTAAAGACACGATCAAAACATCAATATATAAGCCTCTTCCACAGCACTGGGCGAAACGTGTGTCTGCTGCAACACTTAAATTAACATATTGCAGTCCCCCATGATCCCCCATGATGGTAGATGCCACAAGGGAATGGGGATTCTCCCATTACCCCATTACCGGCGTTGTAGATACCACTTACCTGCTATAACGAATACCTTCTACAAGGAACACTCTCATCTACCTGTACACCAAGGTACTAGGAGGTATACTAGGAGGTATACTACTTGGTATACTAGAAGGTATACAAGACAATAAACCCCATTATTATTGCCATGCAGACTATGCACATGGGACAGTATGGATGGGTAGCAGCTAACGTGTATAACGAACAGCCGATATAAGGAGGTGCTTAATACACGCATACACACGCATACACACGCATGCACACGCATACACACGCGTACACACGCGTATACATACAGCAGTAGCAGGAGCAGGACATGCAAGCAGGTAGCAGAGGTCTTACCTGCAGAGGATGTGAGTCCAGTTTCTGTGAGAGTAATAGAATGTTAGGTTGTCTTATAGCCACCCATTATAGCCACCCAGGTACCCATTATAGCCACCCAGGTACCCATTATAGCCACCCAGGTACCCATTATAGCCACCCAGGCACTCATAGCCATCCAGGTACCCATTATAGCCACCCAGGTACCCATTATAGCCACCCAGGTACCCATTATAGCCACCCAGGTACCCATTATAGCCACCCAGGTACCCATTATAGCCATCCAGGTACCCATTATAGCCACCCAGGTACCCATTATAGCCACCCAGGTACCCATTATAGCCACCCAGGCACCCATTATAGCCACCCAGGTACCCATTATAGCCACCCAGGTACCCATTATAGCCACCCAGGTACCCATTATAGCCACCCAGGTACCCATTATAGCCACCCAGGCACTCATTATAGCCATCCAGGTACCCATTATAGCCACCCAGGTACCCATTATAGCCACCCAGGCACTCATTATAGCCATCCAGGTACCCATTATAGCCACCCAGGTACCCATTATAGCCACCCAGGCACTCATTATAGCCACCCAGGTACCCATTATAGCCACCCAGGCACACATAGCCACCCAGGTACCCATTATAGCCACCCAGGCACTCATTATAGCCATCCAGGTACCCATTATAGCCACCCAGGTACCCATTATAGCCACCCAGGCACCTATAGCCACCAGGTACCATTATAGCCACCCAGGTACCCATTATAGCCACCCAGGCACCCATTATAGCCACCCAGGTACCCATTATAGCCACCCAGGTACCCATTATAGCCATCCAGGTACCCATTATAGCCACCCAGGTACCCATTATAGCCATCCAGGTACCCATTATAGCCACCCAGGTACCCATTATAGCCACCCAGGCACCCATTATAGCCACCCAGGTACCCATTATAGCCATTCACCCAGGTACCCATTATAGCCATCCAGGTACCCATTATAGCCATCCAGGTACCCATTATAGCCACCCAGGTACCCATTATAGCCACCCAGGTACCCATTATAGCCACCAGGCTACCCATTATAGCCACCAGGTACCCATTATAGCCACCCAGGTACCCATTATAGCCATCCAGGTACCCATTATAGCCACCCAGGTACCCATTATAGCCACCCAGGCACTCATTATAGCCATCCAGGTACCCATTATAGCCACCCAGGCACCCATTATAGCCATCCAGGTACCCATTATAGCCACCCAGGCACTCATAGCCATCCAGGTACCCATTATAGCCACCCAGGTACCCATTATAGCCATCCAGGTACCCATTATAGCCACCCAGGCACCATTATAGCATCCAGGTACCCATTATAGCCACCCAGGTCACCCATCAGTATAAGCCACCAGGTACCCATTATAGCCATCCAGGTACCCATTATAGCCACCCAGGTACCCATTATAGCCACCCAGGTACCCATTATAGCCACCCAGGTACCCATTATAGCCACCCAGGTACCCATTATATCCACCCAGGTACCCATTATAGCCACCCAGGTATCCATTATAGCCACCCAGGCACTCATATAGCCACCCAGGTACCCATTATAGCCACCCAGACACCCATTATAGCCACCCAGGCACTCATAGCCACCCAGGCACTCATTATAGCCACCCAGGTACCCATTATAGCCACCCAGGCACTCATAGCCACCCAGGTACCCATTATAGCCACCCAGGTACCCATTATAGCCACCCAGGTACCCATTATAGCCACCCAGGTACCCATTATAGCCACCCAGGCACCCATTATAGCCACCCAGGCACCCATTATAGCCACCCAGGCACCCATTATAGCCACCCAGGTACCCA
This sequence comes from Cherax quadricarinatus, assembly GCF_026875155.1. NCBI lineage: Eukaryota > Metazoa > Arthropoda > Malacostraca > Decapoda > Parastacidae > Cherax > Cherax quadricarinatus. The sequence goes on from NC_069493.1 coordinate 10,779,014, forward strand.
TTATAGCCATCCAGGCACCCATTATAGCCACCCAGGCGCCCATTATAGCCACCCAGGTACCCATTGTAGCCACCCAGACACCCATTATAGCCACCCAGGTACCCATTATAGCCATCCAGGCACCAATTATAGCCACCCAGGTACCCATTATAGCCATCCAGGCACCCATTATAGCCACCCATGTATCCATTATAGCCCCCCGGTACCCATTATAGCCACCCAGGTACCCATTATAGCCACCCAGGAACCGATTATAGCCACCCAGGTACCCATTATAGCCACCCAGACACCCATTATAGCCACCCAGGCACCCATTATAGCCACACAGGTACCCATTATAGCCATCTAGGCACCCATTATAGCCACCCAGGCACCCATTATAGCCAACCAGGCACCCATTATAGCCACCCAGGCACCCATTATAGCCACCCAGGTACCCATTTTAGCCACCCAGGTACCCATTTATAGCCACCCAGGTACCCTTTAAGCCACCAGGTACCCATTATAGCCACCCAGGTACCCATTATAGCCACCCAGGTACCCATTATAGCCACCCAGGTACCCATTATAGCCACCCAGGTACCCATTATAGCCACCCAGGCACCCATTATAGCCACCCAGGCACCCATTATAGCCACCCAGGCAACCATTATAGCCACCCAGGTACTCATAGCCACCCAAGTACCCATTATAGCCACCCAGGTACCCATTATAGCCACCAAGGCACCCATTATAGCCATCCAGGTACCCATTATAGCCACCCAGGCACCCATTATAGCCATCCAGGCACCAATTATAGCCACCCAGGCACCCATTATAGCCATCCCGGCACCCATTATAGCCATCCAGGCACCAATTATAGCCACCCAGGCACCCATTATAGCCATCCAGGCACCCATTATAGCCATCCAGGCATCCATTATAGCCACCCAGGCACCCATTATAGCCATCCAGGTACCCATTATAGCCATCCAGGCACCCATTATAGCCACCCAGGCACCCATTATAGCCACCCAGGCACCCATTGTAGCCATCCAGCTACCCATTATAGCCACCCAGGCACCCATTATAGCCACCCAGGCACCCATTATAGCCATCCAGGCACCAATTATAGCCACCCAGGCACCCATTATAGCCATCCAGGCACCCATTATAGCCACCCAGGTCACCATTATAGCCATCCAGGCACCATTATAGCCACCCAGGCACCCATTATAGCCATCCCAGGCACCCAATTATAGCCACCCAGGCACCCATTATAGCCACCCAGACACCCATTATAGCCACCCAGGTACCCATTATAGCCATCCAGGTACCCATTATAGCCACCCAGGCACCCATTATAGCCACCCAGGCACCCATTATAGCCACCCAGGTACCCATTATAGCCATCCAGGTACCCATTATAGCCATCCAGGCACCCATTATAGCCACCCAGGTACCCATTATAGCCATCCAGGCACCCATTATAGCCACCCAGGCACCCATTATAGCCATCCCAGGTACCCATTATAGCCACCAGGCACCCATTATAGCCACCCAGTACCCATTATAGCCACCCAGGCACCCATTATAGCCACCCAGGTCACCCATTATAGCCACCCAGTTACCCATTATAGCCACCCAGGCACCCATTATAGCCACCCAGGTACCCATTATAGCCACCCAGGTACCCATTATAGCCACCCAGGCACCCATTATAGCCACCCAGGCACCCATTATAGCCACCCAGTTACCCATTATAGCCATCCAGGCACCCATTATAGCCACCCAGGCACCCATTATAGCCACCCAGGTACCCATTATAGCCATCCAGGCACCCATTATAGCCACCCAGGTACCCATTATAGCCACCCAGTTACCCATTATAGCCATCCAGGCACCCATTATAGCCACCCAGGTACCCATTATAGCCACCCAGTTACCCATTATAGCCATCCAGGCACCCATTATAGCCACCCAGGTACCCATTATAGCCATCCAGGCACCCATAGCCACCCAGGCGCCCATTATAGCCACCAGTACCCATTATAGCCACCCCCAGGTACCCATTATAGCCATCCAGGCACCCATTATAGCCACCCAGGCGCCCATTATAGCCACCCAGGTACCCATTATAGCCACCCAGTTACCCATTATAGCCATCCAGGCACCCATTATAGCCACCAGGTGACCCATTATAGCCACCAGTACCCATTATAGCCACCCAGGTACCCATTATAGCCACCCAGGTACCCATTATAGCCACCCAGGTACCCATTAAGCCACCAGGTACCCATTATAGCCACCCAGGTACCATTATAGCCACCCAGGTACCCCATTATAGCCATCCAGGCACCCATTTAGCCACCAGGCAGCCCTTATAGCCACCAGGCACCATTATAGCCACCCAGTACCCATATAGCCATCCAGGACCATTATAGCCCCCAGGCGCCCATTATAGCCCAGGTCAATTGTAGCCACCAGCACCCTATAGCACCCAGGTACCCATTATAGCCATCCAGGACAATTATAGCCACCCAGGTACCCATTATAGCCATCCAGGCACCATTATAGCCACCCAGCGCCTTAGCCACCCTTATAGCCACCATGTACCCATTATAGCCCCCAGGTACCCATTATAAGCCCCCCATAGTACCCGCATTATAGCCACCCAGGACACCATTATAGCCACCCAGGTACCCATTATAGCCACCCAGGCACCCATTATAGCCACCAGGCACCATTATAGCCACCAGGTACCCATTATAGCCATCCCAGGCACCCATTATAGCCACCCAGGCACCCATTATAGCCACCCAGGCACCCATTATAGCCACCCAGGCTACCCATTATAGCACCCAGGTAGCCCCATAATTATAGCCACCCAGACCCATTATAGCCACCCAGGCACCCATTATAGCCACCCAGGTACCCATTATAGCCACCCAGGTACCCATTATAGCCACCCAGGTACCCATTATAGCCACCCAGGCACCCATTATAGCCACCCAGGTACCCATTATAGCCATCCAGGCACCCATTATAGCCACCCAGGCACCCATTATAGCCACCCAGGCACCATTATAGCCCCCAGGTACCCATTATAGCCACCCAGTACCCATTATAGCCACCCAGGCACCCATTATAGCCACCCAGGCACCCATTAAGCCATCAGCACCCATTATAGCCACAGGACCCATTATAGCCACCCAGCACCCATTATAGCCACCCAGGCACCCATTATAGCCAAACCAGACCCATTATAGCCACCCAGGCACCCATTATAGCCACCCAGGCACCCATTATAGGTACCCATTATAGCCACCCAGGTACCCATTATAGCCACCCAGACACCCATTATAGCCACCCAGGCACCCATTATAGCCAACCAGGTACCCATTATAGCCACCAGGCACCCATTATAGCCACCCAGGCACCCATTATAGCCACCCAGGCTACCCATTATAGCCACCCAGCTACCATTATAGCCACCCATGGCACCCATTATAGCCACCCATATTATAGCCACCAGGCTACCCATTATAGCCACCCTATTATACCCAGGACCATTATAGCCAACCCATTATAGCCACCAGGCACCATTATAGCCACCAGCTACCATATAGCCACCCAGGCACCATAGCCACCCAGCTACCATTATAGCCACCAGGCACCCATTATAGCCACCCAGGCACCCATTAAGCCACCCAGCTACCCATTATAGCCGTCCCCAGGCACCCATTATAGCCACCCATGCTACCCCATTATAGCCACCCAGCACCCATTATAGCCACCCAAGTACCATTATAGCCAACCAGGTACCCATTATAGCCACCAGCTACCCATTATGCACACACCCAGGCACCCACATTATAGCCCCCAGCACCATATAGCCACCAGGCACCCATTATAGCCACTACATAAGCACCCAGCCCTTATAGCCACCCAAGGCTACCAACCCTATAGCCACACAGGCACCCATTATAGCACCCATTACCCATTATAGCCACCCAGGATCCATTATAGCCACCCAGGTCACTACCATCTTATAGCCAACCAGGCACCCATTATAGCCACCAGGCACCCATTACCACCCAGCTACCCATTATAGCCAACACAGGCCCATTTAGCCCACCATTATAGCCACCCAGCTACCCATTATAGCCCCACCTAGGCACCCATTATAGCCACCCATCTACCATAATTTAGCCAAACCCCGGCACCCATTATAGCACCAGCTACCATTATAAACACATCCCCAGCTACCCATTATAGCCACCTAGCTACCCATTATAGCACCCAGCACCATATCCACCAGCTACCCATTATAGCCTACCAGCTGCACCTATTCACTTCCACGCTGTCACTATTTCACTGCTGATACTGCTGTCACTATTTTCACTGCTGATACTGCTGTCACTATTTTCACTGCTGATACTGCTGTCACTACTTTCACTGCTGTCACTGCTTTCACTGCTGTCATTGCTTTCACTGCTGTCACTGCTGATACTGCTGTCACTGCTGATGCTGCTTTCACTGCTGTCATTGCTTTCACTGCTGATANGTTGCTGTCACTGCTGTCACTGCTGATACTGCTGTCACTGCTTTCACTGTTTTCACTGCTGACACTGCTGGTACTGTTGTCACTACTGATAATGCTGGCACTGCTGGTACTGCTTTCACTGCTGCCACTACTGGTAATGTTGGCACTGCTGGTAAGATAAGATTTCGTTCGGATTTTTAACCCCGGAGGGTTAGCCACCCAGGATAACCCAAGAAAGTCAGTGCGTCATCGAGGACTGTCTAACTTATTTCCATTGGGGTCCTTAATCTTGTCCCCCAGGATGCGACCCACACCAGTCGACTAACACCCAGGTACCTATTTGCTGCTAGGTGAACAGGACAACAGGTGTAAGGAAACGTGTCGAAATGTTTCCACCCGCCGGGAATCGAACCCGGGCCCTCCGTGTGTGAAGCGGGAGCTTTAGCCACCAGGCCACCGGGCTACTGTTGTCACTACTGATAATGCTGGTACCGCTGTCACTGCTGATTTCTGTCACTGTTAGTAATGCTGTCACTGCTGATACTGCTGTCACTGCCGGTACTGTCACTGTGTTTCAGTACTGTAGAATGCTGTCACTGCTGAACTGCTGCACTTGGCTCACTGCTGTCACTGCTGGTACTGGTTGTCTACTGCTGTCACTGCTGGTACTGCTGCACTGCTGTACTGCTGCACTGGTATGTGGCACTGCTGGCTACTGTGGGCACTGCTGTCACTGTGGTATGGGCTGCACTGGTACTGCTGGCACTGGTAACTGCTGTCACTGCTACTGTCACTGTGGTACTGCTAGTACACTGCTGGCATGCTGATGCTGTCACTGCTGTCACTGTGGTAACTGCTAGCTGTAAGTACTGGGCGCACTGCTGGATTGCTCTTACTGCTGTCACTGTGGTAATGCTGTCACGTGGTATGCTGCATCTGGTGCATGCTGCACTATGGTAATGTTGGCACTGCTGTCACTGCTGGTAATGCTGGCACTGCCACTGCTGGTACTGCTGGCACTGGTAATGCTGGCACTGCTGTCACTGCTGGTACTGCTGTCACTGCTGGGAATGCTGGGAATGCTGTCACTGCTGGCACTGCTGGTAATGCTGGCACTGCTGGTAATGCTGGCACTGCTGGTACTGTTGTCACTGCTGGTAATGCTGGTACTGCTGTCACTGCTGTCACTGTTGGTAATGCTGTCACTGTTGGTAATGCTGGCACTGCTGGTAATGCTGGCACTGCTGGCACTGCTGGTAATGCTGTCACTGCTGGTAATGCTGTCACTGCTGGTAATGCTGGCACTGCTGGTAATGCTGTCACTGCTGGTAATGCTGGCACAGCTGGTAATGCTGTCACTGCTGGTAATGCTGTCACTGCTGGTACTGCTGTCACTGCTGGTACTGTCACTGCTAGTAATGCTGTCACTGCTGGTAATGCTGTCACTGCTGGTAATGCTGTCAATGCTGGTACTGCTGGCACTGCTGGTACTGCTGTCAATGCTGGTACTGCTGTCACTGCTGGTAATGCTGTCACTGCTGGTAATGCTGTCACTGCTGGTAATGCTGTCACTGCTGGTAATGCTGGTAATGCTGGTAATGCTGGCACTGCTGGTAATGCTGGCACTGCTGGTAATGCTGGCACTGCTGGTAATGCTGTCACTGCTGGTAATGATGGCACTGCTGGTAATTATGGCACTGCTGGTAATGCTGGCACTGCTGGTAACTGCTGGCACTGCTGGTAATGCTGTCACTGCTGGTAATGATGGCACTGCTGGTAATTATGGCACTGCTGGTAATGCTGGCACTGCTGGTAATGCTGGCACTGCTGGTAATGCTGTCACTGCTGGTATGCTGTGCTGTCACTGCTGGTAATGTTGGCACTGCTGGTAATACTGGCACTGCTGGTAATGCTGGCACTGCTGGTAATGCTGCACTGCTGGTAATTTCACTGCTGGTAATGTGGCACTGCTGGTTTCACTGCTGGTAATGCTGTCACTGCTGGTACTGCTGTCACTGCTGGTAATGCTGGCACTGCTGGTAATGCTGTCACTGCTGGTAATGCTGGCACTGCTGGTAATGCTGGCACTGCTGGTAATGCTGTCACTGCTGGTAATGCTGGCACTGCTGGTAATGCTGTCACTGCTGGTAATGCTGGCACTGCTAGTAATGCTGTCACTGCTGGTAATGCTGGTACTGCTGTCACTGCTGGTAATGCTGGCACTGCTGGTAATGCCACTGCGTACTGCTGTCACTGCTGGTACTGGCTAGTCACTGCTGGTAGCTGTCTGTCACTGCTGTATGCATGTCACTGCTGTACTGCTGGCCCACTGCTGGTAATCCTGGCACTGGCATGTAATCTAGTGGCATGCTGGTACTGCTGCACTGCTGGTAATGCTGGCACTGCTGGTATGCGTCACTGCTGGTAATGCTGGCACTGCTGTATGGCCACTGCAGGTAATGGCTACACTCTGTTATGTCTATGCAGGTCCTAGTCACCTGGCCCATGCTAGGCAGGTCCTAGTCACCTGGCCCATGCTAGGCAGGTCCTAGTCACCTGGCCCATGCTAGGCAGGTCCTAGTCACCTGGCCATGCTAGGCAGGTCCTAGTCACTGGCCATGCTAGGCAGTCCAGTCACCTGGCCATGCTAGGCAGGTCCTAGTCACGTGGCGCCATGCTAGGCAGGTCCTAGTCACCTGGCCATGCTAGGCAGGTCCTAGTCACCTGGCCCATCAGGCAGGTTCCTAGTCACCTGGCCCATGCTAGGCAGGTCCTAGTCACCTGGCCCATGCTAGGCAGGTCCTAGTCACCTGGCCCATGCTAGGCAGGTCCTAGTCACCTGGCCCATGCTAGGCAGGTCCTAGTCACCTGGCCCATGCTAGCAGGTCCTAGTCACCTGGCCCATGCTAGGCAGGTCCCAGTCACCTGGCCCATGCTAGGCAGGTCCTAGTCACCTGGCCCATGCTAGGCAGGCCCTAGTCACCTGGCCCATGCTGGGGGGGGGGTCAGGTCCCATCACCTGGCCCATGCAAGGCGGCCCCTATTCACCTGACCCATGCGGGCATTTTCCTAGTCACCGGGGCCCATGCGGGCGGCCCCTAGTAAACCGGGCCCATGCTAGGCAGGTCCAAAGTCACCTGGCCCATGTTTGGCCCAATTCCCATTCACCTGGCCCTTTGCTAGGCGGGTCCAAGTCACCGGGCCCCCAGCGGGCGGTCCTAGTCACCGGGCCCCCATGCTAGGCAGGCCCCTAGTCACCTGCCCAAGCTAGGCAGGTCCCAGTCCCCCGGGGCCCATGCGGGGGCCCGGTTTCCCAGCCCACCTGGCCCTTGCTAGGCAGGCCCCCCAGTCACCGGGCCCCTTGCTTGGGCAGGTCCCAAATTCACCTCCCCATGCAAGGCGGGCCCAATTTCACCTGGCCCATGCTAGGCGGGCCCCTAGTCACCGGGCCCAAAAATCCTAGGCAGGCCCCTATTCACCTGCCCATCTAGGCGGGCCCAATTTCACCTACTGGCCCTTTCAAAGGCGGGTTCCCAAGCTACCCTAAAGGCCCAAGCCAGCCCCGGTCTCACACCCACCCACCCCCCACTCATGTATTTACCAAACCTTTTTTTTAAAGTTTACAAAAAGGGTTTTTAAGCTCCAATAACATTTTGGGGAATTTTAAATTGACAACTCTTTTGCCAAACCATACTTTCCTATACCCTTTCCCAATCTAAATTTTTTTCCAATTTAAAAAACCATTGCTGCGAGCCCCCTGCCCCCCCTAGGCTAAAATTTTTTCAGCACACTTTTTTACACCCCTTTTTAAATTTTTTTCCTGTTTTTCCATTTATACCCCTCAACCCTTATCCCCCCTAATTCTACTTCTTTCTGAAGGGGGAGTGTTTTTTCTTATGATTCTCATTCCTCTCAGCATCCCTGGAGATTTTGGGCCCTTTTGCCCGTGCTTATCGGTCTGATCACTTTTGTGACGAATTTTTTGGAAGCTGAGGTGCATCATCCCTCTGATTGTCACTCCTTGTTTTGCGCCCCCTTTCTCTGATTTCCTAAGAAAAGTAGTAAGTTCAAGGCCCCGGGCTGTTCAGCTGCCCCCCCACCCGGAGAAAGGGGGAAATTTCCAATAGGGCCCCTGCTTGTCTTCCAAAACCCCCCTTTTCCTCAAGACCCCTTGGGTGTCATCAAAAACCCCTGGTTTTTTCTTCAAGCCCTGGCTTTCTTTAAGACCCCCGGCTGTCATCAAAACCCCTGTTTGTCTTTAAAACCCCTGTTTGTCATCAAGACCCCTGGTTGTCTTCAAGACCCCTGGTTGTCTTCAAGACCCCTAGTTGTCTTCAAGACCCCTGGTTGTCTTCAAGACCCCTGGCTGTCTTCAAGACCCCTGGTTGTCTTCAAGACCCCTGGTTGTCTTCAAGACCCCTGGTTGTCTTCAAGACCCCTGGCTGTCTTCAAGACCCCTGGCTGTCATCAAGACCCCTGTTTGTCTTCAAGACCCCTGTTTGTCATCAAGACCCCTGGTTGTCTTCAAGACCCCTGGTTGTCATCAAGACCCCTGGCTGTCATCAAGACCCCTGGTTGTCTTCAAGACCCCTGGTTGTCTTCAAGACCCCTGGTTGTCTTCAAGACCCCTGGCTGTCTTCAAGACCCCTGGCTGTCTTCAAGACCCCTGGCTGTCTTCAAGACCCCTGGCTGTCTTCAAGACCCCTGGCTGTCTTCAAGACCCCTGGCTGTCTTCAAGACCCCTGGCTGTCTTCAAGACCCCTGGCTGTCTTCAAGACCCCTGGCTGTCATCAAGACCCCTGGTTGTCATCAAGAGGGAGCTGGACAGACACACAGCCAGCCGGGCTGTGGTTCCTACAACGGTTTACGTGCGGCCAGCAGTAACAACCTAGTTGATTAGTCGCTGATCCACCACCAGGCCTGGTCATGGACCGTACCACGGGGGCGTTGACCCCCAAAACCCTCTCCAGGCATAATCCAGGTAGATTTAAGCTTCTTTACGGTATTTTGCTAATGAGGACTTGACAGGGTGGATAGGATGTTCCAGAGATGGAACACAGCAACAAGGTGACACAGCAACAAGGTGACACAGCAACAAGGGGACACAGCAACAAGGTGACACAGCAACAAGGTGACACAGCAACAAGGGTACAAAGCAACAAGGGGACACAGCAACAAGGGAACACAGCAACAAGGTGACACAGCAACAAGGTGACACAGCAACAAGGTGACACAGCAACAAGGTGACACAGCAACAAGGTGACACAGCAACAAGGTGACACAGCAACAAGGGGACACAGCAACAAGGGGACACAGCAACAAGGTGACAGCAGCCAGGGGACTCAGCAACAAGGGGGGACAGAAACAAGGGGACACAGCAACAAGGGGAGACAGCAACAAGGGGACACAGCAACAAGGGGACAGCAGCAAGGGGACTCAGCAACAAGGGGACAGCAGCAAGGGGACACAGCAACAAGGTGACTCAGTAACAAGGGGACACAGCAACAAGGGGACACAAGCAACAAGTGGAGACAGCAACAAGGGGACACAGCAACAAGGGGACAGCAACAAGGGGACACAGCAACAAGGGGACAGCAACAAGGGGACACAGCAACAAGGGACAGCAGCAAGGGGACACAACACCAAGGTGACTCAGTAACAAGGGGACACAGCAACAAGGGGACAGCAGCAAGGGGACACAGCAACAAGGTGACTCAGTAACAAGGGGACACAGCAACAAGGGGACACAGCAACAAGGGGACACAGCAACAAGGAGGACAGCAACAAGGTGACTCAGTAACAAGGGGACACAGCAACAAGGGGACACAGCAACAAGGGGACACAGCAACAAGGGGACACAGCAACAAGGGGACACAGCAACAAGGGGACACAGCAACAAGGGGACACAGCAACAAGGGGACACAGCAACAAGGGGACACAACAAGGGGGCACAACAAGGGGACACAACAAGGGGACACAACAAGGGGACACAACAAGGGGACACAACAAGGGACACAACAAGGGGCACAACAAGGGGACACAACAAAGGGGACACAACAAGGGACACAACAAGGGGACACAACAAGGGGCACAACAAGGGGACACAACAAGGGGACACAACAAGGGGACACAACAAGGGGACACAACAAGGGGCACAACAAGGGGACACAACAAGGGGACACAAAAAAGGGGCACAACAAGGGGACACAACAAGGGGCACAACAAGGGGACACAACAAGGGGACACAACAAGGGGACTCAACAAGGGGGCACAACTGAAAGTTGAAAACTCAAATGAGTCAGTGGGATGTTAGGAAGTATTTCTTCAGTCATCAGACTTGCCACACTTCTGGTCTTTCTTCAAGTATCCTTCACATTCCCGAGTATTCCTGTCGGGTTTTCCTCTATTTCTTCGTGTCTTTGCTCTACTTCGTAATTCCATTTTTATTGGGGTGTCTCTCTTTCTTGCTGTTTTCTGGCTAAATTGATGTAAATTCTGGAAGGTGTCCTGTAGCCGGGTTGGTAACGCACTCAGCTCACACACTGACGTCCGGGGGTCGATCCCTGGTACGAATGGGAGCATTAGGACGTGTTTCCTTAAGATACTTGCTGTCCATGTTCACCTAGCAGTAAAATAAGTACCTGGGTGTTAGTCGACTGGTGTGGGTCGCATCCTGGGACAAAATTGACCGGATTTTCCCGAAAAGAGAGGCATAATGAGGGGCTTTCTATGTAATAATATGTCATAGGTGTCAGCTATGGTCTGTATAAGTTGCATCATATACTGGTAGAAATATTAATTGTGTACCTCTATTTTGTCCTTCCCTTTTGGGATAAATTTGCCCTGGATTGTCAAGTCACAACTGAGGGAAGACAGACAGAGAAGGCCAGAAAACATTACGGTAAAAGGGGTGGGGGGTAGAAAGGTGATCCATTTTCGTGCAGGATTCCACCCCAGGTTCGACTTTCTTCTCGTTACTAAGTTCTGGTTTCTGGTCTAAGTTAGTCAGAGTCACCTCGTCTCTCCCACGAATTTTCACATCCATAAAACCCTCAAATGTTTTCAGTGTTGCTAGAATAGATTTTTTTCAGTCGTATGAGGCCCCGAGTTGGTACTCCTGTAGCTGTAACTGTCGTATTTGTATGTAGTACTTGGTAACCCGCAGCCTGCTGTGAGTACCAGGCTCCGTGTTGCCGAGTACCAGGCTCCTGGTTACCGAGTACCAAGCTCCTAGTTACCGAGTACCAGGCTCCAAGTTACCGAGTACCAGGCTCCTAGTTACTGAGTACCAAGCTCCAAGTTACTGAGTACCAAGCTCCTAGTTACTGAGTACCAGGCTCCAAGTTACCGAGTACCAAGCTCCTAGTTACTGAGTACCAGGCTCCAAGTTACCGAGTACCAGGCTCCTGGTTACCGAGTACCAAGCTCCTAGTTACTGAGTACCAGGCCCCGAGTTACCGAGTACCAGGCTCCAAGTTACCGAGTACCAAGCTCCTGGTTACCGAGTACCAAGCTCCTAGTTACTGAATACCAGGCTCCGAGTTACCGAGTACCAGGCTCCAAGTTACCGAGTACCAAGCTCATAGTTACTGAATACCAGCTCCGAGTTACCGAGTACCAGGCTCCAAGTTACGATACCAAGCTCCGGTACCAGTACCAAGCTCCTAGTTACTGAATACCAGGCTCCGAGTTACCGAGTACCAGGCTCCAAGTTACCGAGTACCAAGCTCATAGTTACTGAATACCAGGCTCCGAGTTACCGAGTACCAGGCTCCAAGTTACCGAGTACCAAGCTCATAGTTACTGAATACCAGGCTCCAAGTTACCGAGTACCAAGCTCATAGTTACTGAATACCAGGCTCCGAGTTACCGAGTACCAGGCTCCAAGTTACCGAGTACCAAGCCCTGGTTACCGAGTACAAGCTCCTAGTTACTGACCAATACCAGGCTCCGGTTACCGAGTACCAGGCTCCTAGTTACCGAGTACCAAGCCTCTAGTTACTGATACCAAGCTCCTAGTTACTGAGTACCAAGCTCCGAGTTACTGAGTACCAGGCTCCGAGTTACCGAGTACCAGGCTCCTAGTTACCGAGTACCAAGCTCCTAGTTACCGAGTACCAAGCTCCTAGTTACTGAGTACCAAGCTCCTAGTTACTGAGTACCAAGCTCCGAGTTACGAGTACCAGGCTCCGGTTACCGAGTACCGGCTCCTAGTTAACCGAGTACCAAGCTCCTAGTTACTGAGTACCAAGCTCCTAGTTACTGAGTACCAAGCTCCGAGTTACTGAGTACCAGGCTCCGAGTTACCGAGTACCAGGCTCCTAGTTACCGAGTACCAAGCTCCTAGTTACCGAGTACCAAGCTCCTAGTTACTGAGTACCAAGCTCCTAGTTACTGAGTACCAGGCTACGAGTTACCGAGTACTAGGCTCCTGGTTACCGAGTACCAAGCCCTAGTTACTGAGTACCAGGCTCCGAGTTACCGAGTACCAGGCTCGGAGTTACCTAGTACCAGGCCCTGAACCTTCCTTCCTACCTACCTCACCTACTTACCTCCCCACCTCACTCTCCTCCCTCACTCACCTGCCACATAACAAGGCCGGTACCTACCTCCCTCACCTGCCACATAACAAGGCCGGTACCTACCTCCCTCACCTGCCACATAACAAGGCCGGTACCTACCTCCCTCACCTGCCACATAACAAGGCCGGTACCTACCTCCCTCACCTGCCACATAACAAGGTCGGTACCTACCTCCCTCACCTGCCACATAAGGCCGGTACCTACCTCCCTCACCTGCCACATAACAAGGCCGGTACCTACCTCCCTCACCTGCATATAACAAGGCCCGTACCTACCTCCCTCACCTGCCACATAACAAGGCCGGTACCTACCTCCCTCACCTGCCACATAACAAGGCCGGTACCTACCTCCCTCACCTGCCACATAACAAGGCCGGTACCTACCCCCTCACCTGCCACATAACAAGGCCGGTACCTACCTCTCTCAGCTGGCACATAAGGCCGGTACCTACCCCACTCACCTGCCACATAACAAGGCCGGTACCTACCTCTCTCAGCTGGCACATAAGGCCGGTACCTACCTCCCTCACCTGCCACATAACAAGGCCGGTACCTACCTCCCTCACCTGCCACATAACAACGCCGCTACCTACCTCCCTCAATTGCCACATAACAAGGCCGGTACCTACCTACCTCCCTCACCTGCCACATAACAAGGCCGGTACCTACCTCCCTCACCTGCCACATAAAACCGATACCTACCTCACTCACCTGCCACATAAAACCGATACCTACCTCACTCACCTGCCACATAACAAGGCCGGTACCTACCTCCCTCACCTGCCACATAACAAGGCCGGTACCTACCTCCCTCACCTGCCACATAACAAGGCCGGTACCTACCTCCCTCACCTGCCACATAAGGCCGGTACCTACCTCCATTGCCACATAAGGCCGGTACCTACCTCCCTCACCTGCCACATAACAAGGCCGGTACCTCCCTCACCTGCCACATAACAAGGCCGGTACCTCCCTCACCTGCCACATAACAAGGCCGGTACCTACCTCTCTCACCTACCACATAACAAGGCCGGTACCTACCTTCCTCACCTGCAACATAACAAGGCCGGTACATACCTCTCTCACCTACCACATAAGGCCGGTCCCTACCTCCCTCACCTGCCACATAACAAGGCCGGTACATACCTCTCTCACCTACCACATAACAAGGCCGGTACCTACCTCCGTCACCTGCCACATAAGGCCGGTACCTACCTCCATTGCCACATAAGGCCGGTACCTACCTCCCTCACCTGCCACATAAGGCCGGTACTTACCTCCCTCACCTGCCACTTAAGGCTGGCACCTACCTCCCTCACTTGCCACATAACGTCGACACCTACCTACCTCATCTGCCACATAACAAGGTCGGTACCTACCTCCCTCACCTGCAATATAACAAGGACGGTACCTACCTCCCTCACCTGCCACATAACAAGGGTGGTACCTACCTCCCTCACTTGCCACATAACAAGGTCGGTACCTACCTCCCTCACCTGCCACATAAAAAGGCCGGTACCTACCTCCCTCACCTGCCACATAACAAGGCCGGTACCTACCTCCCTCACCTGCCACATAACAAGGCCGGTACCTACCTCTCTCACCTGCCACATAACAAGGCCGGTACCTACCTCCCTCACCTGCCACATAACAAGGCCGGTACCTACCTCCCTCACCTGCCACATAACAAGGCCGGTACCTACCTCTCTCAAACCTTTCCACATAACAAGGCCGGTACCTTTCCTCCCTCACCTGCCACATAACAAGGCGGTACTTTCCTCCCTCAACCTGCCACTAACAAGGCCGGTACCTACCCCTCACCTGCCACAAAAACAAGGCCGGTAACCTACCTCCCTCACCCGCCACATAAAAAGCCGGTTTCCTACCTCCCTCACCTGCCACATAACAAGGCCCGGGACCTACCCCCTCACCTGCCACATAACAAGGGCCGGTACCTTCCTCCTCACCTGCCACATAACAGGTGGTACCTACCTCCCTCACCTGCCACTAACAAGGCCGGTTCCTACCTCCTCACCTGCCACATAAAACAAGGCCGGTACCTTTCTCCCTAACCGCCACATAAAAAAGCCGGGTACCTACCTCCCTCACCTGCCACATAACAAGGCCGGTACCTACCTCCCTCACCTGCCACATAACAAGGCCCGGGACCTACCTCCTCACTGCCACTTAACAGGGCCCGGGACCTACCTCCTCACTTGCCACATAACAAGGTAGGTTTCCCACCTCCCTCATGCACATAACAAGGCCGGTACTACCTCCTCACCTGCACATAAAAGGCGGTACCTCCTCCCTACCTGCCCCATAACAAGGCGTTTCCCACCTCCTCCCTGCACATTACAAGGCCGGTACCTACCTCCTCCCTGCCAATAACAAGGCCGGTACTTTCCTCCCTACTCCACATAACAAGGCCGGTACCTACCTCCTCACCCGCCACATAACAAGGCCGGTACCTACCTCCCTCACCTGGGATAACAAGGCCCGGTACTACCTCCTCACCTTTCCACATAAAAAGGCCGGTCCTACTCCTCACTTTCCATTTAACAAGGCGGTTTCTACCTCCTCACCTGCACATAACAAGGTAGGGACCCCCTCCCTCTCCTGCCCATAACGGCGGTACCCAACTCCCTCACTGCCACATAAGGCGGTACCCACTCCCTACCTGCCACATCAGGCCGGTACCTACCTCCCTCACTTTCCAATAACAGGCCGGTACCTAATCCTCCTGCACATAACAGGCCGGTATCTACCTCCTCACCTGCACATAACAAGGCCGTTCTACCTCCTCACGCCACATAACAAGGCCGGTACCTATCCCCCACTGCCACTAACAGGCCGGTACTATCCCTCACCTGCCAATAACAAGGCGGTACCCTCCCCTCTCACTTGCACATACAAGGCCGGTACCTACCTCCTCACCTGCCACTAACAGGCCGGTATACTCCCCCACCTGCCCCATACAAGGCGGTACCTACCTCCCTCACCCGCCACATAACAAGGCCGGTCCTACCTCTTCACCTGCCACATAAATGGCCGGTACCTCCTCCCTCCTGCCACATACAAGGCCCGGTATCTACCTCTCTCACCTGCCACATAACAAGGCCGGTACCTACCCCCTACCTGCCACTAACAGGCCGTACTACCCCCTCACCCGCTACATAACAAGGCGGGTTTCCTACCTTTCAATGCACATACAAGGCCCGGTACCTCCTCCTACCTGCCCAAAACAGGCCGGTACCTACCTCTTTTTCCTGCCAACATAAAAGGCTCTACCCCCTCCACCTGCCATATACAATCCGTATTACCTCTCTCATTTCCACATAAACAAGGGGCCGGCCTCCTCCCCCTGTTATGGGGGGGTTTTTCCCCTACCTGCCAACTTTTCAGGGTCGGTTATCCTCACCCGCCTACGGCGGTCCTAATTTCACCTGCCATCAAGGGCGTTCCTTACTCCTACTGCCACTAACGGGCCTGGTCCTACCTCTTACCCGCCACATCCATGGCCGGTCTACCCGCTTCCGTTGCCCATCGTGCGGTACCTACTCCCCACTGCACCCCTTTTCTTTTGGCCGGGCTACTACTCTCCTCCCCTGCCATCAAGCCGGTCTACCTTCCCTACCCGCTCATATAGGGGGCGTATCTCTCTCCTTCACTGCACTTGGCGGTACCCCCTTTTACTCACTGCCATCTGGCTGGTCCTTTCTCCTCCTGTGCCCTAAAAGGCGGTTTTCCCCTCCTACTGCCTTACGGGGGTCTACTCTCCCCACTGCCCTCAGGCGGTACTCTTCTACTGCCTTTGGCCGGTCCTATCTCTTCCCGCCACATCAGGCCGGTCCTACCTTCTCTAACTGCCCTAAAGGGCCGGTACTACCTCCCTCCATGCCACTCTAGGCGCGGGTACCTGCCTCCCCACCTGCTCCCTATCAGGCGGTATCCTCTCTACTGGCCCCTTGGCGGTTATCCCTTCACTCCTGCCCATCAGGCCGGTTCTTCTGCCTCTTTCCCCATCTGGCCGTACCTACCTCCCTCTCTTTCTGCACATCGGCGGTTCCCACCTCCTCAACCCGCCCTATGGCGCGCGTGTACCTCCCTTCTCACTGCCACCTTTACATGGCGGCCTACTCTCTACCTGCCTCAAGGCCCGGGTTCCTACCTCCTTACCTGCTCTAGGCGTTATCCCCTCTCCTTTCCTTCGGCCTGTACCCCTCATCCTCTGCCACTCGGGGCGGTGGTGTCTACCTCCTCCTGACATCAGCGGGTCCCTACCTCCTCACCCGGGCCACTCAGGGCCTGTACCTTTTTCTCTCCTCACCCGCCTCAAGGCCGGCACTTCCTCCCTGCTGCCTTCGGTGGTACCTCTCACCTTCCAATAACTGGCCAGGTCCTACCTCACCATTTCCATAAGGCCGGTACCCACCTCCTCACTGCCACATAACAAGGCCGGCTGTACCTCCTGCCTGCCACATACAAGGCTGGTACTACCTCATTCCCATAACTGGCCGGGGACTCCTCACCTGGCAATAAGGCCGGTACCTACTCTCTCAACCTGCCACATAACAAGGCCGGTCCTACCTCCCTCACCTGCCACATTAACAAGGCGGCGTACCTACCCCCTCACCCGCCACTTATCAAGGGCGGTCCTACCCCCTCACCTGACACATATACAAGGCGGGTACCTACCCACTGCCCCCTCACCCCTTAAAAAGGCGGTAATCCTTCTCACTGCACATTAATGGCGGGTACTAACCTCCTCACCAGCATTTACAAGGCCGGTATACTCCCTCACCCGCCACATAAAAGGCGGTACTACATCCCCACTGCAATACAGGCGGCACCACCTCCCTCGCTCACAACAAAGGCGGACATACCTTACTTAATAACAATGGGCCGGTATACTTACTGCCACTAAGGCGGGGACCTAAACCTCTCTACACCTGCCACATAAAAAGGCCGGTAACTCACCTCAAAGCCAATTAAACAAGGCCGGACTAAATCCCTCAAACCCGCCCCATAACAAGGCCGGGTAACTCCCCTCAAAACCAAAATAAAAAGGGCCGGAATAAATCCTCACCTGCCACATTAACAAGGCCGGACTACTCACTCAAACCCACATTAAAAAAGGGGGGGGTACCCCCTCACCTGAAAAAAGGGGGGGTAACTCTCCCCCTGCCAATTTAAAAAGGCAGGACCTACCCCCCCCCTGCCACAAAAAAAGGGGGGACTACTCCCCCTGCCACAAAAAGGGGCCGGACCCAATCCCCACTGCCCCAAATAAAAAAGGCCGGACCCAACTCCCCCCTGCCCAAAAAAAGGCGGGAAACCTTCATGCCCCTTAGGGCCCCCGGTACCTACCTCCCCCACCGGAAAATCAAGGGGGGGTACCCACTCCCCACGCCACCTAACAGGCGGTCCTATACCCACCTTTAATAAAAGGCCGGTATATTAAATGAATTAAAGGGGACCCTACCTCCCACCTGCCCCAAAAAAGGCCGGGTAACCCCCCAAAATGAAAAAACAAGGCCGGATACAAGTGATATAGTAGCGGCCAGTGAAGAGACGGGGGCCAGGAGCTGAGACTCGACCCCTGCAACCACAATTAGGTGAGAAGAGACGGGGCCAGAGCTGAGACCGCCCCGCAACCACAATTAGGTTAAAGAAGGGCAGGAGTGAACTCGACCCGAACCAAATATAGTGGAGTAGAGACGGGGCCAGGAGCTGAGACTCGACCCCTGCAACCACAATTAGGTGAGTAGAGACGGGGCCAGGAGCTGAGACTCGACCCCTGCAACCACAATTAGGTGAGAAGAGACGGGGCCAGGAGCTGAGACTCGACCCCTGCAACCACAATTAGGTGAGAAGAGACGGGGCCAGGAGCTGAGACTCGACCCCTGCAACCACAATTAGGTGAGAAGAGACGGGGCCAGGAGCTGAGACTCGTCCCCCTGCAACCACAATTAGGTGAGAAGAGACGGGGCCAGGAGCTGAGACTCGACCCCTGCAACCACAATTAGGTAAGAAGAGATGGGGCCAGGAGCTGAGACTCGACCCCTGCAACCACAATTAGGTAAGAGACGGGGCCAGGAGCTGAGACTCGACCCCTGCAACCACAATTAGGTAAGAAGAGACGGGGCCAGGAGCTGAGACTCGACCCCTGCAACCACAATTAGGCGAGTACAAACACAGGCAGGTATAGCAGGATGGGCACTACAGTGGATCAGAGAATACCTGACAGGGAGACAACTAGTCATGGTACGTGGGGAGGTGTCAGAGTGGGCGCCTGTGACGAGCGGGGTCCCACAGGGGTCAGTCCTAGGACCAGTGCTGTTTCTGGTATTTGTGAACGACATGATGGAAGGGTTGGACTCAGAAGTGTTCCTGTTTGTAGATGATGTGAAGTTAATGAGAATTAAATCTGATGAGGACCAGGCAGGACTACAGAGACACCTGGACAGGCTGGACACCTGGTCCAGCAACTGGCTCCTGGAGTTTAACCCCACCAAGTGAAAAATTATGAAGATTAGGGAAACACAAAGAAGACTGTAGACGGAGTACAGGCTCGGGGAGGGGGGGATCAAAGACTGCAAACCTCACTTAAGGAGAAGGATCTTGGGGTGGGTATAACACCGAGCACATCTCCTGAGGCACACATCAACCAGATAACTGCTGCAGCATATGGGCGCCTGGCAAACCTACGGATAGCGTTCCGATACCTTAGTAAGGAATCGTTCAAGACACTGTACACCGTGTACGTCAGGACCATACTGGAGTATGCAGCACCAGTTTGGAATCCACACCTGGTCAAGCACGTCAAGAAATTAGAGAAAGTGCAAAGGTTTGCAACAAGACTAGTCCCAGAGCTCAGGGGAATGTCGTACGAGGAAAGGTTGAGGGAAATCTGCCTGACGACACTGGAGGACAGGAAGGTCAGGGGAGACATGATAACGACATACAAAATACTGCGAGGAATTGACAAGGTGGACAGAGACAGGATGTTCCAGAGATGGGACACATCAACAAGGGGTCACAGTTGGAAGTTGAAGACTCAGATGAATCACAGGGATGTTAGGAAGTATTTCTTCAGCCACAGAGTAGTCAGGAAGTGGAATAGTCTGGCAAGTGATGCAGTGGAGGAAGGAACCATACATAGCTTTAAGACGAGGTATGATAAAACTCATGGAGCAGGGAGCGAGTGACCTAGTAGCCACCAGTGAAGAGGCGGGGCCAGGAGCTGTGACTTGACCCCTGCAACCGCAAATACATAAGTACACACACACGACCCTCCACACCCCTCATTTCACCTCTCCTTACCTCCCCATGTTCCGGGGTCTCCCCAGGCCTCCCCTGGTCTCCCCTGCTCTCCCTTGGTCTCCCCTGGTCTCCCCTGGTCTCCCCTGGCCTCCCCTGGTCTTTCCTGGCCTCCCTGGCCTCCCCTGGTCTTGACAAATAGAGTCGATATATATTGGTCTGGTCTGTGTGTGTCAGCATGTGACCTGCCCACCCCTCACCTGCCCACCCCTCACCTGCCCACCCTCAATATAAAGGTGTGGAAGTTCTTAATTCATGTTGTAGAGCAGCTCCTGGACTTCTTCAGTCACTGGTGTGGAAGGCAAGATGCAGTGGGCGTTCCCTCTCTGGCTGGCCACACTGAGGGGCTGGAAGAGTCTTTAGTGGTTTACATAAACTGAAACCCTGCTCCTTGAGGAACCCTGCTCCTTGAGGGAGCCCTGCACCTTGAGGGAGCCCTGCACCTTGAGGGAACCCTGCTCCTTGAGGAACCCTGCTCCTTGAGGAACCCTGCTCCTTGAGGGAACCCTGCTCCTTGAGGGAACCCTGCTCCTTGAGGAACCCTGCACCTTGAGGAACCCTGCTCCTTGAGGGAACCCTGCTCCTTGAGGGAACCCTGCTCCTTGAGGGAACCCTGCTCCTTGAGGGAACCCTGCTCCTTGAGGGAACCCTGCACCTTGAGGGAACCCTGCTCCTTGAGGAACCCTGCACCTTGAGGAACCCTGCTCCTTGAGGGACCCTGCTCCTTGAGGAACCCTGCTCCTTGAGGGAACCCTGCTCCTTGAGGGACCCTGCTCCTTGAGGAACCCTGCTCCTTGAGGGAGCCCTGCACCTTGAGGAACCCTGCTCCTTGAGGAACCCTGCTCCTTGAGGGAGCCCTGCACCTTGAGGGAACCCTGCTCCTTGAGGAACCCTGCTCCTTGAGGGAACCCTGCTCCTTGAACCCTGCTCCATGAGGGAACCCTGCTCCTTGAGGGAACCCTGCTCCTTGAGGGAGCCCTGCTCCTTGAGGAACTCTGCTCCTTGAGGAACCCTGCTCCTTGAGGGAAACCTGCTCCTTCAGGAACCCTGCTCCTTGAACCCTGCTCCTTGAGGAACTCTGCTCCTTGAGGAACCCTGCTCCTTGAACTCTGCTCCTTGAGGAACTCTGCTCCTTGAGGAACCCTGCTCCTTGAGGGAACCCTGCTCCTTGAGGAACCCTGCTCCTTGAACCCTGCTCCTTGAGGAACCCTGCTCCTTGAGGGAACCCTGCTCCTTGAGGAACCCTGCTCCTTGAGGGAACCCTACTCCTTGAGGAGCTCTGCTCCTTGAACCCTGCTCCTTGAGGAGCCCTACTAGTTGAGGGAACCCTGCTCCTTGAGGAACCCTGCTCCTTGAGGGAACCCTGCTCCTTGATAGAACCCTGCTCCTTGAGGAACCCTGCTCCTTGAGGAACCCTGCTGAGGAACCCTTGATCCTTGAAGAAACCCTGCTCCTTGAGGAACCCTGCTCCCTGATCCCTGCTCCTTGAACCCTGCTCCTTGAGGGAACCCTGCTCCTTGAGCTCTGTTCCTTGGGGAACCCTGCTCCTTGAGGAACCCTGTTTCTTGAGGAACCCTGCTCCTTGAAGAACCCTGCTCCTTGAGGGAACCCTCCTCCTTGAGGAACCCTGCTCCTTGAACCCTACTGCTTGATGGAACCCTGCTCCTTGAACCCTGCTCATTGAGGAACCCTGCTCCTTGAGGAACCCTGCTCCTTGAGGAACCCTGCTCCTTGAGGAACCCTGCTCCTTGAGGAACCCTGCTCCTTGAGGAGTTCTGCTCCTTGAGGAACCCTGCTCCTTGAGGGATCCGTGCTCCTTGAGGGAACCCTGCTCCTTGAGGAACCCTGCTCCTTGAACCCTGCTCCTTGAGGGATCCGTGCTCCTTGAGGAACCCTGCTCCTTGAGGAACCCTGTTCCTTGAGGAACTCTGCTCCTTGAACCTTGCTCCTTGAGGAACCCTGCTCCTTGAGGAACCCTGCTCCTTGAGGGAACCCTGCTCCTTGAGGAACCCTACTCCTTGAGGGAACCCTGCTCCTTGAGGAACCCTACTCCTTGAGGAACCCTGCTCCTTGAGGAACCCTACTCCTTTAGGAACCCTGCTCCTTGAGGAACCCTGCTCCTTGAGGGAACCCTGCTCCTTGAGGAACCCTGCTCCTTGAGGGAACCCTGCTCCTTGAGGAACCCTGCTCCTTGAGGAACCCTGCTCCTTGAGGAACCCTGCTCCTTGAGGGAACCCTGCTCCTTGAGGAACCCTGCTCCTTGAGGGAACCCTGCTCCTTGAGGAACCCTACTCCTTGAGGGAACCCTGCTCCTTGAGGGAACCCTGCTCCTTGAGGAATCCTGCTCCTTGAGGGAACCCTGCACCTTGAACCCTGCTCCTTGAGAAACCCTGCTTCTTGAGGAACCCTGCTGCTTGAGGGAACTCTGCTCCTTGAGGGAACCCTGCTCCTTGAGGGAACCCTGCTCCTTGAGGAACCCTGCTCCTTGAACCCTGCGAATCTCTGAGGTGTAAATGTTCCCTGTGAGATGCAAAACCTCCCTGCTGACTACCATCTCTGGGCTGGGCCCAGAGCTGTAGCCCGACCTCATGGCCCAGTTCACTTTGTGCCTAACATAATCTTTGTAACCTAAGCAGTTTAGACGACGTTTAGACAGTGTCGACGGCATTTTCTTCTGGATATGTACTCTGTGTCGACACATACATGGGGGGCTGATCAAGCCTGCAACACTTGTGTTGACACATACATGGAACGTAGATCAAGCCTGCAACACTTCTTGTGTTGACACATATATGGAACGTAGATCAAGCCTGCAACACTTCTTGTGTTGACACATACATGGAACGTAGATCAAGCCTGCAACACTTCTTGTGTTGACACATATATGGGACGTAGATCAAGCCTGCAACACTTCTTGTGTTGACACATATATGGGACGTAGATCAAGCCTGCAACACTTCTTGTGTTGACACATATATGGGACGTAGATCAAGCCTGCAATACTTCTTGTGTTGACACATATATGGGACGTAGATCAAGCCTGCACATACGTTACCATTGTGTTTGACACATATATGGGACGTAGATCAAGCCTGCAACACTTCTTGTGTTGACACATATATGGGGCGTAGATCAAGCCTGCAACACTTCTTGTGTTGACACATATATGGGACGTAGATCAAGCCTGCAACATTTCTTGTGTTGACACATATATGGGACGTAGATCAAGCCTGCAACACTTCTTGTGTTGACACATATATGGGACGTAGATCAAGCCTGCAATACTTCTTGTGTTGACACATATATGGGACGTAGATCAAGCCTGCAACACTTCTTGTGTTGACACATATATGGGGCGTAGATCAAGCCTGCAACACTTCTTGTGTTGACACATATATGGGACGTAGATCAAGCCTGCAACACTTCTTGTGTTGACACATATATGGGACGTAGATCAAGCCTGCAACACTTCTTGTGTTGACACATATATGGGACGTAGATCAAGCCTTCAACACTTCTTGTGTTGACACATACATGGAACGTAGATCAAGCCTGCAACACTTCTTGTGTTGACACATATATGGGACGTAGATCAAGCCTTCAACACTTCTTGTGTTGACACATACATGGAACGTAGATCAAGCCTGCAACACTTCTTGTGTTGACACATATATGGGACGTAGATCAAGCCTTCAACACTTCTTGTGTTGCATGACGTGGAGGGTGAATCAAGCCTGCAACACTGTGCTGCACAACACACAGGTGACACCTCGACCATTCAGTGCCAGATGGCACCATGTACACATTCCTCAAGGCGCTAAACCCTGTTGGTCACTAAACCGCTGTAGGCTCGATCCCCAGTCTCCTCCCGACACAATTACGAACTATCGAGAGGGAACAGTGTTCCATCTCTTTATACCAAGATGGAGTCGCTATTTTTCTATGTCCCTGCTGTTGCGTCTCTGTCCCACCTGGAGAGTGCCAGCCCTGTGCCTCGACCCCCCTCTGTTATGACAAGCAACCACATTACTTCACAATAACCCTTACGTACGTCAGCATAAAGGTTACATTTACATGCAACTCGGGATGGAATTGCCCTGGGCAAGGGGGTGAATTGTGGGATTGTATGATGAGGTTGTGGGAGGTCGTGTTGATTGTTGGCCCTGAAAGACAGTGGCCCTCGGGGTGCCAGTGCCACCCTGCAACAGTGCCAGGCACGGGCCTCCAGCGCAGGCACTTACCGACCTTCCTCTTCCACACGTTAGGGGCAAAATCGCACGACTGGTGTGGCTGGTTTGGCCTTTAGAAGCAAAGGTGCTACATATGCACAGGTGGACCCCTGGATATTTTTTCTCAAGACGCCCATGGCTTTGACAAATTAGCGATAATATTTTGGGATAGTAGTGCCACGCACACACCAGCTGGCACACTACTTCTAGCAGGTACCGGGCCAGTAACAGTGCCAGAGCCAGGACAGTAGACAGTGCCAGGGAGTCAGGTAGAGAGTGCCAGGGAGCCAGGTAGACAGTGCCAGGGAGCCAGGTAGACAGTGCCAGGGAGTCAGGTAGACAGTGCCAGGGAGTCAGGTAGACAGTGCCAGGGAGTCAGGTAGACAGTGCCAGGGAGCCAGGTAGACAGTGCCAGGGAGTCAGGTAGACAGTGCCAGGGAGTCCAGGTAGACAGTGCCAGGGAGTCAGGTAGACAGTGCCAGGGAGTCAGGTAGACAGTGCCAGGGAGTCAGGTAGACAGTGCCAGGGAGTCAGGTAGACAGTGCCAGGGAGTCAGGTAGACAGTGCCAGGGAGTCAGGTAGACAGTGCCAGGGAGTCAGGTAGACAGTGCCAGGGAGTCAGGTAGACAGTGCCAGGGAGTCAGGTAGACAGTGCCAGGGAGTCAGGTAGACAGTGCCAGGGAGTCAGGTAGACAGTGCCAGGGAGTCAGGTAGAGAGTGCCAGGGAGTCAGGTAGACAGTGCCAGGGAGTCAGGTAGACAGTGCCAGGGAGTCAGGTAGAGAGTGCCAGGTAGCCAAAGAGCCAGGTAGTGTCAGGTAACCAGATAGCCAGGTAGTGTGTGTCAGGTATCTGGAGATCTGGAGTTTATCTGGAGAGAGTTCCGGGGGTCAACGCCCCCGCGGCCCGGTCTGTGACCAGGCCTCCTTAGGTCAGTGTCCCAGGATGCGACCCATACCAGTCGACTAACACCCAGGTTGTGACCCACACCAGTCGACTAACACCCAGGATGCGACCCACACCAGTCGACTAACACCCAGGTACCCATTTTACTGATGGGGAACATAGACAACAGGTGGAAAGAAACACGTCCAATGTTTCTACTCTGGCTGGGAATCGAACCCAGGACCTCACCGTGTGAAGCCAGAGCGTTAACCACCAGGCCACCAGAGAGCCAGGCAGAAAGTGTCAGGTGGCCAGAAAGCCTGGCAGCAGAGTGCCAGGTAGAAAGTGCCAGGTGGCCAGAAAGCCTGGCAGCAGAGTGCCAGGTAGAAAGTGCCAGGTGGCCAAACCTGCAGCAGAGTGCCAGAGTAGATAGTGTCAGGTGGCCAGAAAGCTGGCAGCAGAGTAGCCAGGTAAGAAAGTTGCAGGTGGCAGAAAAGTCCTTGGAGCTAGTGCCACCTTTGGTAGAAAGTGTCTCCGAAGCCTGACAGAGTGCCAGATTAACAGATGCTAGTGGCCAGAAATTGTAGTGTTTATATACCACTAGGCTTGAAGGGTTGGACCCACACAGGCTTGAATCACAACCCACCTACTTAATCTACCCACACAGTCAAGGCAGTTCCTCAGGGAAACATCTCCTTAACAACCACTCAAAATAACACACACACACAGCAACTCAAACTACACAGTAACATCAAACACTTACACACTATACACAAACACCTACCACATCACCACCTATGACATTCCCTACGCACACAGCACTACAACGCCACGACACAACTACATACCACACACACACCACACAATTCATACGACACTTATAGACTAAAGGACACACACACTACGACACAACACACACACACACACACACACACACACACACACAACACACACACACACACCACCCCACACACTCACACACACACACACACACACAACACACACACACACACACACACACACACACACACACACACACACACACACAACACACACACACACACAACCCACACACACACACAACACACACACACACACACACACAACACAAAACCCACACACACACACACACAATTTAACAACCAGGAAGACAGCAACACACCTCAGGGATAATATAAAGTAGATTTACCATCCGCACACACCAGTATAATAGCGAGAATGACACAATCCAGTAACAAACAACAGGACACCAAGGCAGAACTTAAACCACAACAGAATCCTGATTCACCTGTTGAAAACAGGTGAGGTAGACCCGGAGTCTTCAAGACTACTGTGAACTTCGCCAGATTAAAGACTAAGGGACTGGTTACCGAGTTTTTTGTATATAGTTCTTAAAGTCTTGACGAGTTTCGCCCACACAGTGGGCTCTATCAAGACGGAAACACCTGGTACTGGAGTGTGTGTGGTGAGGGGCGTCAGGTGGATAATGTTGGGCAGGCTGCACCTGAGACTGACCTGTGGGGGTCCACTAGGTGCATTGCTCCACTGCTAGGTACATTGTCCCACTGCTAGGTACATTGTTCCACTGCTAGGTACATTGTTCCACTGCTAGGTACATTGTTCTACTAGTTAGACTGTTCCACCACTAGATAGACTGTTCCACCACTAGCTAGAAAGTGAGAGTGAGTGTGTGTGTGAGAGTGTGTGAGAGAGTGAGTGTGTGTGTGTGAGGGAGAGAGAGAGGGAGGGAAAGTAGGGTAGGCTGAAAGATAATTTAAATAATTGATGCAGCACCATAGGCCTACCTTGAAAATATTAGACACATGTGCAAAACTTGGGAGATTCTTTTAGGCTGGGAACGTTTCGCCAGGTAGTTTCGTCAGTCCACTGGAGGAGAAACAGTGGGAGATAAGCCAGAGATATTCTTTGGATCAAGATTCTAACTTGCGGCAAGACCCTAACTACCCCAGGTAGTAACTTGACAAAGATCCTGGAGAGCGTAACGTTGGGTGTTATTGATGGGACGTATCGACTACACAGGCTTCTACAGTCATGTAGAGGCAACAGGTGTACTGAAATGTTATCAGTCACTCAGACTTGATAGGTCTGGAACGATATTGTTCCAGACCTATCAAGTCTGGAACGATATTGTTAGACCTATCAAGTCTGGAACGATATTGTTCCAGACCTATCAAGTCTGGAACGATATTGTTCCAGACCTATCAAGTCTGGAACGATATTGTTACAGACCTATCAAGTCTGGAACGATATTGTTACAGACTATCAAGTCTGGAACATATTGTTCCAGACCTATCAAGTCTGGAACGATATTGTTACAGACCTATCAAGTCTGGAACGATATTGTTCAGACCTATCAAGTCTGGAACGATATTGTTACAGACCTATCAAGTCTGGAACGATATTGTTCAGACCTATCAAGTCTGGAACGATATTGTTACAGAATCAAGTCTGGAACGATATTGTTACAGACCTATCAATCTGGAACGATATTGTTACAGACCTATCAAGTCTGGAACGATATTGTTACAGACCTATCAAGTCTGGAACGATATTGTTACAGATCTATCAAGTCTGGAACGATATTGTTACAGATCTATCAAGTCTGGAACGATATTGTTACAGACCTATCAAGTCTGGAACGATATTATTACAGACCTATCAAGTCTGGAACGATATTGTTACAGAACTATCAAGTCTGGAACGATATTGTTACAGACCTATCAAGTCTGGAACGATATTGTTACAGACCTATCAAGTCTGGAACGATATTGTTACAGACCTATCAAGTCTGGAACGATATTGTTACAGATCTATCAAGTCTGGAACGATATTGTTACAGATCTATCAAGTCTGGAACGATATTGTTACGAGACCTATCAAGTCTGGAACGATATTGTTACAGACCTATCAAGTCTGGAACGATATTGTTACATTTTTTTTTTTTTTTTTTTAAATTTTTAACCAAAAAACCCCTTTTTTAAGGGGGGGGGGTTTTTTTTTGGGGTTTTTTGGGGGAAAAAGGGGGTTTAAAACCCCTTTCCCAAAAAAAAAAATTTTGATTTTTTTTTTTTAAAAATTTTAAACCGGGTTTTTTTTTTTTTTTTTTTTTAAAAAAACATTTTGGAAAAAAATTTTTAAAATTTTTTTTTTTTGGAAAAATTTTTTTTTAAAAAATTTTAAAATTTTTTTTAAAAGTTTTTTTTTTTTTTTGGGGAAGGTTTTTAAAAAACCCCAACAAAAAAATTTTTTTTTTCCCGGGGAAAAAAAAAAACAAAAATTTTTTTAAAATTTTTGGAAGAATTTTTGGGGGTTTTTGGGGGGAAAAAAACCCCCCGGGGGTTTTTTTTTTTTAAAAAATTTTTTTAAAAATTTTTAAAAATTAATTTTTCCCCCAAAAATTTTTAAAATTTTTTTTTTAATTTTTGGGTTTAAAAAAAAAAAATTTTTTTTTTTTTTGGGGTTTTTTTTTGGGGGTTTTAAAATTTGTTTTTTTTTTAAATTTTTTAAAAGGTTTTAAAATTTTTTTTTTCCCCTTTTAAATTTTTGGAAAAAAAAAATTTTTTTTTTTTTAAAAAAAAAAATTTTTTTTTAAAATTTTTTTTTCCCCCCAAAAAAAAAATTTTTTTTTTTTTTTTTTTTTTTAAAGTTTTTTAATATTTTACCTTTTTTTTTTTTTCCCCCCCAAATTTTTTTTAATTTTGGGAAAAAAAAAATTTTTTCCTAAAAAAAAAAAAAAAAAATTTTTAAAGTTTTTGGGGGTTTTTTCCCCCTTTTTTTAAAAAAACCCCCCCCCCCCCCGGGGAAAATTTTTCCCAAAAAAAGGGGGGGCCCCCCCAAAAATTTTTGGGGGGGTTTTTAAAAGGGGGGGGGGGCCCCCAAAAAAAAAAAAAAAAAAAACCCCCTTTTCCCCTTTTTAAAAAAAAACCGGGGTTTTTGGGGGTTAAAAAAAGGGGAAAAAAAAGGGGAAAGGGGGGCCCCCCCCTTTTTCCCCCCAAAAAAAAAACCCCCCAAAAACCCAATTTTTTTTTTTTTTTTTTTCCCCCCCCAAAAAAATTTTTTTTTGGGGGGGGCCCCTTTTTTTTTTTGGGCCATTTCCCCTTTTTCCCCTTTTTTTTTAAAATTTATTTAGGAAAATAATTGTGGCAGTTTTTTAATTTTTCGCTATAATTGTCTGCTTTTAAAAACTTTTTTGAAAATAATTGTGCAGTTATTTCAGATAATAATTTGTGGCAGGTTTTTTAACTTTTTTCCAAAGGCAGAAATTTACTTGCCAAGCATTTAATTTTTTACTTTTTAGGATAAAAAATGTGGCAGTTTTATTCTAGAATTTTAAAATTTGGGGCCAGGGTTTTTAACTTTTTGATAAATAAATTGTGGAGTTTTTTAACTTTTTTATAATAATTGGGCAAATTTAAAAAACTTTTTTTCAAGTTGTTTTTTAATTTCTATTTTATAAAACTTGTCAGGTTTTTAACTTTTTAGGATTTAAAAATTGTGGCAGTTTTTTTAACTTGTTTGAAAATAATTGTGGCCCCAGTTTTTTAACTTTTTAGAAAATAATTGTGGCATTTTAAAATCTTTTTAGTATAAAAGGGGGGCGGGTTTTAATAAAT
Organism: Cherax quadricarinatus; assembly: GCF_026875155.1. NCBI lineage: Eukaryota > Metazoa > Arthropoda > Malacostraca > Decapoda > Parastacidae > Cherax > Cherax quadricarinatus. The sequence continues at coordinate 10,809,189 of NC_069493.1, forward strand.
TTTTAAAAAATTTTAACTTTTTTTCAGGAAATAATTGTGGGCAGTTTTAACTTTTTAGAAAAATTTGTCAGCATTTTAATAATTGTGGCAGTTTTTTAACTTTTTAGAAAATAATTTGGGGTTTTTAACATTTTTAATTTAAACTTTTTCACATTTTAAAAATCTTTTTACAGAATTTTGGGGCTGTGTTTTTTAACTTTTTATGAAAATAAAGGGGCAAAGTTTTAACTTGTAGAAATAACTTGGCAGCATTTTAATAAATTTGGGGCCAGAGTTAATTTCATTTATAATTTTAAAATTGTCAGAGTTTTTAACTTTATGTAAAAAATTGTGGCAGTTTAATTTTTAATGGATATAACTTGTTTGCATTTAATAATTTGGGGCTGTTTTAAAAAATTTTTTTAAAAAAGGTTTTAGTTTTTTATCTTTTTAGGAAATAATTGTCAGGTAAAAACTTGTTATTATAAATTTTTTTTGTTTTTTGTGGCAGTTTTTTAAATTTTAGAAAAATAATTGTCAGTTTTAATTAATTTAGTAGTAAAAAATTTGTCCAGTGTTTTTAACTAGTCAAGTTTTAAAAAATTTTTCAAAATTTTTAATAATTTGGGGCCAGGTTTTTAACTTTTTAAGAATAATTTGGGGTTTTAAGTTTAATTTTTAAACTTTGTCGGGCATTTTAATAATTTGGTCAGATTTAAAACTTTTTATAAAATAAATTTGTGGAAAGGGTATTAATTTTTAGGAAAATAATTGGGCAAGATTTTATAAATTGGGGTCAGATTTAATAAACTTTTTAAGGATAAAAAATTGTCAGTGTTTTTAACTTTTTAGAAAAATAATTTTGGGGGCAGGTTTTTAACTTGTTAGTTAAAATTTGTGGGTTATTTTTAAAAACTTTTTTGAATAAAAATTTTGTCAGTTTTAAAAAAATTTTTTTAGAAAAATAATTTGTGGCAGTAATTACTTGTAAGAAAATAAAAAATTGGGCAGCATTTTAATAACTTGTGGCAGTTTTAAATTTTTTAAAAATAATTGGGACAGTGTTTTTAACTTTTTAAAAAATAATTGGGCCGGGTTTTAATATCTTTTTCGGAAAATAACTTTTTAAAGTGTAAAAATTTTTCATTTTAGTAAAAATTGTCGGGCAGTAATAACTAAGGGGCAGTTAATTTCAAGTAAATAAATTGGGTTCGCAGTTTTAACTTGTCAAGGGAAAATAATTCTTTGGGCTTGTTTATTCTGAACAATTGTTTCCTCTTTTTCAAAAACCTTTTTTGGGGTTTTTTTTCTTTTATTTTCCCTTTCTTTTTACCAAATTTTTTATGAAAATTTAAGTTTGGGGCCCCTAGGTTATTATCTATGTTAAAACAAAGGGTTGTGGCTATGTTTTTTATCTATTTTAAATACAACTGTGGCTAGTTTTTATTATCTATGTTATACAAGGTGGCTATTTTTTATTATCTATGTTTGTACTAAAGCTTGGCTAGTTTTAAATTATCTATGTTATAAATACTAATTGGGCTAGTTTTTAAAAATTCTATTTTATACTAAGTTGTGGTTTGTGTTTTTACCCAAATTTATGATACAAAGGGCTGTGGCTTTTGTTATTATTTTTTTTATAACTAAGCTGGGGCTATTGTTTATTTCTATGTTTTTACAAAGCTTGGGGTAGTTTTTATTATCTTTGTTATGAACAAAAAGCTGTGGCTGGGTGTTATTTTCTATGTTATGATACTCTTTGGGGCCTAGTTTAAATTATCTTTTTAAGGGATACTAAGTTGTGGCTTGTGTTATTATTTTTGTTATGATACTAAGTTTGGCTAGTGTTATTTTTATGTTTTGATACTAAGCTGTGGCTATTGTTATTTCTATTTTTATGATAAAAAAAAAATTTTGGAAAAAGTGTTTTTATCTTTTGTTATGAAAATTTAAGTTGGGGCTAGTTTTTATTATCATTTTTATGAAAAAAACTTTTGGCTAGTGTTATTATCTTTTTTATGATACTAAGGGGCTAGTGTTTTTAAATCTATGTTTGATACTAAGTTGGTTGTTATTATTTTATTTTAGGGATACTAACTGTGGCCCAAATTTTAAATTATTATGTTTTAACAAAAGTGTGGCTAGTGTTAAAATCTATGTTATGATACTAAGCTGGGCTAGGGTTTAAATTATTATGTTTTTTATACAAAAGGTTGTGGCTAGTGTTTTTAAATTTTGTTTTGTATAAGTTGTGGCTGTTTATTTCTATGTTTTTATCTAAAGGGGGCTAGTGTTTTTATTTATGTTAAAAATACTAAGTTGTGGTTTGTGTTATTATTTTTAGGGTTAGGATACAAAGCGTGGAGTGTTTTTTCTATTTTAAATACAAAGTTGTGGCTAGTTTTTATTATCTATGTTATGAACAAGCTGGGGCCCTTTTAATGTTATTATCTATTTTATGATACAAAATTTTTGGGGTATTTTATTACCCAAATGTTATATCTAAGTTGTTATGTTATTACTATTTTATAATTTTAAGTTTGGCTATTTTTTTATTATCTTTTTATGATACTTTTTTTTGGGGCTAGTTTTAAATTATCTATGTTTTTTACAAAGTTGTGGCATTTGTTATTATCTATGTTATGATACTAAGTTGGGGGCTAGGGGTTATTATTAGGGTTATAACAAAGGGTTGTGGCTAGTTTTTATTATCTATTTTTATGATAAAAGTTTTTGGCTAGTTTTTAAAACTATTTTTATACTAAGCTGTGGCTTGTTTTATTTTTCTATGTTATGATACTAAGTTGTGGCAGTGTTTTTAAATCAAAGTTATACAAAGGGCGGGTGGCTAGGGGTTTTTATTATCTATTTTATGATACAAATTTTTGTGGCTAGTGTTATTATCATGTTAAAACTAAGCTTTGGTAGTGTTTTTTCTATGATATACTAAGCTGTGGTTTAGTGTTATTTTTTCCTTTTTGTTTTAAAACTAGCTTTTGGGGTATTTTATTATCTTTGTTTTTACTAAGCTTTTGGGCTGGGTGTTATTATCTATGTTTTTTACAAAAGTTGTGGCTAGGGGTTTTATCTTTGTTAGAAAAAAAATTGTGGCTAGTTGTTATTATCTATGTTTATACAAAGTGTGGCTAGTTTTTTTTATCTATGTTATTTTTAAGTTGTGGCTAGTTTTAAATTATCTATTTTTATGAAACAAAAGGTTTGGCTAGGGTTTTTACCCTAGTTATGATACTAAGTTGTGTATTTTTATTATTATGTTATGAAACTAAGGTGGCTAGGGGTTTTAATCAAAGTTATGATAAAGTTGGGGCTAGTGTTATTATAAAAGGTTTAAAACTAAGTTGTGGTAGTGTTTTAAACAATGTTGATACAAAGTTGTGGTTTGTTTTTATCTATGTTATAACTAAGTGTGGCTAGTGTTTTTTCTATGTTTATAACTAATTTCGTGGCTAGTGTTTTTATCTATTTTATGAAACTAAGCTGGGCTATTGTTAAAATCTATGTTATGATAAAAGTTGTGGTAGTGTTAAAAATTATCTATGTTATACAAAGTTGTGGCTGTGTTATTATCTATTTTAAATGAAACAAAGCTGGGGCTGGTTTTTTTCTATGTTATGAAACAAAGCTGTGGCAGTGTTTTTATCTAGGGTTATAAATACTAAGGTGGCTAGTGTTTTATTTTATTTTATGATACTAAGTTGTGGCTATTTTATTATTAGGGTTATGATAAAAATTTGGGGCGGGTGTTTTTTAATCAATTTTTATATACAAAAGTTGGGGCTAGTGTATTATCTATGTTTATACTAAGTTGTGGCTAGTGTTTTTAAACTTTTTATTACAAAGGTTTGGCTAGTGTTATTAAAAAATGTTTAACAAAATTTTTGTGGCTAGTAAAAAAAAATTCTATTTTAATGAACAAAGGTTTTGGGGCTAGTTTTAAATTAATCTTGTTATGATCTAAAGTGTGGGCTTTTTTAAATTATCTATTTTAAAGTTTACAAAGTTGTGGCTAGTTTTTATTATCAAAGAAAAGATACAAAGTTTTGGAAAAGGTTATTATCTATGTTATGATAAATTTTTGTGGCTAGTGTTATTTCAGGGTTAAAAATAAGTTGTGGCATTTTTAAAATTATCTATGTTATAAATACAAAATTGTGGTAGTTTTTAATCATTTATAACTAATTGTGGCTTTTTTTTACTATTTTTATGAAACTAAGATTTGGCTAGTGTTTTTTTATCTAGTTATGATACAAAGGTTTGGCTAGTGTTATTATCTATGTTTGATACTAAGTTGGGGGCTAGTTTTATTATCTAGGTTTATACTAATTTGGTGGCGGGTGTTTTTTAAATCTATGTTAGGGTTACTAAGCGTGGCTAGTGAATTTTTCTAGTTATGAAAAAAAAGGGTGGCTAGGTTATTATCTAGGGTTTATGAATTTAAAGTTGTTTTAGTTTTAAATTATCAATTTTAAATGAACAAAAGTTGTTGTTTTAAATTATTATGTTTTGATACAATTTTTGGGGCTATTGTTATTATCTATGTTTTGAAAAATTTTTGGGGCTAGTGTTATTATCTTGTTATAACAAAGTTGTGGCTATGTTATTTTCTTTGTTATGAACTAATTTGTGGCTATTTGTTATTATCTTTGTTATGTTTACTAAGGGGGCCCTAGTTTTTATTATCTATTTTTGATACTAAGTTTTGGCTAGTGTTTTTTATCATGTTATTTTTATAAGGGCTGTGGTAGTGTTATTATCTATGTTTTTTTACTAAGTTTTTGGCTAGTGTTATTATCAAATTTTTATGTTTACTAAGTTGTGGCTATTTTTTTGTTATTATTTTTTTGTTTTCTAAGTTGTGGTTTAGGGGTTTATTATCTAGGTTATTACAAGGGGTTTCAAGTGTTATTATTTTATGTTTATGAAACTAAAGCTTTTGGCTAGTGTTATTATCTATGTTATGATACTAAAAAGTGGCAAAGTGTTATTATCAAAAGTTTATGATACAAAGCGTGGTTTGTGTTTTTAATCAAAGGTTTTTAAATACTAAGTTGGGGCTATGTTTTTTATCTTGTTAGGGATTCAACCTGGGCTAGTTTTATTATTTGTTATGAAACAAAAGTTGTGGCTAGTGTTTTTTAAACTATTTAATGTTTACTTTTTTGGGGTAGGGGTATTTTTTTTTGTTAGAAAAAAAAGCTGTGGCTAGTTTTAATTATCTATTTATAACTAAGTTTTTCCTTTGTTTTTAAACAAAGTTTTGTTAAAAGGGTTTTTGGTTTAGGTTTTTAAATTTTTGTTATGATACTAAGTTGTGGCTAGGTTTTTTTATCTATTTTTTACTAAGTTGGCTAGGTTTATTATCTTTTTTATGATACAAAGTTGTGGCTAGTGTTATTATCTTTTTTATGAAAAAAAATTGGGTGGTTTGGTTATTATCTTTTTTTTAATTATACAAATTTGGGCTAGTGTTATTATTATGTTATACAAAGTGTGGCTGGGTTTTATTTTCTTGTTATAACTAAGTTTTGGGGCCCTATGTTATTATCATTTTATGTTTACTAAGTTTTGGTAGTTTTTATTTTCATGTTATAACTAAGTTGTGGCTAGTTTTTTTAAAATCTTTTTAAAGATACAATTTGGGGCCCTAGTTTTAAATTATCTATTTTTTGATACAAAAAGGTTTTTGGCTAGTGTTATTATCTTGTTATGTATTTAGGGTTTGTCTAGGTTTTTAACTTTTGTTATGATACAAAGTTTGTGGAAAGTGTTATTACCTATGTTTTTAAAAACAAGCGTGGTTAGTTTATTATCTATGTTATGATACAAATTTTTGGGGTAGTGAAAATTTATCAAATGTATGTTTACAAAGCGTGGCTAGTGTTATTTTTCTATGTTTTGAAAACTAAAGTGGGGCTGGTTTTTATTATCTATGTTATAACTAATTTTGTCCAGTTTTTTTAATTTTGTTATGATACAAATTTTTGGGGCTAGGGGTTTATTATCAATTTTTAATACAAAAGTTGTGGCTAGGGGTTTTTAAATTTTATTTTATGATACTAAGTTGTCAAGTGTTATTATCAATTTATGATACTAAGTTTTTGGAGTGTTTATTATCTATTTTAAAGTTTCAAGCTTTGGCTATTTTAATTATCTTGTTTATAAGTTGTCGTGTTATTATCTATGTTAGGGAACTAATTGGGGGGGGTAGGGGTTTTTTTCTATTTTATACTAAGCTGTGGCTAGGGGTTTTTATCAATTTTAAAGATACAAAGGGGCTTTGGCAAATGTTTTATCTATGTTTTTAACAAAGTTGTCAAAGTGTTTTTTCTATTTTTATGTTACAAAGGCTGTGGCTAGTTTATTTTTAATTTTTAAAAACAAAGGGCTGTGGCAAGTTTTTTATTTCTATTTTATAACTAAGTTGGGCAAAGTTTTTTACCCTATTTTTAAGATACAAGTTGTGGTTTGGTTTTTAAATCTATGTTATGATACTAATTTGTGGCAATTTTAAATTATTTTGTTATGTACAATTTTTAAATTACAATTTTTAAAAAATTAATACTAATTTTAATTTTATAAATTTAAAAATAACCCATTTTATTACTTTTAACTATATTTCCCTTTTATTACTTTTAAAAACATAAAATTTAACCTTTTTCTTTTAAAAAAAACCCCCCCAAAAAAAAAATTAAAAATTTTTAAAATAAAAAAAAATTTTTTTAAAATTTTTTCCCCCCCCAAATTTTTTTCCCCCCTAACCCCCCCTTTTGGTAGGTTATTTCTAGTTTTACAAATTGGTGGCTAGTGTTTTTTATCTATGTTGATACTAAGTTGTGGCTAGTTTTAATTATCTATGTTATATCCCTAAGTTGGGGCCCGTTTTAAAATTATTTTTATACTGGTGTGGCTGGGGTTTTTTTTCCCATTTTTATGTTCAAAGGTGGCTAGTGTTTTTTTAAAAAGTTTAGATACTAAGTTTGGGGGAGTGTTTTTAAATTTGTTATGTTTCCAAAGGTGGGGCTGTGTTTTTTTTCTATTTTAAAGAAAACAAAGGTTGTGGCTAGTTTTTAATTATTTGTTATAACTAAGTTGTGGCAAGGGGTTATTATCTATGTTTTTGTTTACTAAGTTTTTCTAGTTTTAATTATTATGATATGATACTAAGCTGTGGCTAGTGTTATTATCTATTTTATGATATAAGTTTGGCTAGTGTTATTTTTCTATGTTATAAAAGTTGGGGCAGTTTTTATTATTATGTTATGTACTAAGTTGGGTTTAGTGTTATTATCAAATTTTATGATACTAAATTGTGGCTAGTTTTTATTATTTTTGTTTTTTAAAAAATTGGGGGCTAGTGTTATTATCTATGTTTTTTGATACTAAGCAGGGGCTATGTTTTTATCTATTTTTATATTAAAGGGCTGTGGCTAGTGTTATTATCTATGTTATAACAAAGGTTGGGGCCCTTAGTGTTATTATCTATGTTCAATTAAGCTGGGCAGTGTTTTTAATTATTTTTGGATTACTAATTGTGGCTAGTGTTATTTTATGTTATGATAAAAAGGGGCCCTGCCCCCATTTTTTCCCCTTTTCTTTTTCTTTTAAATTTTTTTTTTTTGGGCCCTAGTGTTTTATCTATTTTATGATACAAAAGTTGGGGCCCAAGTTTTATTTCTTGTTTATACTAAGTTTTTGGGGTAGTTTTTAATTTCTATGTTATGGATACTAAGTTGGCTAGTGTTATTATTTTTGGTTATGAAACTAAGTTGGGGGCTTTGTTTTATTTTGAAAAAAAAGTGTGGCTAGTGTTATTATTTTATGTTTTTGTTACTAAGTTGGTGGCTATTTTTTTATTATCTATGTTAAGTTTCCAAAGGGTTTTTGGTAGGGGTTTTTAATTTGTTATGATAACAAAGTTGGGCGGGGTTTTTTTTTATGTTATATTAAGTTGTGGTGGGGTTTGTTTTTAAAAAATCTATGTTTTTTGAAATACTAAGCTGTGGCTAGTGTTTACTATGTTATGATACTAAGTTGGGCTAGTGTTATTATCTATGTTATGAAACAAAATTTTTTGGCTAGTTTTTAATTATTTTGTTAGGGTTTTACAAAACTTTGGGGCTTGTTATTTTAATTTAGGATACTAACTGGGGCCCTTGTGTTATTATCAAATGTTAGGGATACAAAAAGTTGGGCTATGTTATTATCATGAAAATGTACTAAGTTGTGGCTAGTTTTAAATTATCTTGTTAGGGATACTAAGTTGGGGCTAGTGTTATTACCCTTGTTATGATACAAAGGTGGCTAGGGGTTTTTAAATCTATGTTATGTTTACAAATTTTTGGGCTAGTGTTATTATCAAATTTTAGATACTAAGGTGGCTAGTGTTATTTTTCTATGTTGATTAAGTTGTGGTAGTGTTTTTTTCAAAGTTTGATACTAAGGGGGTTAGGGGTTTTTAAATTATTTAAATCTAATTTTTGGGCTAGTGTTATTTTCAAATGTTAGAAACTAACTGGGGGCTGGGTTTTATTATCAAAGTTATAAAAGCTGTGGCAATGTTATTATCTTTTTATGATACTAAGCGTGGCTAGTGTTTTTATCTTTTTTAAGAAACAAATTTTTTTTGGGCTAGGGGTTTTTAATCTATTTTAAAGATAAAATTTGTGGTTTTAAGTGTTATTATCTATGTTTAAATTTTTAATTGTGGCTGTGTTTTATTATTTTATATACAAAGGGTTGGGGCAGTTTTTATTATCAAATGTTTTTGAAAAAATAAGTTGGGCTAGTGTTTTTAAATTGTTTGATACTAATTGTGGCTGTGTTATTTTTAATGTTAGGGTCTAATTTGTGGCTAGTTTATTATTTTGTTATGATACAAAGGGTGGCTAGTGTTTTAAATCTTTTTTTGTTTACTAAGTTGGGTAGGTTATTACTTTTTTAAATACTAAGGGGTGGCTATGTTTTATTTTGTTATAAATACTAAGTTGGGCTAGTGTTTTTAAATCTAGGGGTTATGATACAAAGTTGGGGGTAGGTTATTATTTTGTTTTTGTACTGTTTGGCTAGTTTTTAATTTATCAAATGTTAGATACTAATTGTGGTAGTGTTATTATTTTGTTATATACTAAGTTGTGGCTATTTGTTATTATCTATTTAAAGATACTAAGCGGGGTTTGTTTTAAATTTCTTTTAAAGGGATACTAAAGTTGGGGCTAGTTTTTAATTTTTCTATTTTAAAAAACCCTTAATGTGGCTAGTTTATTCTTTGTTAGGGAATTTTAAAAGGCTGGGGGCTAGTGTTTTTAAATCAAAGTTATCTAAGTTTTGGCTAGTTTTTATTTCATGTTATAACAAAGTTGTGGCTAGTGTTATTATTTATGTTATGATACAAATTTTTGTGGTATGTTTTTATCTATGTTTATCCCAAAGGGTTTGGCTATTTTTATTATCTATGTTTATAAATCAAATTTTTGGGGCTAGTGTTATTATCTATTTTATGATATTTAAGTTGTGGCTGTGTTTTATCTTGTTTTAAAAGGATACAAAGGTGGTAGTGTTTTTATTTTGTTATGATACTAATTTTGTGGCAAGGGGTTATTATCTTGTTATGTACTAAGTGTGGCAAAGGTTTTATCTTTTTTTATGTACAAAGGTGGTAGGTTATTATCTATGTTATGATAAAAATTTTTGGGTTTATGTTTTATTTTTTTTTGAAAATTTAAGTTTGGCTAGTGTTAATTTTTTTTTATTTATGATACTAAGTTGTGGCTGGTTTTTAAAAATCTTGTTATGAAAACAAAGTTGGGGGCTAGGTTATTATCTATGTTATGTTTACAAAGGGCGGGGCCCTATTGTTATTATCTTTTTAAAATTACTAAGTTGGGTAGTGTTATTATCTATGTTATGGGGGGGGGGGGGTTTTTTTAAATTTTTTATAAACCCCTGGGGTAGGGGTTATTTTTCAAAGTTATAAATACTAAGTTGGGGCTAGTGTTTTTATCTATTTATTGAACTAAGCTGGGGGTTTAGTTTTAAATTACAAATTTTTTAATGATACTAAGTTTGTCCCTAGTTTTAAAATCTTTGTTATGATACAAAGTTGTGGCTGGTTATTTTTCAATGTTATGATACTAAGTTGTGGCTAGTGTTTTTATCTATGTTATTTTTTAATTTTGGGGGGGCTAGTTTTATTATTTTATGTTTAAAACTAAGTTTTGGCTAGTGTTTTTAAATCTTGTTATAAATACTACCTGTGGCTGGGTGTTATTATCTATTTTTATATACTAAGTTGGGCTAGTGTTATTATCTAGTTATGAAACTAAGCTGGTTTGTGTTATTTTCTATGTTATGATACAAGTTGGGGGCTGTGTTTTAAATCTATGTTTTATAAGTTTTTGGCTAGTGTTATTATCTTGTTTAATACAAAGTTTGTGGCTAGTGTTATTATCTATTTTATACAAAGTTGTGGCTAGTGTTATTATCTATGTTTTTTTACAAAGGGTTGTGGTAGGGTTATTTCTTTTATTTTACAAAGTTGTGGCTGGGTGTTATTATCTATGTTTTTGATACTAAGCGGTGGCAGGTTTTTATCTTGTTATGATACAAATTTGTGGTAGTGTTTTTATCAATGTTATGATACTAAGTTGGGGTTAGTTTTTAATTATTTTATGTTAAAACTAAGTTGTGGCAAGTGTTTTTAATCTTGTTTAAATATTTAAGGGCTGGGGGGCTGTGTTTTATCTATTTTTATGATTAATTGTGGCTAGTGTTTTTATCTTGTTAGAAACAAAAGTTGTGGCTAGTGTTATTATCAATTTTAAGAACAAAGCTGGGGCTAGTGTTTTTATCTTTTTTTAATACTAAGGGGTGGCTAGTTTATTATAAAATTTTAAGGAAATAAAAACGGGCAGTTTTTAAAGAACCCCTTGGGGGCCGGTTTAAAACTAATTAATGTCCAATTTTGGGGCTGGTTTATTTTCTTTGTTTTTAATTTAACTGGTGGTTTGGGAAATCAAGTTTCAAAAAATAAAAAACAAATTCCAAACCCTTTAGGGACCCCAATTTTTAAACCTCCATAACGGGGAACTTTATTCCCGCCGCAAAAGGGATTCATATTTTCCAAAATTTTAATCCAATATAAAAAGGCCTTAAACCCCCTAAATTTAAAGGGGGCTGTCCCCCCTCCCCATAAAACCCTAAACAAAACCCCTAACCCAAAATTCCCCTTTTTACTTTTCCCCACCCCAAATTTTCCCCACACACAATTGAAAATTACCCCGCCCCCCCACCCACAACCCGTATAAAAGCCCACCCCCCAAACCCAAATTAAAAACCCCCCCACCTTCACCCCTAGGGCCGAAAATAAAAGGGTAACCCCGGCAGTCCCCAACGGGCCCCATACTACCCACGCCTTTTCTCAAAACCAAAAATTTACCCAAAAAGTGGAAACCCCCTTTCCCAAATTTACCCCTACATACCCCTGGGAACCTTTCATTTTACCAAATTAAAAATTTGGAAATTTCCCCCTTGCAACTTTAGGGAAAAGATGCATAAAATTTTCCCCGGGAAAAACCCCAAAGAAAAACCTGGAGAACAAAATCTCCCTAAAACTGAATCTCAGTATGAGAACAAGAAGCTTGAAAAAGACACTGCTAAAATAAGCAGGGGTTTTGGTGTGATAACTTGAAAAAAAAAATAGAAAAGGGGGTTGAGGGGCCCAAAAGACTCTTAAAACAGCCCCCCTTTGATTTTTAAAAGAAGCCAAACTTTTGTTCGAAAACCCCGGGTTTGGGGTTTAGACAGCCCCTTAGAGGACGGTGGACCCAAGCCTCCACTACACCTAGTGAAATGAACCCTTGTGCCCCTTCAGCCCTGTGTAGAGCTTTTTTAAGTTTCACTCTTGGTACCTTTTCCCCGAACTTCCTCCTTTGTTACGAGCTTTTATCATTTTTCCCTCTGTGTAGAGTTTTAAAAATTTCCCAATCGGGTGTAGAGCTTTTTTCATGTTTCCTCGGGTTAGAGTTTATCATTTTTCCCACTCTTTAAGCTTTATCATGTTTCACCCTGTGTAGACTTTATCATGTTTCACTTGTGAAAGTTTTAATTTTTTTTCACTCTGGGGGTAGAGCTTTACATTTTCATCTGTGTGGGTTTTAAAACCAGTTTCACTTTGTAGAGTTTTATAAATTTTTTTCACTCTGTGTAGAGTTTTCTTTTTAAGGGAAATTTTTCCCTCTTTTTTAGAGCTTTTCTGTTTCACTCTGGGGAAAAGAGTTTTATACATTTTTCCCCCTGTGTAGAGTTTTTACAAGTTTCCCCCCGGGGAAAAGAGCTTTTTTAATTTTCATTTTCTGTGTAGAGCTTACCCCATGTTTCCATCTGTGTAGAGCTTTAATAAATTTTTCCATTTCTGTGAAGGCTTTTTTAAGTTTCATCTGGTAAGCTTTATCTTGTTTCCCCCTCGGGTTGAGTTTTTACAAGTTTCACTTGTGAAAAGTTTTATCATGTTTTCACTCTGTGTAGAGTTTTAAAATTTTTCATTTGTGTAGGCTTTAAAATTTTTCCCACTCTGTTTAGTTTTTATTAATTTCACTCCTGTGTAGACCTTTATCTGTTTCACTCTGGGGAGATTTTTAAACCCAAGTTTCATCAATTTTTGGGGAGCTTTATCATGTTTTCTTGGGGAAAAAGCTTTTTTAAATTTTCCCTGTGTTGAGCTTTAAGTTTCCCTCTTTGAAGAGCTTTTAAATTTTTAAACCTCTGGGGTAGAGCTTTTTTAATTTTTCACCCCCTTTAAAAAGCTTAATTTTTTTTCCTCTGTGTAGAAGCTTTATCATTTTTTAACTCGTGTAAGCTTTATCATGTTTCACTTTTTAGAGCTTATAAAGTTTCCTCTTTTAAGAGCTTTATAAATTTTTCCCCTCGGGTGTAGGCTTTTTAAGTTTCACTCGTGTAAAAGTTTTAAACAAGTTTCACCTCTGGGGTAGGTTTATATTTTTTAAACTCGGGTTAGGCTTTATCTTGTTTAAACTTTTGGAGGCTTTTATGTTTCACTCTTTTTAGGTTTTTATCATTTTTCCCCTTGTTTAAAAGTTTTAAAAAATTTTTCCCACTCTTGAAGAGCTTTAAAAATTTTCACTGTGTAGATTTTTGTTCATTGTTTTACTTTCCTGTGTAGAGCTTTAAAAAATTTTCCACTCTTTTGTAAGCTTTAAAATGTTTCACTCTGGTAGAGTTTTAATTAATTTTCACTCTGTGTAGGCTTTATCTTGTTTCCTCTGGGTAGAGCTTTATCGTTTTAACTCTGGTAGAGTTTTAAAATTATGTTTCCCCTTGTTGAGCTTAAAAAAAGTTTCACTCTGTGTAGGGGCCCTTGAATTTTTGTTTCATTTCTTTTTAAAAGCTTTATTAAGGTTTTCATTTGTGTGGGAGCTTTAAAAAAATTTTCCCCCCTGTTAGAGTTTAAAAAGTTTTCACTCTGTTAGAGTTTTAAATGTTTAAACTCGGAAAATAGAACTTTTAATTTTTTGGTTTAAACCCCTGTGTAGAGCTTTATCATTTTTTTCCCCTTGGGGTGGGAGCTTTAAACGTTTTCCTTTTGTAGAGCTTTAAAAGTTTCACTCTGTGTGAGTTTTAAACGTTTTCCCTTGGGAAAAGCTTTATCTTTTTTCACTCTGTGTAAAACCCTTTAAAATTTTCCCATTTCGGTGTAAAAGCTTTATCATGTTTCATTTGTGAAAGGCTTTTTTAAGTTTCACTCTGTTTTAACTTTTAATTTTCACTCTTTGTAGAGCTTTTTTAAGTTTCATTTCTAGAGTTTTTATAATTTTCCTTTTGTAGGCTTTACCCTGTTTCACTCTTGTAGACTTATCGTTGTTTCACTCTGTTTTGAGTTTTATCTTTTTTCCCACCTGTGTGGAGCTTTAACTTTTCCCCCCCTGTGTAGAGTTAAAAAAAATTTTCCCTTTGTGTAGAGCTTTATCATTTTCCCAATCTGTGTAAGATTTTTTTTCCCCCCCTTAAACATTTTTAAACTCTGTGTGAGCTTTTTTATTTTTTCACTCGGGTTAGGCTTTAAAAAAAAAGGTTTCCCATTTTAGGGGCTTTATAAAGGGGTTTCACCCGGGGTGTAAAACTTTTAAAATTGGTTTCCCCTTTCTGTTTAAAAAACCCCTTTATAATGTTTCCCCAACCGGGGGTGGGTAAAAACCCCCTTTATAAAATGTTTTAAATTCTGGAAAAAGGGTTTTTCCCCCATTTTAAAAATTCCCTTTTAAAAAGACCCCTTAATCGTTTATCTGGGGTAAGGGGTTTAAGGGTTTCTCTGAAGGAGTTTAAATCAAATGGTTTCCCTCTTTTTTTTTAAAGGTTAGATTTTTTAAACGAAAAAAGGAATCATGGAAAAATTGGTTCTCGGAAAAAATTTTGCAAAATTTTTAAAAATTGGTTATAAAAAGGGGAAAAAAAGGCCAGGGGTTCCCATAAACCCGGTTTTAAAAAGGCAAATACAGGGTTTTTCCCGTTTTAAAAATCCCATTATAACCCCTTAAAGACCGAATTATCAAAGGAGGGTCAAGAGGCCAGGGGTTTCCCATAAAATGAGAAAGGTCGTAATACGGAAATACCCCGGTTTCCCGTCTTAAACCCCATGTATAAGCCACTTAGAAATTTCCGGGGAAAGGGGGGGGCCCAAAAAAAGAAAGGATCTTTAATACGGAAAAAAAATTTTTTTCCAAAAAAAAACCCTTTTTTCCGTTTTAAAAAAAAAAAAATTTCCCCAAAAAATTTTTTTAAAAAAAAAACCCCCCCCCAAAAAAACCCTTTTTTTAAAAAACAAACCCCCCTGCCTCCCGGGGGGTTTTTTTTTTTTTTTTAAACCCTAAAAACCCCTTTTTAAAAACCCCCTTCCCCCCCCTTTCCCCCCTTTTTTTCCCCCAAAAACCCCCCAAAAAAAAAAAAGGGGGTTTTTTCCCCCGGGGGCCCCCCCCCCCCCTTTAAAAACCCCAAACCCAAAAAACCCAAAAACCCCGGGGGAAAAAAACCCCCCTTTTTTTCCCCCCAAAACCCCCCCCCCCTTTTCCCTTCCCCCCAAAAAACCCCTTTTTCCCCCTTTTTTTTTTTAAAAAATTTTAAAAAAACCCCCTTTTTGGGGGGGAAAAAAAACCCCCCCCCCTTTTTCCCCCCAAAAAACAAAATTTGAAACCCCCCCAAAAAAAAAAACAAACCCCCAAAAGTTTCCAAAAACCCCCCCCAAAAAAAATTTTTTGGGGGGGGAAAAAGAACCAAAAAAGGGGTTTTTTTTTTTTCCCCTTAAAAAAAAAAAAATCCAAAAACCCGGGGAAAAACCCCTTAAACCCAAAAACCCCCCCCCTTTTTTCCCCCCCCCCCTTTTTTTTTTCCCCCCCCTTTTTTTTAATTTTAAACCCCCCCCCCAAATTTCCCCCCCGGGGGAAAAAAAATTTTTAAAAATTTAAAAACCCCCCCAAACCCCCCCAAAAAACCCAAATTTTTTCCCCCCCCCTTTTTCCCCCCCTTTTTTCCCCCCCCCCCCCCCCCCCCCCCCCCCTTTCCCCTTTCCCCCCCTTTTCCCTCTCCCCCCCCCAAAAGCTTTTCCCCCCCCTTTACCCCCCCCCCCCCCCCCCTTTTTTCCCCCCCCCCCCCTTCCCCCCCCCTTTTCCCCTTCCCCCCCCTTTTAAATCCCCCCCCCAAAAAAATTTCCCCTTTAAAAAAAAAATTTTTTAAAAAAAAAAATTAAATTTTAAAAAAATTTTTTTTGGGGAAAAACCCCCTTTTTTTTTTTCCCCGGGGAATTTCCCAAAGGGGAAAAACCCCAAAAAACCCCTTTAAAAACCCCAACCCAAAAAAACCCGGGGGGCCCCCCAAAAAAAAAAACCCCCCCCTTGTTGGGCCCCCCCGGGGGGGCCCCCCCCAAAAAAAAAGGGGGCCTTGGGGAAACCCCCGGGGGGAAAAAAAAACCCCCCCCAAAAAAAAAAAAAAAACCTTTAAATTTAAAAAAAAAAAACCCCCCCCCCAAAAAAAATTGTTTTTAAAACGGGGGGTTTTTTAAAAAAACCAATTTTTAAAAAAAAAAAACCCCCCCCCCCCCCCCAAAAAAACCAAAAAAAAATTTTTCCCCCCCCCCCAAAAACCCCCCCCAAAAAAAAAACCCCCAAAAAAAAAACCCCCCCCCCCCCCAAAACCCCCAAAAACCCAAATTTAAAAAAACCCAACCCCCCAAAAAACCAAAACCCCAAAAAAAAACCCCCCCAAAAAAAAAAAACCCCCCCCCCCCCCCCCCCCCCCCCCAAAAAAAAAAACCCCCCCCCCCCCCCCCCCCCCCAAAAAACCCCCCCAAAAAAAAAACCCCCCCCCCCCCCCAAACCCCACCCCGCCCCCCCCCCCCCCCCCCCAAAAAACCCCCCCCCCCCCAAAAAACCCCCCCCCCCCACCCCCCCCCTTTCCCCCCCCCCCCCAAACCCCCCCCGGCCCCCAAAAAAAACCCCCCCCCCCAAAAAACCCCCCCCCAAAAAAAAAAACCCCAAAAAAAAACCCCCCCCCCCCCAAAAACCCCCCAAAAAAAAACCCCCCCCACACCCAAAAACCCCCCCCCCCAAAAAAAAAAAAAATCCCCAAAAACCCCCCAAAAAAAAACCCCCCCCCCCCCCCCCCCCCCCCCCCCCCCCCCCCCCCCCTTTTTTTCCCCCCCCCCCCCCTTTTTTCCCCCCCCCCCCCCCTTTTTTTTTCCCCCCCCCCCCCCCCCCCCGGGGCCCCCCAAACCCCAAACCCCCCCGCTTTTTTCCCCCCCCCCCCCCCCCCCCAAAAAAAAACCCCCCCCCCCCCCTTTCCCCCCAAAAAAAGCCCCCCCCCCAAAAAACCCCCCCCCCAAACCCCCCCCCCCCCCCCCCCCCCCCCCCCAAAACCCCCCCCCCCCCCCCCCCCCCCCCCCCCCCCCCCCCCCCCCTTTTTCCCCCAAAAAAAACCCCTTTTAAAAATTTTTTTCTTTTTTGGGGGGGGGGGGGGTTTTTTTTTTTTTTTTTTTAAAATTTTAAAAAAAATAAAAAATTTTAAAAAAAAAAAAAAAAAAAAAAAAAAAATTTTAAAAAAAAAAAAAAAAAAAAAAAAAAAAAAAAAAAAAAAAAAAAAACCCCCCCCCCACAATTTTTCCCCCAAAAACCCCCCCCCCAAAAAAAAAAAAAAAAAAAAAAAACCCCCAAAAAAACCCCCAAAAAAACCCCCCCAAAAAAAAAACCCCCCAAAAAACCCCCCCCCCAAAAAAAAAAAAAAAAAACCCCCCCCCCCCCCAAAAAAAAAAACCCCCCCCCCCCCGGGGGGGGGAAAAAAAAAAACCCCCCCAAAAAAAACAAAAACCCCCCCAACCCAAAAAAACCCCCCCAAAAAATTTGGGAAAACCCCAAAAAAACCCCCTAAAACCCAAACCCCCCCCCCAAACAACCCAACCCCCCAAAAAAAAAAAAAACACAACACACACCCCAAAAAACAAACCCCCACACACAAACCCCCACCCCCCACCCAAAAACCAAACACACCACACACAACCCCACACCCCACACCCAAAAAACCCCCCCCCCCCCCCCCCAAAAAAAAAAAAAAAAAAACCCCCCCCCCAAAACCCCAAAAAAAAACCCCCCCCCACACAACACCCCACCCACCCACACCCCCCAAAAAAAACACCCCCCCACCCCCCCAAAAACCCCCAAAAACACCCCCACACACAAACAAACCCCCCCCCACACAAACCCCAAAAAAAAAACCCCCCCCCCCAAAACACCCACAACCCCCCCCCCACAAAACCCCCCCCCAAAAAAAAACACACCCACACACACCCAAAACCCCCAAAAACACACACACCCAAAAAAACAACCCCAAAAAACCCCCCCACACAAACAACCCCACCCCCCAAAAAAAAACACACCAAACCCAAAACACAACCCCACCCCCCCAACCCCCCCCCCCCCACAAAACCCCCCCCCCAAAAAACCCCCCCCCCCCCCACACCAAAAACCCCCCCCCCACACCCCCCCCCAAAAAAAACACACCAAAAAAAAACCCCCCCCCCACACACACAACCCCCCACACACACACACAACAAAACCCACAACCAAACCCCCCCACACACACCCCACACCAAACCCCAAAAAACCCCCCCACACACACACCAAAAAAAACCCCCCACCCCACCAAACCCCCACCAAAAAAAACACACACAAAAAACACCCAAAAAAAAAACCCCCCCCCCAAAAAACCCCCCCACAAAAACCAAAACCACACCCACAAACCCCCACACACACCCACACACACAACCCCCCCCCAAAAAAAAAAACACACACCCACACAAAAAAAAACCCCCCCCCACACACCCCCCAAAAAAAAACACACACCACACAAAACCCCCCCCCCACACAAACCCCCCCACCCCCCCACACACACACCCCACAAACACACCCACAACCCAAAAAAACCCCCCCCCAAAAAAAACCCCAAAAAACACACCCCCCCCCACACCAAAACAACCCCAAAAAACACACACACACCCAAAAACAAAAAAACCCCCCCCCCAAAAAAAAACCCCCCACCCCCAAAAAAAAAACACCCCCCCACCCAAAAACAAAACCCAAAAAAAACACCCACACCCCCCAAAAAAACCCCCCCCCCCCCCCACCCCCAAAAAAAAAACCCCCACAACCCCCCACACCCCAAAAAAAAACCCCCCCCCCAACACAACCCCACCCAAAAAAAAAACCCCCCCCACCCAACCCCCCCCCCCCCCCAAAACACACCCACACCCCCACCCCCCCCCCCCCAAAAAAAACCCCCCCCAAAAACCCCCCCCCAAACCCCCCCCAAAAAACCCCCCCCCAACCAAACCCCAAAAACACAAAAAAAACCCCCCAAAAAAAAAACCCAAAAAAAACCCCCCAAAAAAACAACCCCAAAAAAACCCAAAAAAAAAAAAAAAAAAAAAAAAAAAACAAAAAAAAAAAAAAAACCCCCAAAAAACCCCAAAAAAAAACACCCCCCAAAAAAAAAACCCCCCCCCCCCCCCAAAAAACCCCCCCCCCCCAAAAAAAACCCCCCCCCCAAAAACCCCCCCCCCCCCCCAAAAACCCCCCCCCCCAAAAAAAAACCCCCCCCCCCAAAAAAGGGGGTTTTTCCCCCCCCCAAAAAAAAACCCCCCCCCCAAAAAAAAAACCCCCCCCCCCCCCCCCCCCCCCAAAAAACCCCAACCCCCCAAAAAAAACCCCCCCCCAAAAAAAAACCCCCAACCCCCCCAAAAAAAAAACCCCCCCCCCAAAAAAAAAACCCCCCCCCCAAAAAAAAACCCCCCCCCCCAAAAAAAAAAAAACCCCCCCCAAACCCCCAAAAAACCCCCCCCCAAAACCCCAAAAAAACCCCCCCCCAAAAAAAACCCCCCCCCCAAAAAACCCCCCCCCCAACCCCCCAAAAAACCCCCCCCCCAAAAAAAAAAACCCCCCCCAAAAAAAAAAAACCCCCCCAAAAAAACCCCCCCCCCCCAAAAAAAAAACCCCCCCCCCCCCCCAAAAAAAAAACCCCCCCCCCCAAAAAAACCCCCCCCCCCAAAAAAAACCCCCCCCCCCCAAAAAAACCCCCCAACCCCCAAAAAACCCCCCCCAACCCCCAAAAAAACCCCCCCCCCCCCAAAAAAAAAAAAAAAACCCCCCCCCAAAAACACACCCACACCACACACCACACACCACACACACCCCAACACCATACACACCCACACACACACACACACACCACACACACACACACACACACACACACCACACACACACACCACACACACACTGCCTGGGCGGTGCCACACACACTACGACCCCGTCAATCTAGTCTACGCCGTGGTCTGGCACCTCTGCACAGGTGCCAGTGCACACAACTGAGACAATACCTTTGTAAAATACAAGGAAATGGCAAGACCGAACTCAAGAGACCTTTAGAAAAGACCAAAAACGAATACAGCCTTTGAAAGGCCGAATATATATATTATATATATATATATATATATATATATATATATATATATATATATATATATATATATATGGTAGGTGGTGGTCAGTCCCTCAGTTATGGTAGAAGGTTGTCAGTCCCTCAGTCATGGTAGAAGGTGGTCAGTCCCTCAGTCATGGTAGAAGGTGGTCAGTCCTCAGTCAGGGTAGAAGGTGGTCAGTCCCTCATTTCATGGTAGAAGGTGGCCAGTCCCTCAGTCGTGGTAGAAGGTGGTCAGTCCTCAGTTATGGTAGAAGGTTGTCAGTCCCTCAGTCATGGTAGAAGGTGGTCAGTCCCCCCAGTCATGGTAGAAGGTGGTCAGTCCCTCAGTCATGGTAGAAGGTGGTCAGTCCCTCAGTCATGGTAGAAGGTGGTCAGTCCCTCAGTCATGGTAGAAGGTGGTCAGTCCCTCAGTCATGGTAGAAGGTTGTCAGTCCCTCAGTCATGGTAGAAGGTGGTCAGTCCCTCAGTCATGGTAGAAGGTGGTCAGTCCCTCAGTCATGGTAGAAGGTGGTCAGTCCCTCAGTCATGGTAGAAGGTGGTCAGTCCCTCAGTCATGGTAGAAGGTTGTCAGTCCCTCAGTCATGGTAGAAGGTTGTCAGTCCCTCAGTCATGGTAGAAGGTTGTCAGTCCCTCAGTCATGGTAGAAGGTTGTCAGTCCCTCAGTCATGGTAGAAGGTTGTCAGTCCCTCAGTCATGGTAGAAGGTTGTCAGTCCCTCAGTCATGGTAGAAGGTTGTCAGTCCCTCAGTCATGGTAGAGGTTGTCAGTCCCTCAGTCATGGTAGAAGGTGGTCAGTCCCTCAGTCATGGTTTAGAAGGTGGTCAGTCCCTCAGTCATGGTAGAAGGTTGTCAGTCCCTCAGTCATGGTAGAAGGTGGTCAGTCCCTCAGTCATGGTAGAAGGTGGTCAGTCCCTCAGTCATGGTAGAAGGTGGTCAGTCCCTCAGTCATGGTAGGTGGTCAGTCCCTCAGTCGTGGTAGAAGGTGGTCAGTCTCTCAGTCATGGTAGAAGGTGGTCAGTCCCTCAGTCGTGGTAGGTGGTCAGTCCCTCAGTCGTGGTAGAAGGTGGTCAGTCCCTCAGTCGTGGTAGAAGGTGGTCAGTCCCTCAGTTATGGTAGAAGGTGTTCAGTCCCTCAGTCATGGTAGGTGGTCAGTCCCTCAGTCGTGGTAGAAGGTGGTCAGTCTCTCAGTCATGGTAGAAGGTGGTCAGTCCCTCAGTCATGGTAGAAGGTGGTCAGTCCCTCAGTCGTGGTAGAAGGTGGTCAGTCCCTCAGTCGTGGTAGAAGGTGGTCAGTCCCTCAGTCATGGTAGAAGGTGTTCAGTCCCTCAGTCATGGTAGGTGGTCAGTCCCTCAGTCGTGGTAGAAGGTGGTCAGTCTCTCAGTCATGGTAGAAGGTGGCCAGTCCCTCAGTCGTGGTAGAAGGTGGCCAGTCCCTCAGTCATGATAGAAGGTGGTCAGTCCCTCAGTCATGGTAGAAGGTGGTCAGTCCCTCAGTCATGGTAGAAGGTGGTCAGTCCCTCAGTCATGGTAGAAGGTGGTCAGTCCCTCAGTCATGGTAGAAGGTGGTCAGTCCCTCAGTCATGGTAGAAGGTGGTCAGTCCCTCAGTCATGATAGAAGGTGGTCAGTCCCTCAGTCATGGTAGAAGGTGGTCAGTCCCTCAGTCATGATAGAAGGTGGTCAGTCCCTCAGTCATGGTAGAAGGTGGTCAGTCCCTCAGTCATGATAGAAGGTTGTCAGTCCCTCAGTCATGGTAGAAGGTGGCCAGTCCCTCAGTCATGGTAGAAGGTGGCCAGTCCCTCAGTCATGGTAGAAGGTGGTCAGTCCCTCAGTCATGGTAGAAGGTGGCCAGTCCCTCAGTCGTGGTAGAAGGTGGTCAGTCCCTCAGTCATGGTAGAAGGTGGTCAGTCCCTCAGTCATGGTAGAAGGTGGCCAGTCCCTCAGTCGTGGTAGAAGGTGGTCAGTCCCTCAGTCGTGGTAGAAGGTGGTCAGTCCCTCAGTCATGGTAGAAGGTGGTCAGTCCCTCAGTCATGGTAGAAGGTGGTCAGTCCCGGAACCTTGATCTGCTGAAGCCACTGGTGGTCGAAATGTGTTCATAACATATTATTCCCAAGTGTTGAACACATGTCTTGTTCAGTAACTATGGAGAACATCGGGACAGACAGTAGAACAGATTTTAGATCACTCTGAGAGAGAGAGAGAGAGAGAGAGAGAGAGAGAGAAGAGAGAGAGAGAGAGAGAGAGAGAGAGAGAGAGAGAGAGGTGGATCAACCAGTGTCACTGTTATTACTGGGATTACTGAAGGATACTAGGATATTTGAAGGATACCTGGGGAATAGCTGGAGAGGGTTTTGGTGGCAACGCCCCCGCGGCTCGGGCTGTGACCAGGCCTCGTGGTTGATCAGTGTCTGGTCAACCAGGCTGTTGCTGCTGACCGCAAGTAAACCGACGTGCGAACCACGGCCCAGCTGGTCAGTTACTGAGTTTGTGTCTGTCCAGCGCCTTCTTGAAGACAGCCAGGGGTCTTGACAGTCAGGAGTCTTGACAGCCAGGCGTCTTGACAGCCAGGGGTCTTGACAGCCATGGGTCTTGACAGCCATGGGTCTTGACAGCCAGGCGTCTTGACAGCCAGGGGTCTTGACAGCCAGGGGTCTTGACAGCCAGGGGTCTTGACAGCCAGGCGTCTTGACAGCCAGGCGTCTTGACAGCCAGGGGTCTTGACAGCCAGGGGTCTTGACAGCCAGGGGTCTTGACAGCCAGGGGTCTTGACAGCCAGGGGTCTTGACAGCCAGGGGTCTTGAAGACAGCCAGGAGTCTTGAAGACAACCAGGGGTCTTGAAGACAACCAGGGGTCTTGAAGACAACCAGGGGTCTTGAAGACAACCAGGGGTCTTGAAGACAACCAGGGGTCTTGAAGACAACCAGGGTTCTTGAAGACAACCAGGGGTCTTGAAGATAACCAGGGGTCTTGAAGACAACCAGGGGTCTTGAAGACAACCAGGAGTCTTGAAGATAACCAGGGGTCTTGAAGACAACCAGGGGTCTTGAAGACTACCAGGAGTCTTGATAACCAGTGGTCTTGAAGACGGCCAGGGGTCTATTGGTAATCCTTATTATTATGTATGCTGGGAGGCAATTGAACAGTCTTGGGCCCCTGACACTTACTGTGTTGTCTCTCAGTGTACTCGTGACACCTCTGCTTTTCACTGGGAGAATGTTGCATCGTCTCCCAAGTCTTTTGCTTTCGTAGTGAGTGATTTTCGTGTGCAAGTTTGGTACTAATCCCTCTAGGATTTTCCAAGTGTATATTATTATGTATCTTTCTCGCCTGCGTTCCAGGGAATACAAATCAAGGGCCTTAAATCGTTCCCATTAATTTTGATGCTTTATCGTAGTTATGTGTGCCGTGAAAGTTCGTTGTACATTCTCCAGGTCTGCAATGTTGCCAACCTTGAAGGTGGCAGTTAGTGTGCAGTAATATTCTAGCCTAGAGAGAAGCGATCTGAAGAGTCATCATGGGCTTGGCATCCCTAGTTCTGAAGGTTCTCATTATCCATCCTGTCATTTTTCTAGCAGATGTGATTGATGAAAGTTAAGACACTTGTGCAACATCTGGGTATCTTTATTGTAGACGTTTCGCCGTCCAGTGGCTTTATCAATACAAATTCTAGGACATAATAAGAAAACAGAAGAACTATATACAAAAGATGAGGTAATCAGTCCCTCAGCCTTGAAGGTGGTGCTTAGACCACCGTGGTTGTAGAGACTCTGAAGCACAGGTCTCTGAAAGTGAGATCTCTGACATGATCACTCCCAGGTCTTTCACATTAGTATTTCGCTCTACTGTGTGGTTGAAATTTTTTTAATACTCCGATACAGTTAAAATTTCCTCGAGTTTTGTAGTGTCTGCAATGTCTGCCTGGAGTCTTGTAGTGTCTGCAATGTCTGCCTGGAGTCTTGTAGTGTCTGCAATGTCTGCCTGGAGTCTTGTAGTGTCTGCAATGTCTGCCTGGAGTCTTGTAGTGTCTGCAGTGTCTGCCTGGAGTCTTGTAGTGTCTGCAATGTCTGCCTGGAGTCTTGTAGTGTCTGCAATGTCTGCCTGGAGTCTTGTAGTGTCTGCAATGTCTGCCTGGAGTCTTGTAGTGTCTGCAGTGTCTGCCTGGAGTCTTGTAGTGTCTGCAGTGTCTGCCTGGAGTCTTGTAGTGTCTGCAGTGTCTGCCTGGAGTCTTGTAGTGTCTGCAATGTCTGCCTGGAGTCTTGTAGTGTCTGCAATGTCTGCCTGGAGTCTTGTAGTGTCTGCAATGTCTGCCTGGAGTCTTGTAGTGTCTGCAATGTCTGCCTGGAGTCTTGTAGTGTCTGCAGTGTCTGCCTGGAGTCTTGTAGTGTCTGCAATGTCTGCCTGGAGTCTTGTAGTGTCTGCAGTGTCTGCCTGGAGCCTGTGTTGTGTCTGCAATGTCTGCCTGGAGTCTTGTAGTGTCTGCAGTGTCTGCCTGGAGTCTTGTAGTGTCTGCAATGTCTGCCTGGAGTCTTGTAGTGTCTGCAGTGTCTGCCTGGAGTCTTGTAGTGTCTGCAATGTCTGCCTGGTGTCTTGTAGTGTCTGCAGTGTCTGCCTGGAGCCTTGTAGTGTCTGCAATGTCTGCCTGGAGTCTTGTAATGTCTGCAATGTCTGCCTGGAGTCTTGTAGTGTCTGCAATGTCTGCCTGGAGTCTTGTAGTGTCTGCAATGTCTGCCTGGAGTCTTGTAGTGTCTGCAATGTCTGCCTGGAGTCTTGTAGTGTCTGCAATGTCTGCCTGGAGTCTTGTAGTGTCTGCAATGTCTGCCTGGAGTCTTGTAGTGTCTGCAGTGTCTGCCTGGAGTCTTGTAGTGTCTGCAATGTCTGCCTGGAGTCTTGTAGTGTCTGCAATGTCTGCCTGGAGTCTTGTAGTGTCTGCAATGTCTGCCTGGAGTCTTGTAGTGTCTGCAGTGTCTGCCTGCAGTCTTGTAGTGTCTGCAATGTCTGCCTGGAGTCTTGTAGTGTCTGCAATGTCTGCCTGGAGTCTTGTAGTGTCTGCAATGTCTGCCTGGAGTCTTGTAGTGTCTGCAATGTCTGCCTGGAGTCTTGTAGTGTCTACAGTGTCTGCCTGGAGTCTTGTAGTGTCTGCAATGTCTGCCTGGAGTCTTGTGTTGGTCTGCAATGTCTGCCTGGAGTCTTGTAGTGTCTGCAATGTCTGCCTGGAGTCCCTTTTAGTGTCTGCAATGTCTGCCTGGAGTCTTGTAGTGTCTGCAATGTCTGCCTGGAGTCTTGTAGTGTCTGCAATGTCTGCCTGGAGTCTTGTAGTGTCTGCAGTGTCTGCCTGGAGTCTTGTAGTGTCTGCAATGTCTGCCTGGAGTCTTGTAGTGTCTGCAATGTCTGCCTGGAGTCTTGTAGTGTCTACAGTGTCTGCCTGGAGTCTTGTAGTGTCTGCAATGTCTGCCTGGAGTCTTGTAGTGTCTGCAGTGTCTGCCTGGAGTCTTGTAGTGTCTGCAATGTCTGCCTGGAGTCTTGTAGTGTCTGCAATGTCTGCCTGGAGTCTTGTAGTGTCTGCAGTGTCTGCCTGGAGTCTTGTAGTGACTGCAATGTCTGCCTGGAGTCTTGTTTGTGTCTGCAGTGTCTGCCTGGAGTCTTGTAGTGTCTACAGTGTCTGCCTGGAGTCTTGTAGTGTCTGCAATGTCTGCCTGGAGTCTTGTAGTGTCTACAGTGTCTGCCTGGAGTCTTGTAGTGTCTGCAATGTCTGCCTGGAGTCTTGTAGTTCTGCAATGTCTGCTGGAGTCTTGCAGTGTCTGCAATGTCTGCCTGGAGTCTTGTAGTGTCTGCAATGTCTGCCTGGAGTCTTGTAGTGTCTACAGTGTCTGCCTGGAGTCTTGTAGTGTCTGCAATGTCTGCCTGGAGTCTTGTAGTGTCTGCAATGTCTGCCTGGAGTCTTGTAGTGTCTGCAATGTCTGTCTGGAGTCTTGTAGTGTCTGCAATGTCTGCCTGGAGTCTTGTAGTGTCTGCAATGTCTGCCTGGAGTCTTGTAGTGTCTGCAGTGTCTGCCTGGAGTCTGGTAGTGTCTGCAATGACTGCCTGGAGTCTTGTAGTGTCTGCAATGTCTGCCTGGAGTCTTGTAGTGTCTGCAATGTCTGCCTGGAGTCCCTTTTAGTGTCTGCAATGTCTGCCTGGAGTCTTGTAGTGTCTGCAGTGTCTGCCTGGAGTCTTGTAGTGTCTGCAGTGTCTGCATGGAGTCTTGTAGTGTCTGCAATGTCTGCCTGGAGTCTTGTAGTGTCTGCAATGAAGCCTGGAGTCTTGTAGTGTCTGCAGTGTCTGCCTGGAGCCTTGTAGTGTCTGCAATGTCTGCCTGGAGTCTTGTAGTGTCTGCAATGTCTGCCTGGAGTCTTGTAGTGTCTGCAGTGTCTGCCTGGAGTCTTGTAGTGTCTGCAATGTCTGCCTGGAGTCTTGTAGTGTCTGCAGTGTCTGCCTGGAGCCTTGTAGTGTCTGCAGTGTCTGCCTGGAGCCTTGTAGTGTCTGCAATGTCTGCCTGGAGTCTTGTAGTGTCTGCAGTGTCTGCCTGGAGCCTTGTAGTGTCTGCAATCTCTGCCTGGAGTCTTGTAGTGTCTGCAATGTCTGCCTGGAGTCTTGTAGTGTCTGCAATGTCTGCCTGGAGTCTTGTAGTATCTGCAGTGTCTGCCTGGAGTCTTGTAGTCTCTGCAATGTCTGCCTGGAGTCTTGCAGTGCCTGCAGTGTCTGCCTAGAGTCTTGCAGTGTCTGCAATATCTGCCTGGAGTCTTGTAGTGTCTGCAATGTCTGCCTGGAGTCTTGTAGTGTCTGCAATGTCTGCCTGGAGTCTTGCAGTGTCTGCAATGTCTGCCTGGAGTCTTGTATCTGCAATGTCTGCCTGGAGTCTTGCAGTGTCTGCAATGTCTGCCTGGAGTCTTGCAGTGTCTGCAATGTCTGCCTGGAGTCTTGTAGTGTCTGCAGTGTCTGCCTGGAGTCTTGTATTGTCTGCAATGTCTGCCTGGAGTCTTGCAGTGTCTGCAATGTCTGCCTGGAGTCTTGCAGTGCCTGCAGTGTCTGCCTAGAGTCTTGCAGTGTCTGCAATATCTGCCTGGAGTCTTGTAGTGTCTACAATGTCTGCCTGGAGTCTTGTAGTGTCTGCAATGTCTGCCTGGAGTCTTGCAGTGTCTGCAATGTCTGCCTGGAGTCTTGTAGTGTCTGCAATGTCTGCCTGGAGTCTTGCAGTGTCTGCAATGTCTGCCTGGAGTCTTGTAGTGTCTTCAATGTCTGGGCCCGGAGTCTTGTAGTGTCTGGGAGTGTCTGCCTGGAGTCTTGTATTGTCTGCAATGTCTGCCTGGAGTCTTGCAGTGTCTGCAATGTCTGCCTGGAGTCTTGTAGTGTCTGCAATGTCTGCCTGGAGTCTTGCAGTGTCTGCAATGTCTGCCTTGGGTCTTGTAGTGTCTGCAATGTCTGCCTGGAGTCTTGTAGTGTCTGCAATGTCTGCCTGGAGTCTTGTAGTGTCTGCAATGTCTGCCTGGAGTCTTGTAGTGTCTGCAGTGTCTGCCTGGAGTCTTGTAGTGTCTGCAATGTCTGCCTGGAGTCTTGTAGTGTCTGCAATGTCTGCCTGGAGTCTTGAAGTGTCTGCAACAATGTCTGCCTGGAGTCTTGTAGTGTCTGCAGTGTCTGCCTCGAGTCTTGTAGTGTCTGCAATGTCTGCCTGGAGTCTTGTAGTGTCTGCATTGTCTGCCTGGAGTCTTGTAGAGTCTGCAATGTCTGCCTGGAGTCTTGTAGTGTCTGCAGTGTCTGCCTGGAGTCATCTAGTGTCTGCAATGTCTGGCTGGAGTCTTGTAGTTTCTGCAATGTCTGCCTGGAGTCTTGCAGTGTCTGCCTGGAGACTTGTAGTGTCTGCAATGTCTGCCTGGAGTCTTGTAGTGTCTGCAATGTCTGCCTGGAGTCTTGTAGTGTCTGCAGTGTCTGCCTAGAGTCTTGTAGTGTCTGCAATGTCTGCCTGGAGTCTTGTAGTGTCTGCAGTGTCTGCCTGGAGTCTTGCAGTGTCTGCAATGTCTGCCTGGAGCCTTGCAGTGTCTGCAATGTCAGCCTGGAGTCTTGCAGTGTCTGCAATGTCTGCCTGGAGTCTTCTAGCGTCTGCAATGTCTGCTTGGAGTCTTGCAGTGTCTGCCTGGAGTCTTGTAGTGTCTGCAATGTCTGCCTGGAGTCTTGTAGTGTCTGCAGTGTCTGCCTGGAGTCTGGTAGTGTCTGCAATGTCTGCATGGAGTATTGTAGTGTCTGCAGTGTCTGCCTGGAGTCTGGTAGTGTCTGCAATGTCTGCCTGGAGTCTTGTAGTGTCTGCAGTGTCTGCCTGGAGTCTTGTAGTGTCTGCAATGTCTGCCTGG
This sequence comes from Cherax quadricarinatus, assembly GCF_026875155.1. Lineage (NCBI taxonomy): Eukaryota > Metazoa > Arthropoda > Malacostraca > Decapoda > Parastacidae > Cherax > Cherax quadricarinatus. The sequence goes on from NC_069493.1 coordinate 10,837,601, forward strand.
AGTCTTGTAGTGTCTGCAGTGTCTGCCTGGAGTCTTGTAGTGTCTGCAATGTCTGCCTGGAGTATTGTAGTGTCTGCAGTGTCTGCCTGGAGACTTGTAGTGTCTGCAATGTCTGCCTGGAGTCTTGCAGTGTCTGCCTGGAGTCTTGTAGTGTCTGCAATGTCTGCCTGGAGTATTGTAGTGTCTGCAGTGTCTGCCTGGAGTCTTGTAGTATCTGCAATGTCTGCCTGGAGTCTTGCAGTGTCTGCAATGTCTGCCTGGAGCCTTCCAGTGTCTGCAATGTCTGCCTGGAGTCTTGCAGTGTCTGTAATGTCTGCCTGGAGTCTTCTAGTGTCTGCAGTGTCTGCCTGGAGTCTTGCAGTGTCTGCAGTGTCTGCCTGAAGTCTTGTAGTGCTGCAATGTCTGCCTGGAGTCTTGTAGTGTCTGCAATGTCTGCCTGGAGTCTTGCAGTGTCTGCAATGTCTGCCTGAGTCTTCTAGTGTCTGCAAGGTCTGCCTGGAGCCTTGCAGTGTCTGCAATGTCTGCCTGGAGTCTTGTAGTGTCTGCAATGTCTGCCTGGAGCCTTGCAATGTCTGCAATGTCTGCCTGGAGTCTTGCAGTGTCTGCAATGTCTGCCTGGAGTCTTGCAGTGTCTGCAATGTCTGCCTGGAGTCTTGTAGTGTCTGCAATGTCTGCCTGGAGTCTTGTAGTGTCTGCAATGTCTGCCTGGAGTCTTGTAGTGTCTGCAATGTCTGCCTGGAGTCTTGTAGTGTCTGCAATGTCTGCCTGGAGCATTGCAGTGTCTGCAATGTCTGCCTGGAGTCTTGTAGTGTCTGCAATGTCTGCCTGGAGTCTTGTAGTGTCTGCAATGTCTGCCTGCAGTCTTGTAGTGTCTGCAATGTCTGTCTGGAGCCTTGTAGTGTCTGCAATGTCTGCCTGGAGTCTTGTAGTATCTGCAATGTCTGCCTGGAGTATTGTAGTGTCTGCAATGTTTGCCTGGAGTCTTGTAGTGTCTACAATGTCTGCCTGGAGTCTTGTAGTGTCTGCAATGTCTGCCTGGAGTCTTGTTGTGTCTGCAATGTCTGCCTGGAGCGTTGAAGTGTCTGCTATGTCTGCCTGGAGTCTTGTAGTGTCTGCAATGTCTGCCTGGAGTCTTGTAGTGTCTGCAATGTCTGCCTGGAGGCTTGCAGTGTCTGCAATGTCTGCCTGGAGTCTTGTAGTGTCTGCAATGTCTGCCTGGAGTCTTGCAGTGTCTCCAATGTCTGCCTCGAGCCTTGTAGTGTCTGCAATGTCCGCCTGGAGCGTTGCAGTGTCTGCAATGTCTGCCTGGAGTCTTGTAGTGTCTGCAATGTCTGCCTGGAGTCTTGCAGTGTCTGCAATGTCTGCCTCGAGCCTTGCAGTGTCTGCAATGTCTGCCTCGAGCCTTGTCGTGTCTGCAATGTCTGCCTGGAGTCTTGTAGTGTCTGCAATGTCTGCCTTGAACCTTGTAGTGTCTGCAGTGTCTGCCTGGAGCCTTGCAGTGTCTGCAATGTCTGCCTGGAGTCTTGTAGTGTCTGCAATGTCTGCCTGGAGTCTTGTAGTGTCTGCAATGTCTGCCTTGAACCTTGTAGTGTCTGCAGTGTCTGCATGGAGCCTTGTAGTGTCTGCAATGTCTGCCTTGAACCATGTAGTGTCTGCAATGTCTGCCTCGAGCCTTGTCGTGTCTGCAATGTCTGCCTGGAGTCTTGTAGTGTCTGCAATGTCTGCCTTGAACCTTGTAGTGTCTGCAGTGTCTGCCTGGAGCCTTGCAGTGTCTGCAATGTCTGCCTGGAGTCTTGTAGTGTCTGCAATGTCTGCCTGGAGTCTTGTAGTGTCTGCAATGTCTGCCTGGAGCCTTGCAGTGTCTGCAATTTCTGCGTGGAGTCTTGTACTGTCTGCAATGTCTGCCTGGAGTCTTGCAGTGTCTGCAATGTCTGCCTGGAGTCTTGCAGTGTCTGCAGTGTCTGCCTGGAGTCTTGCAGTGTCTTCAGTGTCTGAGTGGAGCCTTGCAGTGTCTGCCTGGAGCCTTGCAGTGTCTTCAGTGTCTGCCTGGAGTCTTGCAGTGTCTGCCTGGAGCCTTGCAGTGTCTTCAGTGTCTGCCTGGAGTCTTGCAGTGTCTGCCTGGAGCCTTGCAGTGTCTTCAGTGTCTGCCTGGAGCCTTGCAGTGTCTGCCTGGAGCCTTGCAGTGTCTTCAGTGTCTGCCTGGAGTCTTGCAGTGTCTGCCTGGAGCCTTGCAGTGTCTTCAGTGTCTGCCTGGAGCCTTGCAGTGTCTGCCTGGAGCCTTGCAGTGTCTTCAGTGTCTGCCTGGAGTCTTGCAGTGTCTGCCTGGAGCCTTGCAGTGTCTTCAGTGTCTGCCTGGAGTCTTGCAGTGTCTGCCTGGAGCCTTGCAGTGTCTTCAGTGTCTGCCTGGAGTCTTGCAGTGTCTTCAGTGTCTGCCTGGAGTCTTGCAGTGTCTGCCTGGAGCCTTGCAGTGTCTGCCTGGAGCCTTGCAGTGTCTGCCTGGAGTCTTGCAGTGTCTGCCTGGAGTCTTGCAGTGTCTGCCTGGAGTCTTGCAGTGTCTTCAGTGTCTGCCTGGAGTCTTGCAGTGTCTTCAGTGTCTGCCTGGAGTCTTGCAGTGTCTTCAGTGTCTGCCTGGAGTCTTGCAGTGTCTGCAATGGATGACACTGTCGTGGCAGGTCGGGTGTCATCCACAAAGAAAGACACAGTGCTGTGGCTGACATCTCTATCTATGTCAGATGTGAGGATGAGGAACAAGATGGGAGCGAGTACTGTGTTTTGTGGAACACTGGGAGCCAGTACTGTACCTTGTGGAACACTGGGAGCCAGTACTGTACCTTGTGGAACACTGGGAGCCAGTACTGTACCTTGTGGAACACTGGGAGCCAGTACTGTACCTTGTGGAACACTGGGAGACAGTACTGTACCTTGTGGAACACTGGGAGCCAGTTCTGTACCTTGTGGAACACTGGGAGCCAGTACTGTACCTTGTGGAACACTGGGAGCCAGTTTCATGTACCTTTTTGGAACACTGGAAGCCAGTACTGTACCTTGTGGAACACTGGGAGCCAGTACTGTACCTTGTGGAACACTGGGAGATAGTACTGCACCTTGTGGAACACTGGGAGATAGTACTGCACCTTGTGGAACACTGGGAGATAGTACTGCACCTTGTGGAACACTGGGAGCCAGTACTGTACCTTGTGGAACACTGGGAGCCGTTTCTGCACCTTGTGGAACACTGGGAGCCAGTACTGTACCTTGTGGAACACTGGGAGCCAGTACTGTACCTTGTGGAACACTGGGAGCCAGTACTGCACCTTGTGGAACACTGGGAGCCAGTACTGTACCTTGTGGAACACTGGGAGCCAGTACTGGACCTTGTGGAACACTGGGAGACAGTACTGTACCTTGTCGAACACTGGGAGCCAGTACTGTACCTTGTGGAACACTGGGGGCCAGTACTGTTACCTTGTGGAACACTGGGAGCCAGTACTGTACTTGTGGAACACTGGGAGCCAGTACTGTACTTGTGGAACACTGGGAGACAGTACTGTTTCCTTGTGGAAACACTGGGAGCCAGTACTGTACCTTGTGGAACACTGGGAGACAGTACTGTACCTTGTGGAACACTGGGAGCCAGTACTGTACCTTGTGGAACACTGGGAGACAGTACTGTACCTTGTGGAACACTGGGAGACAGTACTGTACCTTGTGGAACACTGGGGGCCAGTACTGTACCTTGTGGAACACTGGTAGCCTGTACTGTACCTTGTGGAACACTGGAAGCCAGTACTGTACCTTGTGGAACACTGGGAGCCAGTACTGTACCTTGTGGAACACTGGGAGCCAGTACTGTACCTTATGGAACACAGCTTTTCACCGTAGCCGCCTCAGACTTTGCTCTGTTTACTATTACTCTTTGTGTTATATCTGTCAGGAAGTTATTATCCATCTACCAACTTTTCCTGTTATTCCTTTATCACACATTTTGTGTGTTATTACACCATGGTCACACTTGTCGAAGGCTTTCGCAAAGACTGTGTATACTACATCTGTATTTTGTTTATCCTCTACAGCATCCAGGACCTTGTCATGGTGGTCCAGTAGCTGGGACAGGCAGGAGCGAACTGCTCTAAACCCGTGTTGCCCTGGGTTGTGTAAGTGATGGGTATCTAGGTGGTTGGCGATCTTGCTTCTTAGAACCCTCTCAAAGATTTTTATGATATGGGATGTTAGTGCTATCAGTCTGTAGTTCTCTGCAATTGCTTTACTGTCACCTTTGTGGAGTGGGGCTGTCTGCCACCTTTGTGGAGTGGGGCTGTCTGCCACCTTTGTGGAGTGGGGCTGTCTGCCACCTTTGTGGAGTGGGGCTGTCTGCCACCTTTGTGGAGTGGGGCTGTCTGCCACCTTTGTGGAGTGGGGCTGTCTGCCACCTTTGTGGAGTGGGGCTGTCTGCCACCTTTGTGGAGTGGGGCTGTCTGCCACCTTTGTGGAGTGGGCTGTCTGCCACCTTTGTGGAGTGGGGCTGTCTGCCACCTTTGTGGAGTGGGGCTGTCTGCCACCTTTGTGGAGTGGGGCTGTCTGCCACCTTTGTGGAGTGGGGCTGTCTGTTGTTTATAGTGAGTGTGGGACGACCCCCGTGTCCATGCTCCCTCTCCATAAAATGCTGAAGGCACGTGATAGGGGCTTCTTCCAGTTCTTGTTGAACACGGAGTTCCATGAATCTGGGCATGGGGCAGAGGGCATGGGCATGCCATTTATTGCCTCTTCAAAGTATTGTGGTGTTAGGATAATATCAGAGATTTTTGAATTGACCAAATTATGAATCTCGGTCATATAAAAATCATTTAGATTGTCGACTTAGTCTAGGCAGGGGCTCACTGAACACTGAGTTACATTGGGACTTTAGTATCTCACTCATTTCTTGACTGTCATCTGTATGTCCCATCCCGCCTAAGCAGCGGCCCAATACTGGATGTTGTGTTTCCCTTAGATTTGGCATAAGAGAAGTTCTTTGTTTTAGTTTTTTCAATTTTATTTAAGGCTTTTAGTTCGAGATTCTTATCTCCTGTAAGATTCCTTCAGCTTAAGTTCAATATTTGTTATTTCTCTGACCAGTGCCTCCCTTCGTATTTCAGATATATTGGCCCCTCTCAGCAGCTGTGTGCTTCTTCGCCTTCGCCTGTATAGGGAGCGTCTCTCTCTTTCCTGTTTATATCTTCTTTTATTTTTCTTAAAGGAATATGTCTTGAGCAGATCTCAAGAACCACAGAGTTAATTATTTCAAGAGAATATTTGCAGGATACCTGATGGATATTAGGATATTTGAAGGATACCTGGAGGATGTTTCCAGGAGTCAACGCCCCCTCAGTATGTTGAGATATATCTCTGGGTCGACACTGAGTTTGTTCCAGCAAGACGAGTGAACGTTAGAATATTTTGCTCCTGGGACAGAACGTTTCTGTTCTGGGAGAACGTTTCGGCCTGGGACCTAAATTCTCTAGGCCCCAGGAACGAAACGTTGCCTAATGCGTCCTAGTGTCTTCCCAGGTGGCTTTTCGAATCATAGGCCTGTGCTAGGTCTAAAATAATAGCTGAAAACTAGAATTTGAGTAGAATCTGCGTAGCGTCGGCCAGTAGGCCTAGTGACAGTTTAGTGTTGGAGTGTTCGAAATGTGCCTGGCAGTAGAGTTGTAAGGAGGGTCGATGTTTTTCCTGTGGACACCATGAGGTTCTGACTAGCTTGTGCTACTAAGTCAGATGCCGTGCTATTTATGTGAATGTGACCTGACCTAACTAGGTTAGGGCGTTGGCTTAAGCCGGTCGGAGACCTGGACCTTCCTCACATAGGCCAGTAGGCCTCCTGCAGTGTTCCTTTTTATGTTTTTATTCTCTGAAGGGGGAATATACACGCGGGCAAAACATCGAGGCCTTTACAAGCACATTTCTGAACACCATCAGCACAGTGAACACCTTGAAGAACACCCGTGTTCAGGTCCAAACTCGCACAAGTAAAAGGAGACGGGGACTGATCTCTCAGGAATAAAACTGGGATTCATCAGTCGTAATCAATAATATCAACAACTTCTGCAACATTGCTCAACTTCCTGACGGGGAACTTCATAGTTATCCCACAGAACAGTTCGCAGTAGGAAGTAGCACTGCAGAAGGCCTACTGGCCCATGCTAGGCAGGTTTTAAGCAGTTTCTATACTCGGCTATAATCACAGGACTAGCATAGGCCTACTGGCCCATACTACGCAGATCCTTCTCAAATTCTATACTTTTCGGCTGTTATCTTAGGCCTACTTGCTCATGCTAGGCAAGTCCTTCTCAAATTCTATACTTTTCGGCTGTTATTTTAGGCCTACTGGCCCATACTAGGCAGATCCTTGTCATATTCTATACATCTAAGCCATTATCTAAGCTCATTTTACACGTCACTATGTGTGTGGCGGGGGGGTTGCCTATTTGTGGTTACAGGGGGTCGAGTCACCTCTCCTGTATGGTAGTGTTTTAGTTCCTGTGTTTGGTTAATGTGAAGGTTGAAAAGTGATAAGGCCTATGGAAGGAAGGACAGACTTTATAGTTCCTTTAATGAGAGGTGATGGCGAGGCTAGAAGACAGTCGACACAGCAAGGTGATGGCGAGGCTAGAAGACAGTCGACACAGCAACAACGTTAGGCAAGGAGATAGGTGTGTAGGCCTTAGACAGTGATGTGTGATGTCATGATTCTTAGACGGTTAATATAGGCCTTAGTGATGTGTGATGTCATTATTCTTAGACGGTAAATGTAGGCCTTAGACAGTGATGTGTGATGTCATGATTCTTAGACGGTTAATATAGGCCTTAGTGATGTGTGATGTCATTATGATTCTCAGACGGTAAATGTAGGCCTTAGACAGTGATGTGTGATGTCAATATGGTTCTTAGACGGTAAATGTAGGCCTTAGACAGTGATGTTACAGTTCTGGAGGTGGGAAGTACAGTACCTGTACTCTGAAGGATGAGTGAGGATGTTACAGTACTGGAGGTGGGAAGTACAGTACCTGTACTCTGAAGGATGAGTGAGGATGTTACAGTTCTGGAGGTGGGAAGTACAGTACCTGTACTCTGAAGGATGAGTGAGAATGTTACAGTACTGGAGGTGGGAAGTACAGTACCTGTACTCTGAAGGATGAGTGAGAATGTTACAGTTCTGGAGGTGGGAAGTACAGTACCTGTACTCTGAAGGATGAGTGAGAATGTTACAGTACTGGAGGTGGGAAGTACAGTACCTGTACTCTGAAGGATGAGTGAGGATGTTACAGTTCTGGAGGTGGGAAGTACAGTACCTGTACTCTGAAGGATGAGTGAGGATGTTACAGTACTGGAGGTGGGAAGTACAGTACCTGTACTCTGAAGGATGAGTGAGAATGTTACAGTTCTGGAGGTGGGAAGTACAGTACCTGTACTCTGAAGGATGAGTGAGGATGTTACAGTTCTGGAGGTGGGAAGTACAGTACCTGTACTCTGAAGGATGAGTGAGATGTTACAGTTCTGGAGGTGGGAAGTACAGTACCTGTACTCTGAAGGATGAGTGAGGATGTTACAGTACTGGAGGTGGGAAGTACAGTACTTGTACTCTGAAGGATGAGTGAGGATGTTACAGTTCTGGAGGTGGGAAGTACAGTACCTGTACTCTGAAGGATGAGTGAGGATGTTACAGTACTGGAGGTGGGAAGTACAGTACCTGCACTCTGAAGGATGAGTGAGGATGTTACAGTACTGGAGGTGGGAAGTACAGTACCTGTACTCTGAAGGATGAGTGAGGATGTTACAGTACTGGAGGTGGGAAGTACAGTACCTGTACTCTGAAGGATGAGTGAGGATGTTACAGTACTGGAGGTGGGAAGTACAGTACCTGTACTCTGAAGGATGAGTCAGGATGTTACAGTACTGGAGGTGGGAAGTACAGTACCTGTACTCTGAAGGATGAGTGAGGATGTTACAGTTCTGGAGGTGGGAAGTACAGTACCTGTACTCTGAAGGATGAGTGAGGATGTTACAGTACTGGAGGTGGGAAGTACAGTACCTGCACTCTGAAGGATGAGTGAGGATGTTACAGTTCTGGAGGTGGGAAGTACAGTACCTGTACTCTGAAGGATGAGTGAGGATGTAACAGTTCTGGAGGTGGGAAGTACAGTACCTGTACTCTGAAGGATGAGTGAGGATGTTACAGTACTGGAGGTGGGAAGTACAGTACCTGTACTCTGAAGGATGAGTGAGGATGTTACAGTTCTGGAGGTGGGAAGTACAGTACCTGTACTCTGAAGGATGAGTGAGAATGTTACAGTTCTGGAGGTGGGAAGTACAGTACCTGTACTCTGAAGGATGAGTGAGAATGTTACAGTTCTGGAGGTGGGAAGTACAGTACCTGTACTCTGAAGGATGAGTGAGAATGTTACAGTACTGGAGGTGGGAAGTACAGTACCTGTACTCTGAAGGATGAGTGAGAATGTTACAGTACTGGAGGTGGGAAGTACAGTACCTGTACTCTGAAGAATGAGTGAGAATGATACAGTAAGGAAGGGTCGCCGCAGCGGTGGTAAACACACTACTAACAAGACACCACTTGCCTGAGAGATAATTAATGTGTTTTTTCTTTGAGTCTCTCTACCATGGAGAAAATTGGAGACTGTGAATCTAAGTATGAAGACTAAGGGTTGGCAAGGCAGTAGAAATTTGTAAAAACTCTTTAGGCTTCGCTAAAGATGTCTTATAGGCCTATCCTCCATGTGGGAGACCTACCTGCCTCCCTGTGGAGAGGCTCATCCTCCTGTGCGTAGACTTCACCTTCTGTGACGGTGTTATGTGACGGTGTGATGTTCTGTGACGGTGTTGTGTTCTGTGACGGTGTTGTGTTCTGTGACGATGTTGTGTTCTGTGACGATGTTGTGTTCTGTGACGGTGTGTTGTTCTGTGACGGTGTTGTGTTCTGTGACGGTGTTGTGTTCTGTGACGGTGTGTTGTTCTGTGATGGTGTGTTGTTCTGTGACGGTGTGTTGTGTTCTGTGGCGATGTTGTGCTCTGTGACGGTGTTGTGTTCCGTAACGGTGTTGTGTTCTGTGGCGGTGTTGTGTTCCGTGAGTGTGTTGTGTGTTCTGTGAGTATGTGTGTTCTGTGACAGTGTTGTGTGTTCTGTGACGGTGTTGTGTGTTCTGTGACAGTGTTGTGTGTTCTGTGACAGTGTTGTGTGTTCTGTGAGTGTGTTGTGTGTTCTGTGAGTATGTGTGATCTGTGACAGTGTTGTGTGTTCTGTGAGTGTGTTGTGTGTTCTATGACAGTGTTGTGTGTTCTGTGAGTATGTGTGTTCTGTGACAGTGTTGTGTGTTCTGTGAGTGTGTTGTGTGTTCTGTGACAGTGTTGTGTGTTCTGTGACAGTGTTGTGTGTTCTGTGACAGTGTTGTGTGTTCTATGAGTGTTGTGTGTTCTGTGACAGTGTTGTGTGTTCTGTGACAGTGTTGTGTGTTCTGTGAGTGTGTTGTGTGTTCTGTGACAGTGTTGTGTGTTCTGTGATGTGTTGTGTGTTCTGTGACGTGTTGTCTGGGTTCTGTGAGTTGTTGTGTGTTCTGAGTGTGTTGTGTTCTGTGAGCGTGTTGTGGGTTCTGTGCAGTTTTTAGGTGTTGTGTGTTCTGTGACAGTGTTGTGTGTTCTGTGAGTGTGTTGTTGTTCTGTGAGTGTTTGTGTTGTTTGATGAGTGTTGTTGTTCTGTGACAGTGTTGTGTGTTCTGTGACAGTGTTGTGTGTTCTGTGAGTGTACTGTGTGTTCTGTGACGGTGTTGTGTGTTCCGTGAATGTGTTGTGTGTTCTGTGACAGTGTTGTGTGTTCCGTGAGTGTGTTGTGTGTTCTGTGGCAGTGTTGTGTGTTCTGTGTGTGTGTTGTGTGTTCTGTGACAGTGTTGTGTGTTCTGTGACAGTGTTGTGTGTTCTGTGAGTGTACTGTGTGTTCTGTGACGGTGTTGTGTGTTCCGTGAGTGTGTTGTGTGTTCTGTGGCAGTGTTGTGTGTTCCGTGAGTGTGTTGTGTGTGTTCTGTGACAGTGTTGTGTGTTCTGTGAGTGTATTGTGTGTTCTGTGACAGCGTTGTGTGTTCTGTGAGTGTGTTGTGTGTTCTGTGACAGTGTTGTTGTGGTTCCGTGAGTGTGTTGTGTGTTCTGTGACAGTGTTGTGTGTTCTGTGAGTGTGTTGTGTGTTCTGTGACAGTATTGTGTGTTCTGTGACAGTGTTGTGTGTTCCGTGAGTGTGTTGTGTGTTCTGTGACAGTGTTGTGTGTTCTGTGACAGTGTTGTGTGTTCTGTGAGTGTGTTGTGTGTTCTGTGACAGTGTTGTGTGTTCTGTGACAGTGTTGTGTGTTCTGTGACAGTGTTGTGTGTTTCTGTGACAGTGTTGTGTGTTCTGTGACAGTGTTGTGTGTTCTGTGACAGTGTTGTGTGTTCTGTGACAGTGTTGTGTGTTCTGTGACAGTGTTGTGTGTTCTGTGACAGTGTTGTGTGTTTTGTGACAGTGTTGTGTGTTCTGTGACAGTGTTGTGTGTTCTGTGATAGTGTTGTGTGTTCTGTGAGTGTATTGTGTGTTCTGTGACAGCGTTGTGTGTTCTGTGAGTGTGTTGTGTGTTCTGTGACAGTGTTGTGTGTTCCGTGAGTGTGTTGTGTGTTCTGTGACAGTGTTGTGTGTTCTGTGAGTGTGTTGTGTGTTCTGTGACAGTATTGTGTGTTCTGTGACAGTGTTGTGTGTTCCGTGAGTGTGTTGTGTGTTCTGTGACAGTGTTGTGTGTTCTGTGACAGTGTTGTGTGTTCTGTGAGTGTGTTGTGTGTTCTGTGACAGTGTTGTGTGTTCTGTGACAGTGTTGTGTGTTCTGTGACAGTGTTGTGTGTTCTGTGACAGTGTTGTGTGTTCTGTGACAGTGTTGTGTGTTCTGTGACAGTGTTGTGTGTTCTGTGACAGTGTGTGTGTGTTTTGTGACAGTGTTGTGTGTTCTGTGACTAGTGTTGTGTGTTCTGTGAGTGTTTGTGTGTTCTGACGTGTGTGTGTTTATTGTGTGTTCTGTGACAGTGTTGTGTGTTCTGTGAGTGTGTTGTGTGTTTTGTGACAGTGTTGTGTTTGTGACAGTTGTGTGTTTGTGACAGTGTTGTGTGTTTGTGACAGTGTTTGTGTTTGTGACAGTGTTGTGTGTTTTGTGACAGTGTTGTGTGTGTTTGTGACAGTGTTGTGTGTTCTGTGACAGTGTTGTGTGTTCTGTGACAGTGTTGTGTGTTTCTGTGACAGTGTTGTGTGTTTTGTGACAGTGTTGTGTGTTCTGTGACAGTGTTGTGTGTTCTGTGACAGTGTTGTGTGTTCTGTGACAGTGTTGTGTGTTTGTGACAGTGTTGTGTGTTCTGTGACAGTGTTGTGTGTTCTGTGACAGTGTTGTGTGTTCTGTGACAGTTGTTGTCATGTTGTTTCTGTGACAGTGTTGTGTGTTCTGTGACAGTGTTGTGGTTTGTGACAGTGTGTGTTTCTGTGACAGTGTTGTGTGTTCTGTGACAGTGTTGTGTGTTCTGTGACAGTGTTGTGTGTTCTGTGACAGTGTTGTGTGTTCTGTGACAGTGTTGTGTGTTCTGTGACAGTGTTGTGTGTTCTGTGACAGTGTTGTGTGTTCTGTGACAGTGTTGTGTGTTCTGTGACAGTGTTGTGTGTTTCTGTGACAGTGTTGTGTGTTCTGTGACAGTGTTGTTGTGTGTTCTGTGACAGTGTTGTGTGTTCTGTGAGTGTTGTGTGTTCTGTGACAGTGTTGTGTGTTCTGTGACAGTGTGTTGTGTGTGTTCTGTGAGTGTGTTGTGTGTTCTGTGACAGTGTTTGTGTGTTCTGTGACAGTGTTGTGTGTTCTGTGAGTGTTGTGTGTTCTGTGACGTGTTGTGTGTTCCGTGAAGTGTGTTGTGTGTTCTGTGAGTGTTGTGTGTTGGTTCTGTGACGTAGTGTTGTGTGTTTGTGACTAGTGTTTGTGTAGTTCTGTGATAGTTTGTGTGTTCTGTGACAGTGTTGTGTGTTCGTTGAGTGTGTGTGTGTTACTGGTGAAGTGTGTGTTACTGTGAGTGTACGTTTGGTGTGTTCTGTGACTGGTTGTGTGTTACTGTACATGGTGTGTGTACGTTACTGGTGAATGTAGTTACTGTGTGTGTTACTGTGATGTACGTTACTGGTGTTTAGTTCTGTAGACGTTACTGGTGTGTGTACGTTACTGGTGTGTGTTACGTGATGAGTGTAGTTGTCGTGTGTACGTTACTTGTGTACGTTACTGGTGGTGTGTACGTTACTGGTGTTGTACGTTACTGGTGTGTGTACGTTACTGTGATTGTACGTTACTGTGTGGTACTTACTGGTGGTACGTTAACTGGTGGTACGTTACTGGTTAGTGTCAGTTACAGACTGAGAGTACTTACTAGTGTTGTAGTAGTTACGTTAACTGGTGATGACGTTACTGTAGGTCGTTACTTACTATGGCGACATGTTCAGACCAGAAGGGGATACAACTAGTCCACATGTAGTTCCCTGGTTCAGACCCTAAGAAGGGATACACAGAAGATATCCTAGTATCCTCTGTTCAACCCTGAAAGGAGGTACACTACTTCTAAGTACTACCATAGGTACTCTTCCTGTTCAGATCGAAGGGTGGATAACGCATTAACTATCTCTCGAGATCCATGGTTCAGACCCTAACAAGGGATCACAGATACTATCCTCAGTATTCCTAGTTCAGACCCTGAAAAAGGATACACAGTAGATATCCTAAGTATAGACCCCTGGGTATAACTCCCTGAACAGAAGGGATAGGATCCAACAGCATAAACACTCTTTAACTAGTTACAGCTGAACCACATAGCAAATACCCCTACTAGCCAGATAAGGGATACCCCCAGAGGGTAGGATAGCCACTAGCCAGGATAGGGATCCCCAGAGGGTAGGATAATCTACTCAGCCAGATAAGGATCCCACGAGAGTAGGATAGGTACTATTAGCAAGGATAAGGATCCCACGAGGGTAGGATAGACACTACTAGCAAGGATAAGGCTCCCACTAGGCAAGGATAAGCCTCACTAGCCATGATAAGGGATACCCCCAGAGGGTAGGATAGGACCTAGCCAGGATAGGGATATCTCCAGGGGGAAGGATAAATTCTATCCCTGATAAGGATCCCCAGAGGATAGGTTAAGTTTCACTAGTCTGGATAAGGATCCCACGAGGTAAGGATAGTTCTACTAGCCAGGATAAGGATCCCACGAGGTAAGGGTAGGTCCCACGTGCCAGGATGGGATAGGCCCCAAAAGGAAGGTTGCACTAGCCAGGATAAGGATTCCACGAAAATAGAATAGGTCCCATTAGCAAGGATAAGGATCCCACGAGGATATGATAGGTCTCAATAGCAAGCATAAGGATTCCACGTGAATAGGTCTTACTAGCCAGGATAAGGATCCCACGAGGATAGGTCTCAATAGCAAGGATAAGGATCCCACGTGAATAGGTCTCACTAGCCAGGATAACGATCCACGGGGATAGGATAGGTCCCACTAGCCAGGATAACGATCCACGGGGATAGGATAGGGGTTACTAGCCAGGATAAGGATCCCACGAGGATAGGATAGGGGTTACTAGCCAGGATAAGGATCCCACGAGGATAGGATAGGGGTTACTAGCCAGGATAAGGATCCCACGAGGATAGGATAGGGGTTACTAGCCAGGATAAGGATCCCACGATAGGATAGGTCCCACCAGCCAGGATAAAGAACCCAAGAGGTAAGAATAGGTTCTGTTAGTCAGGATAATATCAACAGTGGTTAGGATAGGACACACTAGCCAGGATAATATACCCAGAGGTAAGGATAGGACACACTAGCCAGGATAATATACCCAGTGGTAAGGATAGGACACACTAGCCAGGATAATATACCCAGAGGTAAGGATAGGACACACTAGCCAGGATAATATACCCAGAGGTAAGGATAGGACACACTAGCCAGGATAATATACCCAGTGGTAAGGATAGAATACACTAGTTAGGATAATATTCCCAGTGGAAAAGATGGGACACACTAGCCAGGATAAGGATGCCCCAAGAGGTAAATACATACCCTACAAGCCAGGATAGGGGGTATCCCCCAGGGATAGGATGTATCCCCGCCACAAAACCAGCCAAACGGACCATATATAAAGCGTCTACTAACCTTGGAATCCGGCTATATTAAGTTCATTGACGTTACATGAAAAAGAGAGAAATTATCACGTTAAACACATATATTTAAGGCAGGATATTCTGACTTTAAAATTATCCATGTATTTAAGGCAGGATATTCTGACTTTAAAATTATCCATGTATTTAAGGCAGGATATTCTGACTTTAAAATTATCCATATCACTACATGGGATTTCTAATTCTAAATTATCCATTGATCATGACAGCCTTGACATGCAGACATTTAGAGGTACTGTAGGCTGGATAATATTGGTGGGTTGGGATAAGGGTGGATAGGGATAATGTGGGACAGCTTGGATAGGGGTATCTGGTCATTCATACATACATGTGTACTCGGGGATGTGTGTACATATGTATGGTTTAATGTGTGTGTGGCACTGTGTACATATGTATGGTTTAATGTGAGTGTGGCACTGTGTACATATGTTTGGTTTAATGTGAGTGTGGCACTGTGTACATATGTATGGTTTAATGTGAGTGTGGCACTGTGTACATATGTTGGTTTAATGTAGTGTGGCACTGTGTACATATGTATGGTTTAATGTGGTGTGGCACTGTGTACATATGTTATGGTTTAATGTGAGTGTGGCACTGTGTACATATTTGGTTTAATGTGAGTGTGGCACTGTGTACATATGTTTGGTTTAATGTGAGTGTGGCACTGTGTACATATGTATGGTTTAATGTGAGTGTGGCACTGTGTACATATGTATGGTTTAATGTGTGTGGCACTGTGTACATATGTATGGTTTAATGTGTGTGTGGCACTGTGTACATATGTATGGTTTAATGTGAGTGTGGCACTGTGTACATATGTATGGTTTAATGTGAGTGTGGCACTGTGTACATATGTATGGTTTAATGTGTGTGTGGCACTGTGTACATATGTTTGGTTTAATGTGTGGCACTGTGTACATATGTATGGTTTAATGTGTGTGTGGCACTGTGTACATATGTATGGTTTAATGTGAGTGTGGCACTGTGTACATATGTTTGGTTTAATGTGAGTGTGGCACTGTGTACATATGTATGGTTTAATGTGAGTGTGGCACTGTGTACATATGTTTGGTTTAATGTGAGTGTGGCACTGTGTACATATGTATGGTTTAATGTGGTGTGGCACTGTGTACATATGTTTGGTTTAATGTGTGGCACTGTGTACATATGTATGGTTTAATGTGTGTGTGGCACTGTGTACATATGTTTGGTTTAATGTGAGTGTGGCACTGTGTACATATGTTTGGTTTAATGTGAGTGTGGCACTGTGTACATATGTATGGTTTAATGTGAGTGTGGCACTGTGTACATATGTTGGTTTAATGTGAGTGTGGCACTGTGTACATATGTATGGTTTAATGTGTGTGGCACTGTGTACATATGTATGGTTTAATGTGAGTGTGGCACTGTGTACATATGTATGGTTTAATGTGAGTGTGGCACTGTGTACATATGTATGGTTTAATGTGTGTGTGGCACTGTGTACATATGTTTGGTTTAATGTGAGTGTGGCACTGTGTACATATGTATGGTTTAATGTGTGTGTGGCACTGTGTACATATGTTTGGTTTAATGTGAGTGTGGCACTGTGTACATATGTATGGTTTAATGTGTGTGTGGCACTGTGTACATATGTTTGGTTTAATGTGAGTGTGGCACTGTGTACATATGTATGGTTTAATGTGTGTGTGGCACTGTGTACATATGTTTGGTTTAATGTTGTGTGGCACTGTGTACATATGTATGGTTTAATGTGTGTGTGGCACTGTGTACATATGTATGGTTTAATGTGTGTGGCACTGTGTACATATGTATGGTTTAATGTGTGTGTGGCACTGTGTATAATGTATGGTTTAATGTGAGTGTGGCACTGTGTACATATGTATGGTTTAATGTGAGTGTGGCACTGTGTACATATGTATGGTTTAATGTGTGTGTGGCACTGTGTACATATGTTTTGTTTAATGTGAGTGTGGCACTGTGTACATATGTATGGTTTAATGTGTGGTGGCACTGTGTACATATGTATGGTTTAATGTGAGTGTGGCACTGTGTACATATGTATGGTTTAATGTGTGTGGCACTGTGTACATATGTTGGTTTAATGTGTGTGTGGCACTGTGTACATTTGTATGGTTTAATGTGTGTGGCACTGTGTACATATGTTTGGTTTAATGTGAGTGTGGCACTGTGTACATATGTTTGGTTTAATGTGAGTGTGGCACTGTGTACATATGTATGGTTTAATGTGAGTGTGGCACTGTGTACATATGTTTGGTTTAATGTGAGTGTGGCACTGTGTACATATGTATGGTTTAATGTGGTGTGGCACTGTGTACTATGTATGGTTTAATGTGAGTGTGGCACTGTGTAATATGTATGGTTTAATGTGAGTGTGGCACTGTGTACATATGTATGGTTTAATGTGTGTGTGGCACTGTGTACATATGTTGGTTTAATGTGAGTGTGGCACTGTGTACATATGTATGGTTTAATGTGTGTGTGGCACTGTGTACATATGTTATGGTTTATGTGTAGTGTGGCACTGTGTACATATGGGTTGGTTAATGTGTGTGTGGCAACTGTGTACATATGTTGGTTTAAGTGAGTGTGGCACTGTGTACATATGCTGGTTTATGACGTTGTGGCACTGGTACATATGTTGGTTACATAGTGTGGCACTGTGTACATATGTAGTTTAGGATGGCACTAGTTCATGATGTATGGTAAGTGAGTGTGGCACTGTGTACTAGTAGGTTAATGTGGTGGTGGCATGTGACTGTACATAGTTGGTTTAATGTGAGTGTGGCACTGTGTACATATGTTGGTTAATGTGAGTGTGGCACTGTGTACTATCATGTATGGTATAATGTGTGTGGCACTGGTACATACTAGGTTCAGTGCTGGACCTGGTACATAGCCAGGCTGGATCTGGTACTAGCAGTACTGGACCAGTACTAGCCCAGTACTGGACCGGTACTAGCCCAGTATGCTGTATACCAGTACGGACCGTACTAGCCCAGTGCTGGACCGGTACTAGCCCAGTACTGGACCGGTACTAGCCCAGTACTGGACCAGTACTAGCCCAGTGCTGGACCGGTACTAGACCAGTGCTGGACCGGTACTAGCCCAGTGCTGGACCGGTACTAGCCCAGTGCTGGACCGGTACTAGCCCAGTGCTGGACCGGTACTAGTCCAGTGCTGGACCGGTACTAGCCCAGTACTGGACCGGTACTAGCCAGTACTGGACCGGTACTAGCCAGTGCTGGACCGGTACTAGCCCAGTACTGGACCGGTACTAGCCCAGTACTGGACCGGTACTAGTCCAGTGCTGGACCGGTACTAGTCCAGTGCTGGACCGGTACTAGTCCAGTGCTGGACCGGTACTAGCCCAGTGCTGGACGGGTACTAGACCAGTGCTGGACCGGTACTAGCCCAATGCTGGACCTGTACTAGACCAGTGCTGGACCGGTACTAGACCAGTGCTGGACCGGTACTAGACAAGTGCTGGACTGGTACTATACCAGTGCTGGACCGGTACTAGACCAGTGCTGGACCGGTACTAGCCCACTGCTGGACCAGTACTAGACTAGTGCTGAACTAGTGCTAGACCAGTGCTGGTCTGGTACTAGACCAGTACTGGACCGGCACTAGACCAGTGCTGGACCGGCACTAGACCAGTGCTGGACCGGTACTAGACCAGTGCTGGACCGGTACTAGACCAGTGCTGGTCTGGTACTAGACCAGTGCTGGACCGATACTGGACCAGTGCTGGACCGGTACTAGACCAGTGCTGGACCGGTACTAGACCAGTGCTGGACCGGTACTAGACCAGTGCTGGACTGTTACTGGCCCGGTACTAGCCTAGTCTGGACCGTTACTGGCCCGGTACTAGCCCAGTTCTGGACCGTTACTGGCCCGTTACTAGCCCAGTTCTGGACCGTTACTGGCCCGGTACTATCCCAGTTCTGGACCGTTACTGGCCCGGTACTAGCCCCGTTCTGGACCGTTACTGGCCCGGTACTAGCCCAGTTCTGGACCGTTACTGGCCCGGTACTAGGCAAGTTATGGACCGTTACTGGCCCGGTACTAGCCCATTTCTGGACCGTTACTGGCCCGGTACTCTCCCAGTTCTGGACCGTTACTGGCCCGGTACTAGACCAGTGCTGGACCGTTACTGGCCCGGTACTAGACCAGTGCTGGACCGTTACTGGCCCGGTACTAGACCAGTGCTGGACCGCTACTGGCCCGGTACTAGACCAGTCTGGACGTTACTGGCCCGGTACTAGACCAGTGCTGGACCGTTACTGGCCCGGTACTAGACCAGTGCTGGACCGTTACTGGCCCGGTACATAGCCCAGTTCTGGGACCGTTACTGGCCCGGTACTAGACCAGTGCTGGACCGTTACTGGCCCGGTACTAGACCAGTGCTGGACCGTTACTGGCCCGGTACTAGCCCAGTTCTGGACCGTTACTGGCCCGTACTAGACCAGTGCTGGACCGTTACTGGCCCTGGTACTAGACCAGTGCTGGACCGTACTGACCAGTGCTGGCCCGGTACTAGACCAGTTCTGGACCGTTACTGGCCCGGTACTAGCCCAGTTCTGGACCGTTACTGGCCCGGTACTAGACCAGTGCTGGACCGTTACTGGCCCGGTACTAGACCAGTGCTGGACCGTTACTGGCCCGGTACTAGACCAGTGCTGGACCGTTACTGGCCCGGTACTAGACCAGTGCTGGACCGTTACTGGCCCGGTACTAGACCAGTGCTGGACCGTTACTGGCCCGGTACTAGCCCAGTTCTGGACCGTTACTGGCCCGGTACTAGACCAGTGCTGGACCGTTACTGGCCCGGTACTAGACCAGTGCTGGACCGTTGCTGGCCCTGTACTAGACCAGTGCTGGACCAGTACCCATCAATTTGTGAATGGAAACCTACCAGCCCTCATCACCTTCCCTATTTTGGCCCATTTCTGGCCCAGTTATTGCCCGATTCTGGTCCAGCACCGGTCGGTCAGTGTCCCAGTGTACCCCAGAGCGCTGCAACAATCACCGCTTTCGATTCAAAATCTATTTACTGTTGAAACAATTACAAATTCCGTAGTTGATGTCCATTCCCAGAGGGACAAGGGCACAGTTGGCCGGCCTCCCGCCTTCATATTACCTTCGGCTATTTCTTCCCCTTAACCGGTCCCTCGGGACGCGGTGGTCAGCCTGGACCGAGGGGAGGTGTACCACGGAACCCCTCACTCACTATTTTCACGCCCTGCTCTCTGGAATTAACAGGTAAACGGGTTTTCCCTTGCGTTGGGTGCGTTCTGTTTTCACCCCTGTTGAGGGTTTCTTGTCCGTGAGCCGTTTTTTTTGGCTTCGGCGTTAGGGGAAACTAAGATGTTTTGTAGCCGCCGTCTTTTTTTGTGGCTGGAGTTGAGGTGTGGTTTATGTAGGAGGCAAATAGCGTGGCACTGGTGCCAAGGGGGTGTCAGCAGGTGCCTTGACCTGAATGTAATGACTCCTGGCCCCTCTGGGAAAGAGGGGGAATGCAAGTGGCTTGTGTCAGGGTCCGGTCAGGACACCCTTAAAGAGTTCTTCAACTTGAGGAACGTGTGTGTTGGTCCAAGACCTAAGCTGTCAGGACCCGAGGTGGTACAGGCCTACAAGGACGAGCAATGGTCTTTAAGAACCACCAATGGCCCTTGAGGATCACCAATGGCCTTAAGGGACTATCAATGGTACTTCGAAAAATATCAACGGTCCTCGATGACCACCAATGGTCTTTAGGGACTATCAGTGATCCTCAAGAACCAGCAATGGTCTTGAGTGGACTAACCATGTTGACTACTCTCAAGAAACAGCAATGGTCTTGAGGGACCATCAGTGATCCTCAAGAAACAGCAATGGTCTTGAGGGACCATCAGTGATCCTCAAGAAACAGCAATGGTCTTGAGGGACCATCAGTGATCCTCAAGAACCAGCAATGGTCTTGAGGGACCATCAGTGATCCTCAGGAACCAGCAATGGTCTTGAGGGACTATCAGTGATCCTCAAGAACCACCAATGGTCTTGAGGGACCATCAGTGATCCTCAAGAACCACCAATGGTCTTGAGGGACCATCAGTGATCCTCAAGAACCACCAATGGTATTGAGGGACCATCAGTGATCCTCAAGAACCAGCAATGGTCTTGAGGGACCATCAGTGATCCTCAAGAACCACCAATGGTCTTGAGGGACCATCAGTGATCCTCAAGAACCAGCAATGGTCTTGAGGGACCATCAGTGATCCTCAAGAACCAGCAATGGTCTTTAGGGACCATCAGTGATCCTCAAGAACCAGCAATGGTCTTGAGGGACTATCAGTGATCCTCAAGAACCAGCAATGGTCTTGAGGGACCATCAGTGATCCTCAAGAACCAGCAATGGTCTTGAGGGACTATCAGTGATCCTCAAGAACCAGCAATGGTCTTGAGGGACCATCAGTGATCCTCAAGAACCACCAATGGTCTTGAGGGACCATCAGTGATCCTCAAGAACCAGCAATGGTCTTGAGGACCATCAGTGATCCTCAAGAACCAGCAATGGTCTTGAGGGACTATCAGTGATCCTCAAGAACCACCAATGGTCTTGAGGGACCATCAGTGATCCTCAAGAACCACCAATGGTCTTGAGGGACTATCAGTGATCCTCAAGAACCACCAATGGTCTTGAGGGACCATCAGTGATCCTCAAGAACCAGCAATGGTCTTGAGGGACCATCAGTGATCCTCAAGAACCAACAATGGTCTTGAGGGACCATCAGTGATCCTCAAGAACCAGCAATGGTCTTGAGGGACCATCAGTGATCCTCAAGAACCAGCAATGGTCTTGAGGGACCATCAGTGATCCTCAAGAACCAACAATGGTCTTGAGGGACCATCAGTGATCCTCAAGAACCAGCAATGGTCTTGAGGGACCATCAGTGGTCCTCAAGAACCAGCAATGGTCTTGAGGGACTATCAGTGATCCTCAAGAACCAGCAATGGTCTTGAGGGACCATCAGTGGTCCCTTGAAGACTAACAGTGGTCCTACTCATGGCGGTCCTCTTTACATGCACCAAATTCTATAGATTCTTTTGTTAATTTCTATGTAATTCAGTGGATAGATTAGACCTGTTTTTGAAAGCGAATTAGAAAGTGATTTTGAAGGTGCTTGGTTCATGTTAGGGATTACTACTGCTGGGTATCCCCGTATCCCTTAACCCCAGCCCCCTCCATTCACTGCACTCACACAATCCTCTTAGAAACATGCACTAGGCATCACATGGAAACTAGCATTTGATTTTTTTCTAATTTCTAAGGTTAAATTTCCGCCTATCCATTGCAAAATGAACCCGTCTTTATCCAAGGTAGATACAGGGATACTTGAGGTTTGAAGTCGATCGGATGAGGCAGTCTCCAGTTTTTATAAGGATACCAAAATTATTTGATGAAATTGGGGATTGGTATTGAAATTTGGCTGACTGGCTGGCTGACTGGCTGGCTGACTGTTTGGCTCGCTGGCTGACTGACTGTTTGGCTGACTGACTGTTTGGCTGACTGTTTGGCTGACTGTTTGGCTGGCTGACTGGCTGGCTGACTGTTTGGCTGACTGACTGTTTGGCTGACTGTTTGGCTGACTGTTTGGCTGGCTGACTGTTTGGCTGACTGTTTGGCTGGCTGACTGGTTGGCTGACTGGCTGGCTGACTGTTTGGCTGGCTGACTGGTTGGCTGACTGTTTGGCTGACTGTTTGGCTGGCTGACTGTTTGGCTGACTGTTTGGCTGACTGTTTGGCTGGCTGACTGGCTGGCTGACTGTTTGGCTGACTGACTGTTTGGCTGACTGTTTGGCTGACTGTTTGGCTGGCTGACTGGCTGGCTGGCTGTTTGGCTGGCTGACTGGTTGGCTGACTGGCTGGCTGACTGTTTGGCTGGCTGACTGGTTGGCTGACTGGCTGGCTGACTGTTTGGCTGGCTGACTGGTTGCTGACTGGCTGGCTGACTGGTTGGTACTGGCTGGCTGACTGTTTGGCTGGCTGACTGGTTGGCTGGCTGACTGGTTGGCTGACTGGCTGGCTGACTGTTTGGCTGGCTGACTGGATGGCTGGCTGACTGTTTGGCTGACTGACTGGTTGGCTGGCTGACTGTTTGGCTGGCTGACTGTTTGGCTGACTGACTGGTTGGCTGGCTGACTGTTTGGCTGGCTGACTGGTTGGCTGGCTGACTGGTTGGCTGACTGACTGGTTGGCTGACTGGATGGCTGGCTGACTGGTTGGATGGCTGGTTGACTGACTGGTTGGCTGGCTGACAGGTGGCTGACTGACTGGTTGGCTGACTGACTGGCAGGATGGCTGACTGGTTGGCTGGCTGACTGGTTGGCTGGCTGACTGACTGGCTGACTGGTTGGCTGGCTGACTGGTTGGCTGACTGACTGGTTGACTGACTGGTTGGTTGGCCGACTGACTGGTTGGCTGGCTGACTGGTTGGCAGATTTACTGGTTGCCTGGCTTGGCTGGCTGGCTGACTGGCTGACTGACTGACTAAATTGTTCCAGCCATGATACTGTGTGTACATCACAACGGTCGTGTACACATGACTGTGTGCATAATGATTTTATAGACTGTATGATTGGTGTATGACTTGTATGATTGGTGTATGACTTGTATGATTGGTGTATGACTTGTATGATTGGTGTATGACTTGTATGATTGGTGTATGACTTGTATGATTGGTGTAAAACTTGTATGATTGGTGTATGGCTTGTATGATTGGTGTATGACTTGTATGATTGGTGTATAGACTGTATGATTGGTGTATGACTTGTATGATTGGTGTATAACTTGTATGATTGGTGTATGACTTGTATGATTGGTGTATGACTTGTATGATTGGTGTATGACTTGTATGATTGGTGTATGACTTGTATGATTGGTGTATAGACGTTGATTGTGTATTGACTGTATGATTGGTGTATAGACTGTATGTGGTGTATGACTTGTATGATTGGTGTATGACTTGTATGATTGGTGTATGACTTGTATGATTGGTGTATAGACTGTATGATTGGTGTATGACTTGTATGATTGGTGTATAGACTTTTATTTATTGGTGTATGACTTGTATGATTGGTGTATGACTTGTATGATTGGTGTATGACTTGTATGATTGGTGTATAGACTATATGATTGGTGTATGACTTGTATGATTGGTGTATAACTTGTATGATTGGTGTATAACCTGTATGATTGGTGTATGACTTGTATGATTGGTGTATGACTTGTATGATTGGTGCATAGTCTGTATGATTGGTGTATGACTTGTATGATTGGTGTATGACTTGTATGATTGGTGTATAGACTGCATGATTGGTGTATGACTTGTATGATTGGTGTATGACTTGTATGATTGGTGTATAGTCTGTATGATTGGTGTATAAATGTATGATTGGTGTATGACTTGTATGATTGGTGTATAGACTTATGATTGGTGTATGGACTTGTATGATTGGTGTATACTGTATGATTGGTGTATGATTGTATGATTGGTGTATGGCTTGTATGATTGGTGAATAGACTGTATGATTGGTGTATGACTGTATGATTGGTGTAAGACTGTATGATTGGTGTATGACTTGTATGATTGGTGTATGACTGTATGATTGGTGTATGACTTGTATGATTGGTGTATGGCTTGTATGATTGGTGTATGACTTGTATGATTGGTGTAAAGACTTGTATGATTGGTGTATAACTTGTATGATTGGTGTATGACTTTAGATTGGTGTATAACTGTATGATTGGTGTAATGGTCTTGTATGATTGGTGTATAACTTGTATGATTGGTGTATAGACTTGTATGATTGGTGTATGACTTGTATGATTAGTTTTACAGACTTTTGATTGGTGTATGACTGTATGATTGGTGTATGACTTTTATTGGTGTATGACTTGTATGATTGGTGTATAGACTGTATGATTGGTGTATGCTTGTGTGATTGGTGTATGACTTGTATGATTGGTGATGACTTGAATGATTGGTGTATAGACTGTATGATTGGTGTATGGCTTGAATGATTGGTGTATGACTGTATGATTGGTGTATGCTTGTATGATTGGTGTATGACTTTATGATTGGTGTATGACTTGTTGATTGTGTATGACTTGTATGATTGGGTATAGACTGTATGATTGGTGTATAACTTGTATGATTGGTGTATGACTTTTAGATGGTGTATGACTTGCATGGATTTGTATAGACTGTGATTGTGTATGACTTGTATGATTGGTGTATGACTTTGTATGATCGGTGTATGACTTGTATGATTGGTGTATAGACTCAGATTGCGTATGGCTGTATGATTGGTGTATGACTTGTATGATTGGTGTATGACTTGTATGATTGGTGTATAGACTGTATGATTGGTGTATGGCTTGTATGATTGGTGTATGGCTTGTATGATTGGTGTATAACTTGTTGATGGTGTATGCTTGTATGATGGGGTATGACTTGATGATAGGTATCGACTGTATGTTGTTCTATAGACTGTTATTGGTGTAAGACTTGTATGATTGGTGTATGATCTTTTATGATTGGTAAAGACTGTGATGGGATGACTTGTATGATTGGTGTATGAACTTGTATGATTGGTGTTAGACTGGATTGTGTTAGACTAAGATTGGTGTAAGACTGTATGATTGTGTTATAGACTGTCATGATTGGTGTATGGCTTGTATGATTGGTGTATAGACTGTATGATTGGTGTATAGTCTGTATGACTGGTGTATAGACTATGATTGGTGTATGGCTTGTATGATTGGTGTATAGACTATGATTGGTGTATGGCTTGTATGATTGGAGTATACTGTATGATTGGTGAAATTATGTATGATTGGTGTATGGCTTGTATGATTGGTGTTTAGACTGTATGATTGGTGTATGGCTCGTATGATTGGTGTATGGCTTGTATGATTGGTGCATACACTGTATGATTGGTGTATAGACTGTATGATTGGTGTATAGACTATGATTGGTGTATGGCTTGTATGATTGGTGTATAGACTGTATGATTGTGTATGCTGATATTGAGTATGGCTTATACTGGTGTATAGACTAGTGATGACGTATGATTGTGTATGTTTGTATGATTGGTGTATAAGATTGTAGTGTGTATAGACTTTATGATTGGTGTATGTCTTGTATGATTGGTGTATGGCTTGTATGATTGGTGTATGGCTTGTATGGTTGGTGTATAGACTGTATGATTTGTGTATAGACTATGATTGGTATGCTAGTATGATTGGTGTATAGACTTGTATGATTGGTGTATAGACTATGATTGGTGTATGGCATGTATGATTGGTGCATGGCTTGTATGATTGGTGTATAGGCAGATGGATGGCTAAATGATTGGTGTATAACTGTATGATTGGGGTATAGTTGTATACTGGTGTATAGACTGTGTGATTGGTGTATGGCTTGTATGAGTTGTTGTGTATAGACTGTATGATTGGTGTATACACTCTATGATTGGTGTATAGACTATGTGTAGGCTTTGTGACTTGTGTATAGACTATGATTGTGTATGACTTGTTGATTGGTGTATTTCTTGATGATTGGTTGATAGGCTTGTATATGAGTATGGCTTGTATGATTGGGGTATATACTGTTGATTGGTGTATGGCTGTATGATTGGTGTACAGACTGTATGATTGGTTTAAAGACTGAAGATGGGGTATGGCTTGAATGATGGTGTATAGACTAGGTGTATGGCTTGTGGACTTGTGTATGACTTTGATTTGTGTATGACTTGTATGTTGGGTATGGCTTTAGGATTGGTTATGCTGTAGGATTGGTGTATGGCTGTATGATGGTGTATATACAAGATTGGTGTATGGCTTGATGATTGGTGTACAGACTGTATGATGGTATAGTGCGTATGATTGGTGTATGGCTTGTAGATTGGTCGTAATAAGAAATAGATTTGTGTATAGACGGTAATGATTGGTTCATAGACGTGTGATTGGTGTATGGCAGATGACCGGTGTATAGGACTGTATGATTGGTGTATGGCTTTATGGTGTATGGCTTGTAGATTGGTGTATGACTTGAATGATTGGTGTATAGACTGTATGGTGTATAGGCTGTGTTGGTGTATGGCTTGTGTGATTGGTGTATAGACTGTTGATTGGTGTATGGCGTTTTATGTTTGGTTTATGGCTTGTATGTTTGGGGTGTATGGTTTTGTATAAATTGGTGTATAGATTGAAACCCATTTGTGTTAGCTAAGGTGTATAGACTGCGTGTTTTGGTGTATGGTTTGTATGATTGGTGTTTAGACTGATTGGTGTATAGACTACGATTGGTGCATGGCTTGTATGATTGGTGTATGGCTTGTATGATTGGTGTATGGCTTGTATGGTTGGTGTATAGACTGTATGATTTGTGTATAGACTATGATTGGTGTATAGACTGATTGGTGTATGGCTTGTATGATTGGTGTATAGACTGATTGGTGTATAGACTACGATTGGTGTATGGCTTGTATGATTGGTGTATGGCTTGTATGATTGGTGTATAGACTGTATGATTTGTGTATAGACTATGATTGGTGTATAGACTGTGTGATTGGTGTATGGCTTGTATGATTGGTGTATGTACTGTATGATTGGTGTATGGCTTGTATGATTGGTGTATAGCTTGTGTGGTGTATAGACTGTATGATTGGTGTATGGCTTGTGTGATTGGTGTATGTACTTTTAGATTGGTGTGTGGCTTGTATGATTGGTGTATGGCTTGTGTGATTGGTGTAGACGTATGATTGGTGTAGATTTAAAATTAAAAGAAGAGAGACTCGGGGTCTGGGGCGGGGGTGGGGCGTGAATTTGAGGGGTGGGGGGCATCTTTCCTGGGATTGGGTTAGCGGGACGGGGTGGATTGGCGAGGAAAAAAACACAGGGGTGGGGTGAGGGGGGCGGGGTGGGGGCGTGGTTGTGGGGCGGGTGGCTTTGAAAAGAAAATTGAGACTCTTAACTTAGGGTAAGAATTTTTTAAGCATAAAAAAAGGTGTTGTTGGCCATTGTATGGCCAAAACCAGGGGCCCTTACTGGCACTGTTGCTTCTGGCTCTCTCTCAACTTAAACAAGTTGGCCATGAGAGCCTCTAGTTCTTGTGGCCTCTGTTTGCGTGGCAAGGTAACATGGCCCCCAGTTTACGATGGCCATGGGCAATCTCTGTTGTGGTCACTTTGTGGCCAGGTAACATGACCACCAGGTATGATGGCCATTACAATCTCTGGTTGTTGTGGCCAGGTAACATGGCCATTAGGGACGGTGGTTGTAAGAGTCTCTGGCTGTTGGGGCCACTGTTTTGTGTGGCCAGGTAACATGGCCACCAAGTACAGTGACCGCGAGAACCTCTGATTAGGGCCAGCTTTGTGTAGCCAGGTAACATGGCCACCAGGCACGGTGGCCGTGAGAACCTCTGTTGTGGACAGGTAACATGGTCACTAGTCACGCTGGCCACGATAACCTTTGACTGTTGTGGCCACTTGAAAGTCTTTGTGGCCAGGTAAGATGGCCACCAGGTACGCTGGGAGTCGAAGTTGAACATCAGCGTTGTGTCGACCCCAGGGGTCCATGACCCCGACATTCGGCCACAATTTATGGCCATAATTACTGAATAAAAATGGCGGCCGTTTTTGAACGGGTTTCCCGCGTAAATCAAAGCGCGCGTCGTTACTTTTGGCGCGTTTAATCGGCGGGCCTCAGCGGGGTGGCGGGAAACCAGCCCTGGCGCGCCAACCAATCACAGGGGGGGGTGGCCCGACGCGGGCTCTGACGTCACCGAACGCTAGCCAATACCGGGAGGGCTTCAGCATCCCCGTCACCCATCCCTCGCCTCTGATTGGTGGAGACCGCTGAGGGGCGTTCCCGAAGGAGCCTTCAACTTACTCACTCTACAGACTTGTAAACAAACAAATTCTTGATGTGATTATTCAATTATAACCTTACAAACTGAGCCATGGACTATTATAACGTATGCTAATGTTAAAAAAAGGTGGTGTTGGGTATATCCCAAGAGCCAGTGAGGTGCAGGGGAGGTTCAGGGGGAGGTACAAGGGGGAGGTGCCAGCTTGGCCCCACCTCACACTGCCTCCGGCTGCCAGTTCCATAATGTTATTAACATATACCGATACTAACAATATCAACAAGCTTAACAAACAAAATATACCGAGAGAAGGAGGAGGTATTTTGTGCTACGGTGGAACACTGTTCCTTCCTGCCACCCAGCTGCGTCACTTGATGTACACGAACGTCACCTGATGTATAGGAACGTCACCTGATGCACAGGAACGTCACCTGATGTACAGGTGCGTCACCTGATGTATAGGAACGTCACCTGATGACTGCGTCACTGATGCACAAAAACGTCACCTGATGTATAGGAACGTCACATGATGCACAGGAACGTCACTTGATGTATAGGAACGTCACCTAATGTACAGGTGCGTCACCTGATGTATAGGAACGTCACCTGATGTATAGGAACGTCACATGATGCACAGGAACGTCACCTGATGTACAGGTGCGTCACCTGATGTATAGGAACGTCACCTGATGCACAGGAACGTCACCTGATGTATAGGAACGTCACCTGATGCACAGGAACGTCACCTGATGTATAGGAACGTCACCTAATGTACAGGTGCGTCACCTGATGTATAGGAACGTCACCTGCTGCATAGGAACGTCACCTGAAGCACAGGAACGTCACCTGATGTACAGGAACGCCACCTGATGTACAGGTGCGTCACCTGATGTACAGGTGCGTCACCTGATGTACAGGAATGTCACCTGATGTATAGGAACGTCACTTGATACACAGGAACGTCACCTGATGTATAGGAACGTCACTTGATACACAGGAACGTCACCTGGTGTATAGGAACGTCACATGACGCACAAGAACGTCACCTGATGTATAGGAACGTCACCTGATGCACAGGAACGTCACCTGATGTATAGGAACGTCACCTGATGTACAGATGCGTCACTTGATACACAGGAACGTCACCTGATGTATGGGAACGTCACCTGATGCACAGGAACGTCACCTGATGTATAGGAACGTCACCTGATGTACAGGAGCGTCAACTGATGTCCAGGAACGTCACCTGATGTATGGGAACGTCACCTGATGCACAGGAGCGTAACCTGATGCACAGGAACGTTACCTGATGTATAGGAACGCCACCTGATGTACAGATGCGTCACTTGATACACAGGAACATCACCTGATGTATGGGAACGTCACCTGATGCACAGGAACGTCACCTGATGTATAGGAACGTCACCTGATGTATAAGAACGTCACCTGATGTATAGGAACGTCACCTGATGTACAGGAACGTCACCTGATGTACAGGAATATCACCTGATGTATGGAACGTCACCGTGCAGGATGTACACGGAACGTCACCTGATGTATAGGAATCCACCTGATGTATAGGAACGTCGCCTGATCTACAGATGCGTCATTTGATACATAGGAACGTCCCATGATGCACAGGTGCGCCACCTGATGCACAGGAACGTCCCCTGATGCACAGGTGCATAACCTGATGCACAGGAACGTCACCTGATGTACAGGTGCGCCACCTGATGTACAGGTGCGCCACCTGATATACAGGAACGTCACCTGATGATCAGGTGCGTCACCTGCTGCACAGGTGCGTCACCTGATGCACAGGTGCGTCACCTGATGCACAGAGTGCGTCACCTGATGCACAGGTGCGTCACCTGATGCACAGGTGCGTCACCTGATGCACAGGTGCGTCACCTCATACACAGGTGCGTCACCTGATGCTCAGAACCCACCGCAGGCAACCCACCACAGGCAACCCACTGCAGGCAACACACCAGCAACCAAGCTGGGAGCCCACCACAGGCAACCCACCGCTGGGAGCCCACCACAGGCAACCCACCGCAGGGAACCCACCACGGGCAACCCACCACAGGTAACCCACCACAGGCAACCCACCACAGGGAACCCACCACAGGCGACCCACCACAGGCGACCCACTGCAGACAACCCACCGCAGGCAATGCACCGTAGGCAACCCACCGCAGGCAACCCACCGCAGGCAACCCACCGCAGGCAACCCACCGCAGGCAACCCACCACAGGCAACCCACCACAGGCAACCCACCGCAGGCAACCCACCACAGGCAACCCACCACAGGCAACCCACCACAGGCAACCCACCACAGGCAACCCACCACAGGCAACCCACCGCAGGCAACCCACCGCAGGTAACCTGCCACAGGCAACCTACCACAGGCAACCCACCGCAGGCAACTCACCAACAGGCAACCCCACCAGGCAGCCCAACGTAGGCAACCCACTGCTGGCAACCCACCACAGGCAACCCATCGCAGGCAACCCACCACAGGCAACCCACCACAGGCAACCCACCGCAGGCAACCTACCACAGGCAACCCACCACAGGCAACCCACCGCAGGCAACCCACCACAGGCAACCCACTGCAGGCAACCCACCACCGCCAACCCACTACTGGTAACCCACCACTGGTAACCCACTAAAATACAAGAAAATACACTAATGTATCCAGTGACTGTATTCGATGGCAGGGGAAAATTGGGCGGCGGTGGGCGGCAGTGGGCGGCAGTGGGAAGGTAGTTGATGTCAGTGGTGATTGATGTACCTGGCTGGTGTGTCAAGGTGGGTGACTGGCTAATTAGTGGTGTTGAGGTGGGCTGGGTGGGTTGGTGGAGCCCACCCTCTCAACCTGAAGGGGTGGCACATGCGCCCACACACCCAGAAGTGGGTGGGAAGTAGCGTAGGCCTGTAGAAAGTAGTGTAGGCCTGTAGAAAGTAGCGTAGGCCTGTAGAAAGTAGCGTCGGCCTGTAGAAAGTAGCGTAGGCCTGTAGGAAGTAGCGTAGGCCTGCAGAAAGTAGCGTAGGCCTGTAGAAAGCGTAGGCCTGTAGAAAGTAGTGTAGGCCTGTAAAAAGTAGCGTAGGCCTGTAGAAAGCGTAGGCCTGTAGAAAGTTTGAGACTTCAGTTCCATAGTGGAACAATATTGTCCCAGACTGTGGCTACATAGCAACTGGAACAATATTGTCCCAGACTGTGGAACGATATTGTCCAGACTGTGGAACGATATTGTCTGACCAGACGATATGTTCGAAGGGACGATATTGTCCCAGACTGTGGAACGATATTGTCCCAGACTTTGGAAGGATATTGTCCCAGACTGTGGAACGATATTGTTCCAGACAGTGGAACGATATTGTCCCAGACTGTGGAACGATATTGTTCCAGACGTGAACGATATTGTCCCAGACTTGTGGAAGATATTGTCCGAGACTGTGGAACGATATTGTCCAGACTGTGGAACGATGTCAATTGGATTTCCCAGACTGTGGAACGATATTGTTCCAGACTGTGGAACGATATTGTCCCAGACTGTGGAACGATATTGTCCCAGGCTGTGGAACGATATTGTCCCAGACTGTGGAACGATATTGTCCAGACTGTGGAACGATATTGTCCCAGACTGTGGAACGATATTGTCCCAGACTGTGGAACGATATTGTCCCAGACTGTGGAACGATATTGTCCCAGACTGTGGAACGATATTGTCCCAGACTGTGGAACGATATTGCCAGACTATGGAACGATATTATCCCAGATTGTGGAACGATATTGTCCCAGACTTTGGAAAAATATTGCCCCAGACTTTGGAACAATATTGTCCCAGACTGTGGAACAGTATTGACGCAGACTATGGAACAATATTGTCCCAGACTGTGGAACAGTATTGACGCAGACTATAGAACAATATTGTCCCAGACTGTGGAACAATATTGTCCCAGACTATAGAAAAATATTGCCCCAGACTGTGGAACAATATTGTCCCAGACTGTGGAACAATATTGTCCCAGACTGTGGAACAATATTGTCCCAGACTGTGGAACAATATTGTCCCAGACTGTGGAACAATATTGTCTCAGACTGTGGAACAATATTGTCCCAGACTGTGGAACAATATTGTCCCAGACTGTGGAACAATATTGTCCCAGACTGTGGAACAATATTATCCCAGACTGTGGAACAATATTGTCCCAGACTGTTGAACAATATTTTCCCAGACTGTGGAACAATATTGTCCCAGACTGTGGAACAATATTGTCCCAGTCTGTCGAGCAATATTGTCCCAGACTGTGGAACAATATTGTCCCAGACTGTGGAACAATATTGTCCCAGACTATGGAACAATATTGTCCCAGACTGTGTAACAATATTGTCCCAGACTGTGTAGCAATATTGTCCCAGACTGTGGAACAATATTGTCCCAGACTGTGGAACAATATTGTCCCAGACTGTGTAACAATATTGTCCCACACTGTGGAACAATATTGTCCCAGACTGTGGAACAATATTGTCCCAGAGAGTGGAACAATATTGTCTCATACTGTGGAACAATATTGTCCCAGACTGTGAACAATATTATCCCAGACTGTGGAACAATATTGTCCCAGACTGTGGAACAATATTATCCAGACTGTGGAACAATATTGTCCCGAATGTGGAACAATATTATCCCAGACTGTGGAACAATATTGTCCCAGACTGTGGAACAATATTGTCCCAGATGTGGAACAATATTATCCAGACTGTGGAACAATATTGTCCCAGACTGTGGAACAATATATCCCAGACTGTGGAACAATTTGTCCCAGACTGTGGAACAATATTGTCCCAGACTGTGGAACAATATTATCCCAGACTGTGGAACAATATTGTCCCAGACTGTGGAACAATATTATCCCAGACTGTGGAACAATATTGTCCCAGACTGTGGAACAATATTGTCCCAGACTGTGGAACAATATTATCCCAGACTGTGGAACAATATTGTCCCAGACAATGGAACAATAATGTTGCGTAGTCTGGAGTAAAGGGAGGGAGGTTGAAGGTAGGGGGTGTGGTGAGAGTATTGAGGTGTGCCAGGTATGTACTACAACTGGCCCTGGCACTAAGCCAGGTGTGGAATGCCAGTTGTGTAATTCCCCAGGCGGGAGCGACCATCATTCAAGTGTCAATTGAAATTAATTATGACACCTGAGTGAAAGGAGGGGGTGCCAATTGTATGAGAGATGTCAGGTGATATTCCCCCTGGGGCTGGGGGGATACAAGGAACATTTGTGGCCACTATGGCCATGTAGAGCCACCCTGGTTGTACCAGGATCTGAACCTGGCCAATACTACCCCTCCAAGGCATCAAATCACTCAAATCACCTCAGGCAATAGGCCTATTGGTCACTCATAGCGCCTACCAGGGCCACTACCTAGCTCCTGGCATCACCAGTGGCCAAATTCCTCCTGAGATGAGTGAGATGACCAGCAATACTGTCAGAACATGTCAGCTTCTACTGACAGCTGAAGCCATTAATCAGCTCATAGACGTGTGTATGTTCGTGATTATATATATATATATATATATATATATATATATATATATATATATATATATATATATATATAATGTCGTGCCGAATAGGTAAAATATATGGAGGTACCATCTCTGGAACTGGACTGGGAACCGTCGTCCTGAGAGACAAGAATGTTGAAAAAACTGAGAAGACTTCCGTAAGATGTCTGGGTACATTCTTCTGCTATCACCCCCTATATTCTATATTCTATATTCTATATAAACACAGACTGACAGGTTATATAGAATGGAATTATTTCTTAATGGGAAGGTTTCTTGTAACTAATTAAATGCTCCTGAGATGTTATTCTCGGTGGCGGTTTAATGGTTTGTCAGTGGTGGTAATGGTGGTAGTAGTGGTGGTAGTAGTAGTTGTGAGGGGGGTGGTAGTGGTGGTAATGGTGGTGGTAGTGGTGGTAGTGGTAGTTGTGAGGGGTGGTAGTGGTGGTAATGGGTGGTAGTGTGGTAGTGGTGGAGGGGGGTGGTAGTGGTGGGTTGGTAATGGTGGTAAGGTGGTGGGTGGGTAGTGGTAGCTGTGAGGGGGTGGTAGTGGTGGTAATGGTGGGTGTAGGTGTAGTGGTGTAGGTAGTGGTGCTAGTGGGTGTAGTAGGTGGTAGGGTGTGGTGGTAATGATCACCTGGATCTTGGATACTGGATGCAGTGACTGCAAAATACATAATTTACACATGGGAGAGTCAGGAGCTTGTGACGATGTTTCGCTCCGACCTGGGTTGTTTACAAGTCACACTGAGGGAAGAAGGTGAGGGATCCTGTGTATATAAGCGAGGGTGACAGTGACGGGAGAAAGACAGGAAGGAAAGGTAGTGGCAGTAGATGTGGTAGTATAGAAGTGGGGTCAGTCTGTGAAGCAGCAGCACTGCAGGAGACCTACTGGCCCACAACGGGTGGGACCAGGAACACAGGAGGGGTAACTAAGACAGAACACACTAGGCAGAGGAAAGCAAAACAAAGAAATAAGAAAAACTAGGAGAGGAGAAGAGGTAGGGAGAGAAGAGAAGAGCAAGACACGTACAAGGCCAGGACTAAGATACATACTAGGGACGTTATGTATAAGTGATGATTCACCTAGACGACTGTGAAGGCTAGAAGCAGGTTGTGGCAGAGGGCCAGTTACTAGGATGAGTGTGGTGTCTAACATAACAGAAAACTAGAAGCAGGTTAGACAGTTGTGGCAGAGGACCAGTCAATAGGATGACTCTGGTCTCTAACATAACAGAAAACTAGAAGCAGGCTAGACAATTGTGCCAGAGGACCAGTCACTAGGATGACTGTGGTGTCTAACATGACGACAGAAAAGGGCACAAATGGTGTCGACAAGCCTAACACTGTTGTGTGTTCTAAGTCTGATAGAGAGCGACCAGTTTCTCCAGTGTTTTGAAGGGGACAAGAGGAACATGAAAGGGGACAAGAGGAACATGAAAAGAGTAGACACAAGGGACATTAATTGCAGAAGGAGAGGTACCAACTAGATAACTGCAGAGGATGTTTGGCGAAAAGTAACTTTGATGTCTAAGGAACAGTGAGAGTTTAGAAAGACTGGGAAGAACAGGGAAGGTAGAAAGCAGGAGATTTCCCAGGAGTAGAGAGTGTGGGAGAAGGAAGTCCGTTTAACAAGTGAGAAGACAGAGTTTGTGAAATGGGAAGGGCAGCCAAGACGACAGAATGAATTACCAAGTGGAAATGTCCGAATTAAGGAACTGAGGATCACAAATGCAGAGAACACAGAGAAAGAGAGAAATCAGAACACTTGTCTTGACAGAGGGAGCATAAGTAGTGAATGTACATGCTACTGTGCAGTCTTACGGTACACGGAAAAAGCCAGAACTGTGTCTGAGCGGTGGACTTGAACTCTAACGAAAGTAACCAAGGAATTGGATTCCCATTGAGCTCTAAACCTGATGGAAGGAGAAAGAGTAAGGGCATCGAGAAATGGTGGGAAGAGGATAGCCATAAGACCAAAGATCAAAGACGTTATCTATTTAGCGGAGCCAGAGGGAAGGTTGCACACCAATAGTAGAGGTCAGAGGAGAGACCATAGCGACACCCGAGGTCTGAGAATAATATTTACCTTGAAGAGAAAAGGAGTTAGTCCACACGAAGGTAAATAAAATCACGAAGAACATCAATAAAAGGGTCGTTAGTGAGGAGAGAGACTACGTCAAGACTGAGCATTTTACAGGTCAGGAGAGGACGACCACGTTCGATTCTTTAAAGTAATATACCGACAAGTTGAAGATTAAGACACATGTACAACAACTGGGTATCTTAATTGATGAAATGTTTCGCCTATGCAGTAGGTTTCTTCAGTCAATTACAAAGGAATCAGCAGTAATAATGATGTAATCAGTCCCTCTGTCTTGACTTACCTCAAGATAGATGGACTGAAAACATCGACTCCAGGCTGACCCACTGATTATTTCAAACTGCTACTCTTATTCCACCTTTGCATTGGACTGAAGCCACTGTGGGGCGAAACGTTTCCAGAATACAGATACCCAAATGTTGCAGATGTCTCGTTTATCAACGTGGCCTTTTGCACACCATTTATACGCAGGAAAAGTACCAAGGAAGGAAGTGAAGGTTTTTGGCCAGCCAAGAGGCAAGAGAATGAGACACAATCTCTGGAGGATGTGATAAGAGAACCTCTGGAGGATGTGATAAGAGAACCTCTGGAGGATGTGATAAGAGGACTGGAGGATGTGATAAGAGAACCTCTGGAGGATGTGATAAGAGAACCTCTGGAGGATGTGATATGAGAACCTCTGGAGGATGTGATAAGATAACCTCTGGAGGATGTGATAAGAGAACCTCTGGAGGATGTGATATGAGAACCTCTGGAGGATGTGATAAGAGAACCTCTGGAGGATGTGATAGGAAACAGAACCTTTGGAGGATGATGAGAGAATCTTTGGAGGATGTGATAGGAGACAGAACCTCTGGAGGATATTGATGGAAAGTAGTGGACTATCAGACAAAGTCAGAGTCAGGAGGTCAGAATCGGAGAGAGTTCAGAGCTTACTAACACCCTTATCATCATGTACAAGGTACACCAGTACATGTACAAGGTATACCAGTACATGTACAAGGTATACCAGTACATGTACAAGGTATACCAGTACATGTACAAGGTATACAAGTACATGTACAAGGTATACCAGTACATGTACAAGGTATACCAGTACATGTACAAGGTATACAAGTACATGTACAAGGTATACAAGTACATTTACAAGGTATACCAGTACATGTACAAGGTATACAAGTACATGTACAAGGTATACCAGTACATGTACAAGGTATACAAGTACATGTACAAGGTATACAAGTACATGTACAAGGTATACAAGTACATTTACAAGGTATACCAGTACATGTACAAGGTATACCAGTACATGTACAAGGTATACAAGTACATGTACAAGGTATACAAGTACATGTACAAGGTATACAAGTACATGTACAAGGTATACCAGTACATGTACAAGGTATACCAGTACATTTACAAGGTATACCAGTACATGTACAAGGTATACCAGTACATGTACAAGGTATACAGTACATGTACAAGGTATACCAGTACATGTACAAGGTATACCAGTACATGTACAAGGTATACCAGTACATGTACAAGGTATACCAGTACATGTACAAGGTATACCAGTACATGTACAAGGTATACCAGTACATGTACAAGGTATACAAGTACATGTACAAGGTATACAAGTACATATACAAGGTATACAAGTACATGTACAAGGTATACCAGTACATGTGCAAGGTATACAAGTACATGTACAAGGTATACAAGTACATGTACAAGGTATACCAGTACATGTACAAGGTATACAAGTACATGTACAAGGTATACAAGTATATGTACAAGGTATACCAGTACATGTACAAGGTATACAAGTACATGTACAAGGTATACCAGTACATGCACAAGGTATACAAGTACATGTACAAGGTATACAGATCATAGCTGACATCAGTGACATACTACTATATAGAAAGTCCCTTGTTATGCTGAGCATTTCCCGCAAATTAGGTCAGTTTTGTCCCAGGATGTGACCCACACCAGTCCACTAACACCCAGGATGTGACCCACACCAGTCCACTAACACCCAGGATGTGACCCACACCAGTCCACTAACACCCAGGATGCGACCCACACCAGTTCACTAACACCCAGGATGCGACCGACACCAGTCCACTAACACCCAGGATGTGACCCACACCAGTCCACTAACACCCAGGATGTGACCCACACCAGTCCACTAACACCCAGGATGTGACCCACACCAGTCCACTAACACCCAGGATGTGACCCACACCAGTCCACTAACACCCAGGATGTGACCCACACCAGTCCACTAACACCCAGGATGTGACCCACACCAGTCCACTAACACCCAGGATGCGACCCACACCCGTCCACTAACACCCAGGATGCGACCCACACCCGTCCACTAACACCCAGGATGCGACCCACACCAGTCCACTAACACCTAGGATGCGGCCCACACCAGTCCACTAACACCCAGGATGCGACCCACACCAGTCAACTAACACCCAGGATGCGACCCACACCCGTCCACTAACACCTAGGTTCCTATTTTAATGACAGGTGAAAAGGGACGGCAGGCATCTTAAGGAAACACGTCCTGTTGTCCAGTCGTACTGGGGATCGACCCCCTGACCTCAGTGTGTGAGCCGAGTGCGTTAGCGATCGACCTACGTAGTTCGTACCTCTTCCCCCGCAATTAATGTCCCTTGTGTCTACTCTGTTTCATGTTCCTCTTGTCCCCTTCAAAACACTGGAGAAACTGGTCGCTCTCTATCAGACTTAGAGCACACAACAGTGTTAGGCTTGTCGACACCATTTGTGCCCTTTTCTGTCGTCATGTTAGACACCACAGTCATCCTAGTGACTGGTCCTCTGGCACAACTGTCTAACCTGCTTCTAGCTTCTTGTCATGTTAGAGACCAGAGTCATCCTAGTGACTGGTCCTCTGCCACAACTGTCTAACCTGCTTCTAGCTTCTTGTCATGTTAGACACCACAGTCATCCTATTGACTGGTCCTCTGCCACAACTGTCTAACCTGCTTCTAGTTTTCTGTTATGTTAGAGACCACACTCATCCTAGTGACTGGTCCTCTGCCACAACTAACCTGCTTCTAGCTTCTTGTTATGTTAGAGACCACAGTCATCCTAGTAACTGGTCCTCTGCCACAACTAACCTGCTTCTAGCTTCTTGTCATGTTAGACACCACACTCATCCTAGTAACTGGTCCTCTGCCACAACTAACCTGCTTCTAGCTTCTTGTTATGTTAGAAACCACAGTCATCCTAGTAACTGGTCCTCTGCCACAACTAACCTGCTTCTAGCTTCTTGTCATGTTAGATACCACACTCATCCTAGTGACTGGTCCTCTGCCACAACTGTCTAACCTGCTTCTAGTTTTCTGTTATGTTAGACACCACACTCATCCTAGTGACTGGTCCTCTGCCACAACTAACCTGCTCCTAGCCTTCACAGTCGTCTAGGTGAATCATCACTTATACATAACGTCCCTAGTATGTATCTTAGTCCTGGCCTTGTACATGTCTTGCTCTTCTCTTCTCTCCCTACCTCTTCTCCTCTCCTAGTTTTTCTTATTTCTTTGTTTTGCTTTCCTCTGCCTAGTGTGTTCTGTCTTAGTTACCCCTCCTGTGTTTCTGGTCCCACCCGTTGTGGGCCAGTAGGTCTCCTGCAGTGCTGCTGCTTCACAGACTGACCCCACTTCTATACTACCACATCTACTGCCACTACCTTTCCTTCCTGTCTTTCTCCCGTCACTGTCACCCTCGCTTATATACACAGGATCCCTCACCTTCTTCCCTCAGTGTGACTTGTAAACAACCCAGGTCGGAGCGAAACATCGTCACAAGCTCCTGACTCTCCCATGTGTGACTTGAGTACCTGGAACAATATACAACAGCACTTGGGCCATTAACTAGTCCCACTAACACACGAAGATAAGGGCCATCTGCGTGAGGTGTAGTTTTTAGTGATGTATAGGATATCCGCATCCGCCGAACATCCGCACACTTTCTTACATCCGCGTCCGCATTTTGCTGTAAACAGATATCCGCATATGCATCCGCATCCGAATCCGCGGAACATCCACACAGTTTCTTATATCTGCATCCGCAAAATAAGTATGGAATCCTTATACACATCCGCATCCGCGGATATCTAAATTTTCACATCCGACACATATTTAGTTTAGATGTGATGCGTCTCTTTACCAGCGTTCCCTTACGTAGTGACCCTCTTAACCTGTGCAGTGATTCTGCCCACTGTAACGTGGCTATTGTGGTTACTGGAACGTAATGATTGTGGTCACTGTAACGTGGCTATTGTGGTCACTGTAACGTGGCTATTGTGGTTACTGGAACGTAATGATTGTGGTCACTGTAACGTGGCTATTGTGGTTACTGTAACGTGGCTATTGTGGTTACTGTAACGTGGCTATTGTGGTTACTGGAACGTGGCTATTGTGGTTACTGGAACGTGGCTATTGTGGTTACTGTAACGTGGCTATTGTGGTCACTGTAACGTGGCTATTGTGGTTACTGGAACGTAATGATTGTGGTCACTGTAACGTGGCTATTGTGGTTACTGTAACGTGGCTATTGTGGTTACTGTAACGTGGCTATTGTGGTCACTGTAACGTGGCTATTGTGGTTACTGTAACGTGGCTATTGTGGTTACTGTAACGTAATGATTGTGGTCACTGTAACGTGGCTATTGTGGTTACTGTAACGTGGCTATTGTGGTTACTGTAACGTGGCTATTGTGGTCACTGTAACGTGGCTATTGTGGTTACTGTAACGTGGCTATTGTGGTTACTGTAACGCGATGATTGTGGTCACTGTAACGTGGCTATTGTGGTTACTGTAACGTGGCTATTGTGGTTACTGTAACGTAATGATTGTGGTCACTGTAACGTGGCTATTGTGGTTACTGTAACGTAATGATTGTGGTCACTGTAACGTGGCTATTGTGGTCACTGTAACGTGGCTATTGTGGTTACTGGAACGTAATGATTGTGGTCACTGTAACGTGGCTATTGTGGTTACTGTAACGTGGCTATTGTGGTTACTGTAACGCGATGATTGTGGTCACTGTAACGTGGCTATTGTGGTTACTGTAACTGGCTATTTGTGGGTTTCTGTAACGTAAATGATTGTGGTCACTGTAACGTGGCTATTGTGGTTACTGTAACGTGGCTATTGTGGTTACTGTAACGTGGCTATTGTGGTTACTGTAACGTGATGATTGTGGTCACTGTAACGTGGCTATTGTGGTTACTGAACGTGATGATTGTGGTCACTGTAACGTGGCTATTGTGGTTACTGTAACGTGATGATTGTGGTCACTGTAACGTGGCTATTGTGGTTACTGTAACGTGATGATTGTGGTCACTGTAACGTGGCTATTGTGGTTACTGTAACGTGATGATTGTGGTCACTGTAACGTGGCTATTGTGGTTACTGTAACGGTGAGATTGTGGCACTGTAACGGGTGCTATTGTGGTTACTGAACGTAATGATGTGGGCACGTAACGTGGGTATTGTGGTTTCGTAACGCAATGATTGTCATTGAACGTGGCTATTGGGTTACTGAACGAATGATTGTGGTCACTGTAACGTGGCTATTGTGGTTACTGTAACTAATGATGTGTCCCTGTAACGTGGCTTTTTGTGTTTCTGAACTGCATTGTGGTTACTAACGTGCTATTGTGGTTACGTAACGTAATATTGTGGTCACTGTAACGTGGCTATTGTGGTCACTGTAACGTGGCTATTGTGGTTACTGTAACGTGGCTATTGTGGTTACTGTAACGTAATGATTGTGGTCACTGTAACGTGGCTATTGTGGTTACTGTAACGTGATGATTGTGGTCACTGTAACGTGGCTATTGTGGTTACTGTAACGTAATGATTGTGGCACTGTAAAAGTGGCTATTGTGGTTACTGTAACGTGATGATTGTGGTCACTGTAACGTGGCTATTGTGGTTACTGTAACGATGATTGTGGTCACTGTAACGTGGCTATTGTGGTTACTGTAACGTGGCTATTGTGGTTACTGTAACGTGGCTATTGTGGTTACTGTAACGTGGCTATTGTGGTCACTGTAACGTGGCTATTGTGGTTACTGTAAAAGGTACGATTCTGGGCATGTAAAGGCGATCATGGCACTAACGTGATCTGGCCACGTAACATGACGACCTTGCCAAGTAAAGTGAAAGATCGTGGCCACTGTAACGTGACGATCCTGGCCACTG
>NC_069493.1:10884745-10897245 GCF_026875155.1 Cherax quadricarinatus
TGGGGTTTAAAGTCTATCTACTACACGAGGGTCATTAAGACTGGTTGGTTGGTTAATGGGTTTAAAGTCTATCTACTACACGAGGGTCATTAAGACTGGTTGGTTGGTTAATGGGGTTTAAAGTCTATCTACTACACCAGGGTCATTAAGACTGGTTGGTTGGTTAATGGGGTTTAAAGTCTATCTACTACACCAGGGTCATTAAGACTGGTTGGTTGGTTAATGGGGTTTAAAGTCTACTACAGGTAGTATACTAAGCCAGGTAGTGCACTAACTCAGGCAGTGAACTAACCCAGGTAGTAACCCAGGCAGTGTACTAATCCAGGTAGTAACCCAGGCACTGTAGTAACCAAGGAAGTAACCCAGGCAGTGTACTAATCCAGGTAGTAATCCAGGTAGTAACCCAGGCACTGTAGTAACCCAGGCAGTAACTCAGGCAGTAACCCAGGCAGTAACTCAGGCAGTAACCCAGGCAGTAACCCAGGCAGTAACCCAGGTAGTAATTCAGGCAGTAACCCAGGCAGTAACCCAGGCAGTAACCCAGGCAGTAACCCAGGCAGTAACCCAGGCAGTAACCCCGGCAGTAACCCAGGCAGTAACTCAGGCAGTAACCCAGGCAGTAACCCAGGCAGTAACCCAGGCAGTAACTCAGGCAGTAACCCAGGCAGTAACCCAGGCAGTAACTCAGGCAGTAACCCAGGCAGTAACCCAGGCAGTAACTCAGGCAGTAACCCAGGCAGTAACCCAGGCAGTAACCCAGGCAGTAACCCAGGCAGTAACCCAGGCAGTAACCCAGGCAGTAACTCAGGCAGTAACCCAGGCAGTAACTCAGGCAGTAACCCAGGCAGTAACCCAGGCAGGAACCCAGGCAGTAACCCAGGCAGTAACTCAGGCAGTAACCCAGGCAGTAACTCAGGCAGTAACCCAGGCAGTAACTCAGGCAGTAACCCAGGCAGTAACCCAGGCAGTAACTCAGGCAGTAACCCAGGCAGTAACCCAGGCAGTAACCCAGGCAGTAACCCAGGCAGTAACCCAGGCAGTAACCCAGGCAGTAACCCAGGCAGTAATCCAGGCAGTAACCCAGGCAGTAACCCAGGCAGTAACCCAGGCAGTAACCCAGGCAGTAACCCAGGCAGTAACTCAGGCAGTAACCCAGGCAGTAACTCAGGCAGTAACCCAGGCAGTAACTCAGGCAGTAACCCAGGCAGGAACCCAGGCAGTAACCCAGGCAGTAACTCAGGCAGTAACCCAGGCAGTAACTCAGGCAGTAACCCAGGCAGTAACCCAGGCAGTAACTCAGGCAGTAACCCAGGCAGTAACCCAGGCAGTAACCCAGGCAGTAACCCAGGCAGTAACTCAGGCAGTAACCCAGGCAGTAACTCAGGCAGTAACTCAGGCAGTAACTCAGGCAGTAACCCAGGCAGTAACCCAGGCAGGAACCCAGGCAGTAACCCAGGCAGTAACCCAGGCAGTAACCCAGGCAGTAACCCAGGCATCCTCCTCTTCCGTTTGTTTCCATCAATCTTTGGATATTTTTCAGTCCCGTGAGACTTTACTCTTGATCTTTTGTGATTCATATTCCCTTTTTATGGAGGTGGAGGCCAGGGGGCTGCCAGGGGGCTGCCAGGGGGCTGCCAGGGGGCTGCCAGGGGGCTGCCAGGGGGTTGCATGGGACAACCAGGGATAGCCAGGGGTTTCCTGGGGCTGCCAGGGATAGCCAGGGTTAGCCAGGTGTAGCAATGGGGCTGCCAGGTGGCTGCCAGGGGTAGCCAGAGGCAGGTACCTCCCTTGAGACATTGGGAGGTATGGGCTCACCCCCCCCCCATGGTTAGTTTTATCAGTGCTGAAATCAGACCCAGGAACTGGACTCTTCTCCAGGCTGAGGGACTGACCACCCTAAACACTATTTCTCCAAGCTCCATGGACTGATTACGTCTTCTCTAATACACCTAGTGCCTCTGTATTTGACTGAAGAAGCCTACTGTTTAGCCGAAACGTTTCAGTCAAGATACCCGTCCGTTGCAAATGTGTCTTATCAATTTGCAAATATTCTTGACAAAAACACTGACTTCGAAAAAGGCAGTAACAACTCGCTAATGCACTCTGCCCTAGGACCAGACTCCTGGATCTGTCTTCATTAAGAACTGCAACAAACTGATCTCATGTGCCTTGAATAGTCTCTGGAGAAGGATCCTACACACGGGCGTCATCCCACATCCTAGACACGGGAGTCATCTTGTATCCTACATATAACGATCATCCCACATCCTAGACACGGGAGTCATCCCACATCCTAGATATAAGGATCATCCCAAATCCTAGACACAGGGGTCATCCCACATTGTAGATATAAGGACCATCCCACATCCTAGACACGGGGATCATCCCACATCCTAGATATAAGGATTGTATACAGCCTGTACTGTCTGCACAGACAGCCCATGCTGTCTGCCAGCTTAGCTCATATTTTGCGCCACTCAAGTGTTGCCCTCTGTAGCCAGGCCTCTCGGTGGGCACGGCAGCCTGCCTGCCCTTGCCTCGCTCTCACTCACACAGCAGCCTAGCAGGAAGATACAAGGCCTACTCCTAGCTCTCTCTCGTGGGATGGCCCTCCCAGGCCATGGGCACAACACACAAGCCTGTGTAACCACCACGACTTAATAAAGTAAGAAGCCTCCAAAGACGTATCATTTACTCCCCACTACCAGAACACCAAATAATCCTTTTTCTATAAAT
Organism: Cherax quadricarinatus; assembly: GCF_026875155.1. Taxonomy (NCBI): domain Eukaryota; kingdom Metazoa; phylum Arthropoda; class Malacostraca; order Decapoda; family Parastacidae; genus Cherax; species Cherax quadricarinatus. The sequence goes on from NC_069493.1 coordinate 10,887,482, forward strand.
GGTGGAAAGCGGTGGTCGCAGCAGTGTGTTTGCCCAGAGAGAGGAAGGAAGGAATGAAGTTGTTCACTTCATCCCCCTACACAACAAACATCCGTCTCTCAACGAGTTATCCTGATGTCGTGTGCACATTTGAGCATCCAGACACAGGCACAAGCAGGATCCAGCCGAAATTTACCGAATTTCTTCGAGAATTGTATGTGGCGCCCCAGTGACCCCACGCTACAGCGTCCCACGCTGTTTCTCAAGTCACGTGTTCAGCGTCACTTGTATGTTGCTGTTGTTCAGCTCAGCACAGCTGTTTCAGCAAGCCAGAGGTGAGTTTTGTGGCGATTTCTGCGTCCAGTGTGAGTTCTCCACGTGTTTGTGGGAGGAGGAAGTGGCCGTTCCTTGCCTCGCCCTGCTGTACTCTCACACCTCACCAGCCTACCATACACCACTCACCACTGCCCACTCCCTCTGCTGTGTTTTCTGCTGTTTTTCGTGTGAATTCTTTGCCAGTGCTGTGTATCCGAGTGCCCAAGGCCACTTGAAGCTATGTGGATCAGCATGCCACGTAGATCACGACACCACGTGGATCACGACACCACGTGGATCACGACGCCACGTGGGTGTGGGCGATGTCACGTGGATCTACAAACCACGTGAGTTACCGAGCCAGATGTCCCAGGCCACATGCTGTGGTCTGCCCGCATCACATTGACGTCACCTCGCGACGTCACGCCCAACATCACATGATGTCACCATCGAGTGTTCTGTAATTATTTCAGTATTGTCGAGAAGACTGAGAGAAGATGTATGCCGTGTTAATTAATTCCTCTCAGTCAGTGTTCTCACATTTTAGTATATGTCTTAGTGTCAGTTTTGTGCACAGAAAAGCATCATTTGCTAGTTTAAGCCATGTTGTACCGCGGTGTGTAAAGTTTCCGTGTGTCCAGTGAGGTCTTAGCCAGACCTGACTAGCACCACTGTGCTAAGTCACCCGTGTGACCAGTGTGTTTGACAGCTGATTACTCAGCCATGAGCGTATGAGCCCCCTTGTACAGAAAGCTTTTATGCTCGTCGCTCGTCATGTTCTACAGAATCGCACTTACTACGATTCCCATCGAGATTTGTTTCACTTCACCTCCAGACCTTCAGAGTGCAGTTATATGTAGAGAAACAAGTCTGGGGACACTTAGACTAACCTCTGCTATGACTCCAACTGCCGAGAGAATGACACTCGTCAAGCCGCAGTTAGCCCTGTCGGCAGGCGCTGTGTCAGCCTCGTGTCACAAGCTTCAGTGAGGAGCCTGCACAAAGATGATGTCACTTTGACTGCTAGCTCGCTCACTGCAGTCTGGTGTATGATGTTACGACTCCCAGATGTTTCGCCCAGTCGTCTCTGCAACGACTCGCTCCACAACTCGCTGCACGCTCGCCGGCAGTGACAGCCCAGCGACAGTACCAGTCGAGAAGTGTCCTCCTGAGTCACTTGCCGGAAGTCCTGCCCAGTTGCCGAGTTTTGTAGACGCCTCACTCGAGGGCACCAGCATGTCGTGCCCCAGGTTGAGTGAAACCTGCAGCGACTCCTACGATGACTGCTTCACCGTTCCAGAGGAGACCATACCCTGTTACGTCACAGCTCAGCCGCAGCGATGTCTCCTCTGTTGCAGTATCTGTCCAGATGCAGGAAGGCATTCAGTGATGCCCTTCAACGCTCACTGCCTTTGACCACGATGTTTAGCACACCCCACATGTTTTTTTCCATGTCCATATGTATATATTTGTTTTTATTTTGTGTTCTGTGCCCTGTTCCTACGAGAGAGAGACTGAGTTTCTTTTACTACCAGTATTTTCACGTCGGGACGACGCGCGGTAGGTGGCAGAGAGTATGTAGACAGCCTGTACTGTCTGCACAGACAGCCCATGCTGTCTGCCAGCTTAGTTCATATTTCGCGCCACTCAAGTGTTGCCCTCTATAGCCAGGCCTCTCGGTGGGCACGGCAGCCTGCCTGCCCTTGCCTCGCTCTCACTCACACAGCGGCCTAGCAGGAAGACACAAGGCCTACTCCTAGCTCTCTCTCGTGCGATGGCCCTCCCGGGCCATGGGCACAACACACAAGCCTGTGTACCCACCACGACTTAACAATAAAGTAAGAAGCCTCCGAAGACGTATCATTTACTCCCCACTACCAAAACACCAAATAATCCTTTTTTATAGGATCATCCCACATCCTAGACACAGGGGTCATCCCACATCCTAGATATAAGGATCATCCCACATCCTAGACACAGGAATCACCCCACATCCTAGATATAAGGATCATCCCACATCCTAGACACAGGGGTCATCCCACATCCTAGATATAAGGATCATCCCACATCCTAGACACAGGGGTCATCCCACATCCTAGATATAAGGATCATCCCACATCCTAGACACAGGGGTCATCCCACATCCAAGATATAAGGATCATCCCACATCCTAGACACAGGGGTCATCCCACATCCTAGATATAAGGATCATCCCACATCCTAGACACAGGGGTCACCCCACATTCTAGATATAAGGATCATCCCACATCCCAGACACAGGGGTCATCCCACATCCTAGATATAAGGACCATCCCACATCCTAGACACGGGGGACATCTCATATCCTACATATAACGATCATCCCACATCCTAGACACAGGGGTTATCCCACATACTAGATATAAGGATCATCCCACATCCTAGACACAAGGGTCATCACACATCCTAGATATAAGGTTCATCCAACATACTAAACACGGGGGTCGTCCCACATCCTAGATATAAGGATCATCCCACATCCTAGACACAGGGGTCATCTCACATCGTAGATATAAGGATCATCCCACATCCTAGACACAGGGGTCATCCCACATCCTAGATATAAGGATCATCCCACATCCTAGACACAGGGGTCATCCCACATTCTAGATATAAGGATCATCCCACATCCCAGACACAGGGGTCATCCCACATCCTAGATATAAGGACCATCCCACATCCTAGACACGGGGGACATCTCATATCCTACATATAACGATCATCCCACATCCTAGACACAGGGTTATCCCACATACTAGATATAAGGATCATCCCACATCCTAGACACAAGGGTCATCACACATCCTAGATATAAGGTTCATCCAACATACTAAACACGGGGGTCGTCCCACATCCTAGATATAAGGATCATCCCACATCCTAGACACAGGGGTCATCTCACATCGTAGATATAAGGATCATCCCACATCCTAGACACAGGGGTCATCCCACATCCTAGATATAAGGATCATCCCACATCCTAGACACAGGGGTCATCCCACATTCTAGATATAAGGATCATCCCACATCCCAGACACAGGGGTCATCCCACATCCTAGATATAAGGACCATCCCACATCCTAGACACGGGGGACATCTCATATCCTACATATAACGATCATACCACATCCTAGACACAGGGGTTATCCCACATACTAGATATAAGGATCATCCCACATCCTAGACACAAGGGTCATCACACATCCTAGATATAAGGTTCAACCAACATACTAAACACGGGGGTCGTCCCACATCCTAATTATAAGGATCTTCCCATATCCTAGACACGGGGATCATCCCACATCCTAGATATAAGGATCATCCCACATCCTAGACACAGGGGTCATCACACATCCTAGATATAAGGATCATCCCACATACTAAACATGGGAGTCTTCCTACAGTCACTAAAAACATCGGTCATAGCCCCACTCTACAAAGGTGACACCAAAGGAATAACTCACAACTCCACACCAATAACACTGACGTCCCATGTTAATATCTTTGAAAGTGTTGTAAGATCACTAGTTACTTGGATTTACAACAGTTGTACAACCCAGGACAGCTGCCTCTCACAACTACTGGACCACTACAACATGGTCTTGGATGGTCACTGCTGCCTCTCAACTACTGGACCACTACCACATGGTCTTGGATGGTCACTGCAGCCTCTCACAACTACTGGACCACTACCACATGGTCTTAGATGGTCGCTGTTGCCTCTCACAACTACTGGACCACTACCACATGGTCTTGGATGGTCACTGCTGCCTCTCACAACTACTGGACCACTACCACATGGTCTTAGATGGTCGCTGTTGCCTCTCACAACTACTGGACCACTACCACATGGTCTTGGATGGTCACTGCTGCCTCTCACAACTACTGGACCACTACCACATGGTCTTGGATGGTCGCTGCTGCCTCTCACAACTACTGGATCACTACCACATGGTCTTAGACGGTCGCTGTTGCCTCTCACAACTACTGGACCACTACCACATGGTCTTGGATGGTCACTGTTGCCTCTCACAACTACTGGACCACTACCACATGGTCTTGGATGGTCGCTGCTGCCTCTAACAACTACTGGACCACTACCACATGGTCTTAGATGGTCGCTGTTGCCTCTCACAACTACTGGACCACTACAATATGGTCTTGGATGGTCGATGCTGCCTCTCACAACTACTGGACCACTACCACATGGTCTTAGATGGTCGCTGCTGCCTCTCACAACTACTGGACCACTACAATATGGTCTTGGATGGTCGCTGCTGCCTCTCACAACTACTGGACCACTACCACTTCGTCTTCGATGCACTGGAAGACAAAAGTCTTCTACGAGAGAGATAATGGTGTAATAACACACAAAATGCGTGATAAAGGAATAACGGGAAAAGTTGGTAGATGGATAATAACTTCCTGACAGACATAACACAAAGAGTAATAGTAAACAGAGCAAAGTCTGAGGCGGCTACGGTGAAAAGCTGTGTTCCACAAGGTACAGTACTGGCTCCCAGTGTTCCACAAGGTACAGTACTGACTCCCAGTGTTCCACAAGGTACAGTACTGCTCCCAGTGTTCCACAAGGTCAGTACTGGCCCCAGTGTTCCACAAGGTACAGTACTGTCTCCCAGTGTTCCACAAGGTACAGTACTGGCTCCCAGTGTTCCACAAGGTACAGTACTGGCTCCCAGTGTTCCACAAGGTACAGTACTGGCTCCCATGTTCCACAAGGTACAGTACTGGCTCCCATGTTCCACAAGGTACAGTACTGCTCCCAGTGTTCCACAAGGTACAGTACTGCTCCCATGTTTCCACAAGGTACATACTGGCTCCCAGTGTTCCACAAGGTGCAGTACTGGCTCCCAGTGTTCCACAAGGTACAGTACTGGCTCCCAGTGTTCCACAAGGTACAGTACTGGCTCCCAGTGTTCCACAAGGTACAGTACTGACTCCCAGTGTTCCACAAGGTACAGTACTGGCTCCCAGTGTTCCACAAGGTACAGTACTGGCTCCCAGTGTTCCACAAGGTACAGTACTGGTCCCCAGTGTTCCACAAGTACAGTACTGGCTCCCAGTGTTCCATAAGGTACAGTACTGGCTCCCAGTGTTCCACAAGGTACAGTACTGGCTCCCAGTGTTCCACAAGGTACAGTACTGGCTCCCAGTGTTCCACAAGGTACAGTACTGGCTTCCAGTGTTCCACAAGGTACAGTACTGGCTCCCAGTGTTCCACATGGTACAGTACTGTCCCATGTCCACAAGGTCAATCTGGCTCAGTGTCCACAAGGTACAATAATGTCTCCCAGTGTTCCACAAGGTACAGTACTGTCTCCCACTGTTCCACAAGGTACAATTCTGGCTCCCAGTGTTCCACAAGGTACAGTACTGTCTCTCATTGTTCCACAAGGTACAGTACTGTCTCCCAGTGTTCCACAAGGTACAATACTGTCTCCCAGTGTTCCACAAGGTACAGTACTGTGTCCCAGTGTTCCACAAGGTACAATACTGGCTCCCAGTGTTCCACAAGGTACAGTACTGTCTCCCAGTGTTTCACAAGGTACAATACTGGCTCCTAGTGTTCCTCAAGGTACTATACTGTCTCCCAGTGTTCCACAAGGTACAGTACTGTCTCCCAGTGTTCCACAAGGTAAAATAATGGCTCCCAGTGTTCCACAAGGTACAGTACTGGCTCCCAGTGTTCCACAAGGTACAGTACTGTCTCCCAGTGTTCCACAAGGTACAGTACTGGCTCCCAGTGTTCCACAAGATACAGTACTGTCTCCCAGTGTTCCACAAGATACAGTACTGGCTCCCAGTGTTCCACAAGATACAGTACTGTCTCCCAGTGTTCCACAAGATACAGTACTGTCTCCCAGTGTTCCACAAGGTACAGTACTGGCTCTCAGTGTTCCACAAGGTACAGTACTGTCTCCCAGTGTTCCACAAGGTACAGTACTGGCTCCCAGTGTTCCACAAGGTACAGTACTGTCTCCCAGTGTTCCACAAGATACAGTACTGTCTCCCAGTGTTCCACAAGGTACAGTACTGTCTCCCAGTGTTCCACAAGGTACAGTACTGTCTCCCAGTGTTCCACAAGATACAGTACTGTCTCCCAGTGTTCCACAAGATACAGTACTGTCTCCCAGTGTTCCACAAGGTACAGTACTGGCTCCCAGTGTTCCACAAGGTACAGTACTGGCTCCCAGTGTTCCACAAGATACAGTACTGTCTCCCAGTGTTCCACAAGGTACAGTACTGGCTCCCAGTGTTCCACAAGGTGCAGTACTGTCTCCCAGTGTTCCACAAGGTACAGTACTGGCTCCCAGTGTTTCACGAGGCGCAGTACTGGCTCCCAGTGTTCCATAAGGCACAGTACTGTCTACCAGTGTTCCACAAGGTACAATACTGGCTCCCAGTGTTCCACAAGGTACAGTACTGGCTACCAGCGTTCCACAAGGTACAGTACTAGCTCCCAGTGTTCCACAGGGTACAGGTACAGTACTGGCTCCCAGTGTTCCACAAGGTACAATACTGGCTCCCAGTGTTCCACAAGGTACAATACTGGCTCACAGTGTTCCACAAGGTACGGTACTGGCTCCCAGTGTTCCACAAGGTACAATACTGGCTCCCAGTGCTATAGAACTTACAATACTGGCTCCCAGTGTTCCACAAGGTACAATACTGGCTCCCAGTGTTCCACAAGGTACAGTGCTGTCTCCCAGTGTTCCACAAGGTACAGTACTGTCTCCCAGTGTTCCACAAGGTACAGTACTGGCTCACAGTGTTCCACAAGGTACGGTACTGGCTCCCAGTGTTCCACAAGGTGCAGTACTGGCTATCAGTGTTCCACAAGGTACAGTACTGGCTGCCAGTGTTCCACAAGGTACAGTACTGGCTCCCAGTGTTCCACAAGGTACATTACTGGCTCTCAGCGTTTCACAAGGTGCAGTACTGGTTCCCAGTGTTCCACAAGGTACAGTACTGTCTCCCAGTGTTCCACAAGGTACAGTACTGGCTCCCAGTGTTCCACAAGGTACAGTACTGTCTCCCAGTGTTCCACAAGGTACAGTTCTGGCTTCCAGTGTTCCACAAGGTACAGTACTGGCTCCCAGTGTTCCACAAGGTACAGTTCTGGCTCCCAGTGTTCCACAAGGTACAGTACTGGCTCCCAGTGTTCCACAAGGTACAGTACTGGCTCCCATTGTTCCACATGGTACAATACTGGCTCCCAGTGTTCCACAAGGTACAATAGTGGCTCCCAGTGTTCCACAAGGTACAGTACTGGCTCCCAGTGTTCCACAAGGTACAGTACTGGCTATCAGTGTTCCACAAGGTTCAATACTGGCTCCCAGTGTTCCACAAGGTAAAGTACTGTCTCCCAGTGTTCCACGAGGTACAGTACTGGCTCCCAGTGTTCCACAAGGTACAGTACTGGCTCCCAGTGTTCCACAAGATACAGTACTGGCTCCAAGTGTTCCACAAGGTACCGTACTGGCCCCCAGTGTTCCACAAGGTGCAGTACTGGCTCCCAGTGTTCCACAAGGTACAGTACTGTCTCCCAGTGTTCCACAAGGTACAGTACTGGCTCCCGGTGTTCAACAAGGTACAGTACTGGCTCCCAGTGTTCCACAAGGTACAGTACTGGCTCCCAGTGTTCCACAAGGTACAGTACTGTCTCCCAGTGTTCCACAAGGTACAGTACTGGCTCCCAGTGTTCCACAAGGTACAGTACTGGCTCCCAGTGTTCCACAAGGTACAGTACTGGCTCCCAGTGTTCCGCAAGGTACAGTAATGACTCCCAGTGTTCCACAAGGTACAGTACTGTCTCCCAGTGTTCCACAAGGTACAGTACTGGCTCCCAGTGTTCCACAAGGTACAGTACTGCTCCCAGTGTTCCACAAGGTACAGTACTGTCTCCCAGTGTTCCACAAGGTACAGTACTGTCTCCCAGTGTTCCACAAGGTACAGTACTGTCTCCCAGTGTTCCACAAGGTACAGTACTGGCTCCCAGTGTTCCACAAGGTACAGTACTGTCTCCAGTTCCACAAGTACAGTACTGGCTCCCGGTGTTCAACAAGGTACAGTACTGGCTCCCAGTGTTCCACAAGGTACAGTACTGGCTCCCAGTGTTCCACAAGGTACAGTACTGGCTCCCAGTGTTCCACAAGGTACAGTACTGTCTCCCAGTGTTCCACAAGGTACAGTACTGGCTCCCAGTGTTCCACAAGGTACAGTACTGGCTCCCAGTGTTCCACAAGGTACAGTACTGTCTCCCAGTGTTCCACAAGGTACAGTACTGTCTCCCAGTGTTCCACAAGGTACAGTACTGTCTCCCAGTGTTCCACAAGGTACAGTACTGTCTCCCAGTTTTCCACAAGGTACAGTACTGTCTCCCAGTGTTCCACAAGGTACAGTACTGTCTCCCAGTGTTCCACAAGGTACAGTACTGTCTCCCAGTGTTCCACAAGGTACAGTACTGTCTCCCAGTGTTCCACAAGGTACAGTACTGGTTCCCAGTGTTCCACAAGGTACAGTACTGGCTCCCAGTGTTCCACAAGGTACAGTACTGGCTACCACTGTTCCACAAGGTACAGTACTGTCTCCCAGTGTTCCACAAGGTACAGTACTGGCTCCCAGTGTTCCACAAGGTACAGTACTGGCTCCCCAGTGTTCCACAAGGTACAGTACTGTCTCCCAGTGTTCCACAAGGTACAATACTGGCTCCCAGTGTTCCACAAGGTACAGTACTGTCTCCCAGTGTTCCACAAGGTACAGTACTGTCTCCCAGTGTTCCACAAGGTACAGTACTGTCTCCCAGTGTTCCACAAGGTACAGTACTGTCTCCCAGTGTTCCACAAGGTACAGTACTGTCTCCCAGTGTTCCACAAGGTACAGTACTGTCTCCCAGTGTTCCACAAGGTACAGTACTGTCTCCCAGTGTTCCACAAGGTACAGTACTGTCTCCCAGTGTTTCACAAGGTACAGTACTGTCTCCCAGTGTTCACAAGGTACAGTACTGCTCCCAGTGTTCCACAAGGTACAGTACTGTCTCCCAGTGTTCCACAAGGTACAGTACTGTCTCCCAGTGTTCCACAAGGTACAGTACTGGCTTCCAGTGTTCCACAAGGTACAGTACTGGCTCCCAGTGTTCCACAAGGTACAGTACTGGCTACCACTGTTCCACAAGGTACAGTACTGTCTCCCAGTGTTCCACAAGGTACAGTACTGGCTCCCAGTGTTCCACAAGGTACAGTACTGGCTACCAGTGTTCCACAAGGTACAGTACTGTCTCCCAGTGTTCCACAAGGTACAATACTGGCTCCCAGTGTTCCACAAGGTACAGTACTGGCTCTCAGTGTTCCACAAGGTACAATACTGTCTCCCAGTGTTCCACAAGGTACAATACTGTCTCCCAGTGTTCC
>NC_069493.1:10904745-10953083 GCF_026875155.1 Cherax quadricarinatus
ACAAGACTTTGAAGAGGCAATAAATGGCATGCCCATGCCCTCTGCCCCATGCCCAGATTCATGGAACTCCGTGTTCATCAAGAACTGCAAGAAGTCCCTATCACGTGCCTTCAACATTTTATGGAGAGGGAGCATGGACACGGGGGTCGTCCCACACACACTATAAACAACAGACAGCCCCACTCCACAAAGGTGGCAGACAGCCCCACTCCACAAAAGTGACAGGCAGCCCCACTCCACAAAGGTGACAGACAGCCCCACTCCACAAAGGTGGCAGACAGCCCCACTCCACAAAAGTGACAGGCAGCCCCACTCCACAAAGGTGACAGACAGCCCCACTCCACAAAGGTGGCAGACAGCCCCACTCCACAAAGGTGGCAGACAGCCCCACTCCACAAAAGTGACAGGCAGCCCCACCCCAAACAAAGGTGACAGACAGCCCCACTCCACAAAGGTGGCAGACAGCCCCACTCCACAAAGGTGGCAGACAGCCCCACTCCACAAAGGTGACAGACAGCCCCACTCCACAAAGGTGGCAGACAGCCCCACTCCACAAAGGTGGCAGGCAGCCCCACTCCACAAAGGTGGCAGACAGCCCCACTCCACAAAGGTGGCAGACAGCCCCACTCCACAAAGGTGGCAGACAGCCCCACTCCACAAAGGTGACAGTAAAGCAATTGCAGAGAACTACAGACTGATAGCACTAACATCCCATATCATAAAAATCTTTGAGAGGGTTCTAAGAAGCAAGATCGCCAACCACCTAGATACCCATCACTTACGCAACCCAGGGAAACACGGGTTTAGAGCAGGTCGCTCCTGCCTGTCCCAGCTACTGGACCACCATGACAAGGTCCTGGATGCTGTAGAGGATAAACAAAATACAGATGTAGTATACACAGTCTTTGCGAAAGCCTTCGACAAGTGTGACCATGGTGTAATAACACACAAAATGTGTGATAAAGGAATAACGGGAAAAGTTGGTAGATGGATTATAACTTCCTGACAGACATAACACAAAGAGTAATAGTAAACAGAGCAAAGTCTGAGGCGGCTACGGTGAAAAGCTGTGTTCCATAAGGTACAGTACTGGCTCCCAGTGTTCCACAAGGTACAGTACTGGCTCCCAGTGTTCCACAAGGTACAGTACTGGCTCCCAGTGTTCCACAAGGTACAGTACTGGCTCCCAGTGTTCCACAAGGTACAGTACTGGCTCCCAGTGTTCCACAAGGTACAGTACTGTCTCCCAGTGTTCCACAAGGTACAGTACTGTCTCCCAGTGTTCCACAAGGTACAGTACTGTCTCCCAGTGTTCCACAAGGTACAGTACTGTCTCCCAGTGTTCCACAAGGTACAGTACTGGCTCCAGTGTTCCACAAGGTACAGTACTGGCTTCCCAGTGTTCCACAAGGTACAGTACTGTCTCCCAGTGTTCCACAAGGTACAGTAATGTCTTCCAGTGTTCCATAAGGTACAGTACTGGCTCCCAGTGTTCTACAAGGTACAGTACTGTCTCCCAGTGTTCCACAAGGTACAGTACTGTCTCCCAGTGTTCCACAAGGTACAGTACTGTCTCCCAGTGTTCCACAAGGTACAGTACTGGCTTCCAGTGTTCCACAAGGTACAGTACTGGCTTCCAGTGTTCCACAAGGTACAGTACTGTCTCCCAGTGTTCCACAAGGTACAGTACTGTCTTCCAGTGTTCCATAAGGTACAGTACTGGCTCCCAGTGTTCTACAAGGTACAGTACTGGCTCCCAGTGTTCCACAAGGTACAGTACTGTCTCCCAGTGTTCCACAAGGTACAGTACTGGCTCCCAGTGTTCCACAAGGTACACTACTGGCTCCCAGTGTTCCACAAGGTACAGTACTGGCTCCCAGTGTTCCACAAGGTACAGTACTGGCTCCCAGTGTTCCACAAGGTACAGTACTGTCTCCCAGTGTTCCACAAGGTACAGTACTGTCTCCCAGTGTTCTACAAGGTACAGTACTGGCTCCCAGTGTTCTACAAGGTACAGTACTGGCTCCCAGTGTTCCACAAGGTACAGTACTGGCTCCCAGTGTTCCACAAGGTACAGTACTGTCTCCCAGTGTTCCACAAGGTACAGTACTGGCTCCCAGTGTTCCACAAGGTACAGTACTGGCTCCCAGTGTTCCACAAGGTACAGTACTGCTCCCAGTGTTCCACAAGGTAAAAGTACTGGCTCCCAGTGTTCCACAAGGTACAGTACTGGTCTCCCAGTGTTCCACAAGGTACAGTACTGGCTTCCAGTGTTCCACAAGATACAGTACTGGCTCCCAGTGTTCCACAAGGTACAGTACTGGCTTCCAGTGTTCCACAAGGTACAGTACTGGCTCCCAGTGTTCCACAAGGTACAGTACTGGCTTCCAGTGTTCCACAAGGTACAGTACTGGCTCCAGTGTTCCACAAGGTACAGTACTGGCTCCCAGTGTTCCACAAGGTACAGTAAATGGCTCCCAGTGTTCCATAAGGTACAGTACTGTCTCCCAGTGTTCCACAAGGTACATACTGTCTCGCGGTGTTCCACAAGGTACAGTACTGGCTCCAGGTGTTCCACAAGGTACAGTACTGGCTCCCAGTGTTCCACAAGGTACAGTACTGGCTCCAGGTGTTCCACAAGGTACAGTACTGGCTCCCAGTGTTCCACAAGGTACAGTACTGGCTCCCAGTGTTCCACAAGGTACAGTACTGGCTCCCAGTGTTCCACAAGGTACAGTACTGGCTCCCAGTGTTCCACAAGGTACAGTACTGTCTCCCAGTGTTCCACAAGGTACAGTAAATGGCTCCCAGTGTTCCACAAGGTACAGTACTGTCTCCCAGTGTTCCACAAGGTACAGTACTGGCTCCCAGTGTTCCACAAGGTACAGTACTGGCTTCCCAGTGTTCCACAAGGTTACAGTACTGGCTCCCAGTGTTCCACAAGGTACAGTACTGTCTCCCAGTGTTCCACAAGGTACAGTACTGGCTTCCAGTGTTCCACAAGGTACAGTACTGTCTCCCAGTGTTCCACAAGGTACAGTACTGGCTCCCAGTGTTCCACAAGGTACAGTACTGTCTCCCAGTGTTCCACAAGGTACAGTACTGGCTCACAGTGTTCCACAAGGTACAGTACTGGCTTCCAGTGTTCCACAAGGTACAGTACTGGCTTCCAGTGTTCCACAAGGTACAGTACTGGCTCCCAGTGTTCCACAAGGTACAGTACTGTCTCCCAGTGTTCCACAAGGTACAGTACTGTCTCCCAGTGTTCCACAAGGTACAGTACTGGCTCCCAGTGTTCCACAAGGTACAGTACTGTCTCCCAGTGTTCCACAAGGTACAGTACTGGCTCCCAGTGTTCCACAAGGTACAGTACTGTCTCCAGTGTTCCACAAGGTACAGTACTGGCTCCCAGTGTTCCACAAGGTACAGTACTGGCTCCCAGTGTTCCACAAGGTACAGTACTGGCTCCCAGTGTTCCACAAGGTACAGTATCTGGCTCCAGTATTCCACAAGGTACAGTACTGGCTCCCAGTGTTCCACAAGGTACAGTACTGGCTCCCAGTGTTCCACAAGGTGCAGTACTGGCTCCCAGTATTCCACAAGGTACAGTACTGGCTTCCAGTGTTCCACAAGGTACAGTACTGGCTCCCAGTGTTCCACAAGGTACAGTACTGGCTCCCAGTGTTCCACAAGGTACAGTACTGGCTTCCAGTGTTCCACAAGGTACAGTACTGGCTCCCAGTGTTCCACAAGGTGCAGTACTGTCTCCCAGTGTTCCACAAGGTACAGTACTGGCTCCCAGTGTTCCACAAGGTACAGTACTGGCTTCCAGTGTTCCACAAGGTACAGTACTGGCTCTCAGTGTTCCACAAAACACAGTACTCGCTCCCATCTTGTTCCTCATCCTCACATCTGATATAGATAGAGATGTCAGCCACAGCACTGTGGCTTTCTTTGTGGATGACACCCGAACTGCCACGACAGTGTCATCCATTGAAGACACTGCAAGACTCCAGGCAGACACTGAAGACACTGCAAGACTCCAGGCAGACACTGCAAGACACTGCAAGACTCCAGGCAGACATTGAAGACACTGCAAGACTCCAGGCAGACACTGAAGACACTGCAAGACTCCAGGCAGACACTGAAGACACTGCAAGACTCCGGGCAGACACTGCAAGACTCCAGGCAGACACTGCAGACACTGCAAGACTCCAGGCAGACATTGAAGACACTGCAAGACTCCAGGCAGACACTGAAGACACTGCAAGACTCCAGGCAGACACTGCAGACACTGCAAGACTCCAGGCAGACACTGAAGACACTGCAAGACTCCAGGCAGACACTGAAGACACTGCAAGACTCCGGGCGAACATTGCAGACACTGCAAGACTCCAGGCAGACACTGCAAGGCTCCAGGCAGACATTGCAGACACTGCAAGACTCCAGGCAGACACTGAAGACACTGCAAGACTCCAGGCAGACACTGCAAGGCTCCAGGCAGACACTGAAGACACTGCAAGGCTCCAGGCAGACATTGCAGACACTGCAAGACTCCAGGCAGACACTGAAGACACTGCAAGGCTCCAGGCAGACATTGCAGACACTGCAAGGCTCCAGGCAGACACTGAAGACACTACAAGACTCCAGGCAGACATTGCAGACACTGCAAGACTCCAGGCAGACACTGAAGACACTACAAGACTCCGGGCGAACATTGCAGACACTGCAAGACTCCAGGCAGACACTGCAAGGCTCCAGGCAGACACTGCAAGGCTCCAGGCAGACATTGCATACACTGCAAGACTCCGGGCGAACATTGCAGACACTGCAAGACTCCAGGCAGACACTGAAGACACTGCAAGACTCCAGGCAGACATTGCAGACACTGCAAGACTCCAGGCAGACACTGAAGACACTGCAAGGCTCCAGGCAGACATTGCAGACACTACAAGACTCCAGGTAGACATTGCAGACACTGCAAGACTCCAGGCAGACACTGAAGACACTGCAAGGCTCCAGGCAGACATTGCAGACACTGCAAGACTCCGGGCGAACATTGCAGACACTGCAAGACTCCAGGCAGACACTGAAGACACTGCAAGACTCCAGGCAGACATGAAGACACTGCAAGACTCCAGGCAGAGACACTGAAGAACAACACTGCCAAGGCTCCAGGCAGACATTGCAGACACTACAAGACTCCGGGCGAACATTGCAGACACTGCAAGACTCCAGGCAGACATTGAAGACACTGCAAGACTCCAGGCAGACATTGTAGACACTACAAGACTCCAGGCAGACATTGCAGACACTGCAAGACTCCAGGCAGACATTGCAGACACTACAAGACTCCAGGCAGACATTGCAGACACTACAAGACTCCAGGCAGACATTGCAGACACTACAAGACTCCAGGCAGACATTGCAGACACTACAAGACTCCAGGGAGACATTGCAGACACTACAGGACTCCAGGCAGACAATGCAGACACTACAAGACTCCAGGCAGACATTGCAGACACTACAAGACTTCAGGCAGACATTGCAGACACTACAAGAATCCAGGCAGACAATGCAGACACTACAAGACTCCAGGCAGACATTGCAGACACTACAAGACTCCAGGGAGACATTGCAGAACTACAGAACTCCAGGCAAGACTCAGCAGACACTACAAGACTCCAGCAAGACATGCAGACACTACAAGACTTCAGGCAGACATTGCAGACACTACAAGAATCCAGGCAGACAATGCAGACACTACAAGACTCCAGGCAGACATTGCAGACACTGCAAGACTCCAGGCAGACATTGCAGACACTACAAGACTCCAGGCAGACACTGCAGACACTGCAAGACTCCACATTGCAGACATTGCAGACCACATACAGAACTCCAGGCGGACATTGCAGACACTCAAGACTCCAGGCAGACATTGCAGACACTGCAAGACTCCAGGCAGACATTGCAGACACTACAAGACTCCAGGCAGACATTGCAGACACTGCAAGACTCCAGGCAGACATTGTCAGACACTACAAGACTCCAGGCAGACATGCAAGACACTGCAAGACTCCAGGCAGACATTGCAGACACTCAAGACTCCAGGCAGACATTGCAGACACTACAAGCTCCAGGCAGACTTGCAGACACTACAAGACTCCAGGGCAGGACATTGCAGACACTACAAGACTCCAGGCAGACAATGCAACACTACAGACTCCAGGCAGACATTGCAGACACTACAAGACTCCAGGCAGACATGCAGACACTACAAGATCCAGGCAGACAATGCAGACACTACAAGACTCCGGGCAGACATGACAGACACTGCAAGACTCCAGCAAGACATTGCAGACCAACACCAAGACTCCAGGCAGACACTGCAAGACTCCAGGCAGACATTGAGACACTACAAGACTCCAGGCGACATAGCAGACACTACAAGACTCCAGGCAGACATGTAGCACTACAAGACTCCAGGCAGACATTGAGACACTGCAAGACTCCAGGCAGACATTGCAGACACTCAAGACTCCAGGCAGACACTGCAAGCCAGACACTGCAAGACTCCAGGCAGACATTGCAGACACTACAAGACTCCAGGCAGACATTGCAGACACTACAAGGCTCCAGGCAGACATTGCAGACACTACAAGACTCCAGGCGGACATTGCAGACACTACAAGACCTCCAGGCAGACATGCAGACACTACAAGACTCAGGCAGACATTGCAGAACTGACAAGACTCCAGGCAGACATTGCAGACTCCGACATGAGGACTCCAGGCACAGCACATTGCAGACACTAACAAGACTCCAGGCAGACATTGCAGACTCGACAAGACTCCAGGCAGACATTGCAGACACTACAAGACTCCAGGCAGACATTGCAGACACTACAAGACTCCAGGCAGACATTGCAGACACTACAGGACTCCAAATCTTTAAATGGGCCGCAGAAAATAGAAAATTCGGTGAAAATGAGACTCCGTCAATAACTAGGGATTCCCAGACACTGATAATAACCAGACAGTCACCAAGGTTACAAGTACATGTACAAGGCATACAGTACATGTACAAGGTATACCAGAACATGTAAGGTATACAAGTACTGTACAAGGTATACAAGTACATGTACAAGGTATACAAGTACATGTACAAGGTATACAAGTACATGTACAAGGTATACAAGTACATGTAAAGGTATACAAGTACATGAGACAAGGTCTACAATGTACATGTACAAGGATACCAGATACACTGTAAGCACGGTATCCAGGCGACATGTACAAGGAATACAAGACATGTACAGGTATACATTACATGTACAAGGATAGCAAGTAAATATACAAGTATACAAGTACTACAAGGTTATACAAGTACATGTACAGGAATACAGATCATAGCAGACATCAGTGCATACTATATAAGAAATCCTTGAATATGCAGAGCAATTCCCGCAATTATGTCAGTTGTGTCCCAGGATGTGACCTCACACCAGGTCCACTAACACCCAGGATGTGACCCACACCAGTCCACTAACACAGATTGAGACCCCACACCAGTCCACTAACACCCAGGCATTGACCCACACCAGTCCACTAACACCTGGATTGACCCACGCAGTCCACTAACACCTAGGATGTGACCCAAACCAGTCCACTAACACCGCAGATGTGACCACAACCATCCACAACTCATGGATGTGACCCACACCAGATCCACTAACAACCCACGATGTGACCCACACCAGTCCAACTAACACCCAGAGTGACCCACACCAGTCCACTAACACATAGGATGGACCCACACCAGTCTCACTACACCCAGATTGTGACCACACCAGTCCACTAACACCCAGATGTGACCCACACCAGTCCACTAAACCCAGGATGTGCACACACTGCAGTCCCCTAACACCAGGATGTGACCCACGCCAGTCCACTAAAACCCAGGGATGTGACCCACACCTCCACTAACACCCGGGATGTGACCACACCACAGTCACTAACACCCAGGATGTGACCTACAACCAGTCCACTAACACCCAGGATTGACCACGACTCAGCCAGACATAACACCCAGGAGTGACCCACACCAGTCCACTAAACACCCACGATGTGACCCACACAGTCACTACAACTCCAGGATGTGACCCACACCTCACTAACACCCAGATGTGACCCAGGCCAGTCCACTAACACCCACGATGTGACCGACACCAGTCACTAACACCCAGGATGTGACCCACCAGGTCCACTAAACCCAGGATGTGACCCAACACCAGACCACTACACACACGATGGACCCACACAGTCCACTAACTACCCACGATGTACACACCACCAGTCCACTAACACCCAGGATGTGACCATCAACCAGTACACTAACAACCCGGATGTGACCCACTCCAGTCCACTAACACCAGGATTGACCCACAACCAGTCCATAACACCCAGGATGTGACCCAACACAATCAATAACACCATGAATGTACCCACACCAGTCATTAAAGTCCCAGAGCCACCCATCATCCAGTCCATAACACCCAGATGTGACCCACAACGATCACATAACACAGGATGTGACCCACAGGTCCACAAACACCCAGGATGTGACCACACAGTCCACTAACACCCAGGATCAGTGACCCACATCAGTCCACTTACAACCAGGGTGAACCCACACAAGTTCCACGTACACCAGGATTGACCCACAACAGTCACTTGACACCCAGAATGCCAACACAACAGTACCAATAACACCCAGAAAGTGACCCACAATACCAAGTCCATAACACCAGTATGTGACCATCGCCAGTCCAATAACAACCATGTATTGACCAGCCAAGTCCCATACATCCCAGATGTTACCCACTACAGTCCCTCAAAACCAGGATGTGACCCACGCAAGTTCCAACTAACTACCCAGGTATGTGATACAAATACCAGTACACAAACACCTCAGGAATGTGACCAAGTACTCAGTTCCACTGACACCCAGGTGCTACCACATCAGTCATCTAATTCATGTAGGTGTACACTACATGTCCACATACACCAGAATGTGACAATACACCAGTCCACTATACAACACAGGATAGTACCCACTACCAGTCACGTAACATCCCAGGATGCCTACCTACACAGTGTCCATATACAATACCCCCCAGATGTGACCACAACCAGTCCCTAATCTCCAGGATGTGACCTTCATACCAGCACTAGACCAGGATGTATCACAAACAGACCACTAACACGCCAGGATGCCACCACACAAGTCCACTATACAACCAGTAATGTACCAGCTACACCAAGTCCACTGCACCAAGGATGTGACACACAAGTCCAACTAACACCCAGGATGTGACCACACACAAGTCACTAACACGCAGGATCCACCCACACCAGTCCATTAACACCAGGATGCCACCCACACCAGTCCACTAACACCCAGCAGCAACCAACACCAGTTCCAATAACACCAGTATGTGGACCCACAAACAGTCCACTAACACCATGAAGTGATACACACCAGTCATCTAACAAACCCAGGATGACCCACACAGTCCACTAAACACAGGTTAGTACCTACACCAGTCCAACTTACACCAGGATCGTGACCCACACAGTCCACTACACCAGGATGTGACCGTCACACAGTCCACTAAGACCAGGTATGTGACTCACACCAGTCCACTAGCACAGTATACACATTTTAACTGAGGGGAATATAGACCAACGCGGTGTAATGAAACACAGCGCAATGTTGTACCCTTCGCTTGGAATCGAACCGAAAATGCCGTGAGAAGCGAAACCTTTGGCCACAAGGCACTTGTATTCCTTAAGGGTGGAAACGCTAACACGATACCCACCTTCAAAGGCAGGTGAAATGCCTGCCTGAGATGTACCAGAGGACTTTCACGCGCCACTAATACGATTAAAGCACCTGAATTACTGGAAACAGTTGAAGATCCTTGATGCTGTATTCCCTGGAATGCAGCGGATGAGACTACATATAATATACACTTGGAAAATCCTAGAGGGATTAGTACCAAACGCCACGAAAATCATCCGATGAAAGCAAAAGACGGCAGGAGATGAAACATTCCCCCGTGAAAAGCAAGGTGTCCCACGAGTACAACAGAGGACCAACACAGTACTGTAGGCCCAAGACTGTTCAACTGCCTACCCAGATGCATAAGGAGGGTTACTATGACCCCTGATTGTCTCAAGACCACGGTTGCTCAAGAACACCCTGGTTGCTTCAGGACCCCTGTTTCCTCAACCCCTGGATTGTCTTCACCAGACCCCTGGTTGTCTTCAAGACCCTGGTTGTCTTCAAGACCCCGGGTTTGGGTCTTCAAGACTCCTGGTTGTCTTCAAGACTCCTGGTTGTCTTCAAGACCCCTGGTGTCTTCAAGACCCTGTTGTCTTCAAGACCCTGGTTGTCAAGACCCTGGTGTCTTCAAGACCCCTGGTTGTCTTCAAGACCCTGGTTGTCTTCAAGACTCCTGGTTGTCTTCAAGACTCCTGGTTGTCTTCAAGACTCCTGGTTGTCTTCAAGACTCCTGGTTGTCTTCAAGACTCCTGGTTGTCTTCAAGACCCCTGGTTGTCTTCAAGATCCTGGTTGTCTTCAAGACCCCTGGTTGTCAAGACTCTTGGTTGTCTTCAAGACTCCCTGTTGTCTTCAAGACTCCTGGTTGTCTTCAAGACTCCTGGTTGTCTTCAAGACTCCTGGCTGTCTTCAAGACTCCTGTTGTCTTCAAGACCCTGGTTGTCTTCAAGACCCCGGTTGTCTTCAAGAACCCCTGGTGTCTTCAAGAACCCCTTCATCTAACCCCTTAGTCGTACGTCGGTCTACGTGCGGCCAGCAGTAACAGCTTGGTTGATCAGACCCTGATCCTCAGGGAGGCCTGGTGACAGACCTGTCCGTGGGGGCGTTGACCCCTGAAACAACCTCCAGGTATACCTATAGGATACAAAATTCTGTTAGTACCATAGTTGTACCCTTCTGCATGGTACAGTTTTGTACCATTGTACCCACCTGTAGGTATTAAACACAGTTGTACCAACAACTACCACTATCCACCAACCACCACTTTCAGCTACAACTGTACGACCACCAACCACCACTATCCAATGGAAATAAGTCACTCTGTCTGACCTTTTTGGGGTTTATCCTAGGTTCTCTACACATATGCTGCTATATATGATAATTCAATGTAACTGTATTTGTGTATACCTGAATAAACTTACTTACTTACTTACTAACTACCAGCAATAACCACTATCTAAACTAATACCAACCACTACCACTGTACCACCACTACTATCCCTACCAACCACCACCAAAGACACAGCCACAACTAACATAACCACAACTACCATTATTCTCGCAGCTTCTCGCAGCCTCATAGTGGTGCTAAGTGTGGTACCTTGATACCAGTGACCTTGTACATAACAGTAAGGTCACCCACAACCTCTCTTCAAGGTTGTGTGTACAGCGGTAGATCTCACCAGGCTGGGTCCAGGCCAGAGATGAGTCGCCTTCATCACCACACAAATCCCCCACAAACCTACAAATCCCCCACAACCCCCACAAATACCCACAACCCCACAACCCCACAACCCCACATCCCCACAACCCCACAATACCCCACAACCCACAAATCCCCAACCCCACAAATACCCACAACCCTTACAAATCCCCACAACCCCACAAATCCCCACACCCCTACAAATACCCCACAACCCTACAAATACCCCACAACCTCACAAATCCCCCACAACCCCACAAATACCCCCAACCCCTTACAAATCCCCCACAACCCTCACAAATACCCCACAACCCCTTACAAATCCCCCACAACCCTCACAAATACCCCACAACCCCTACAAATCCCCCACAACCCCCACAAATCCCCCACAACCCCCACAAATACCCCACAACCCCACAAATACCCCACAACCCACAAATCCCCCCAACCCCCCACAAATACCCCACAAACCCCCTACAACCCATAAATCCCCCACAAATCCCCCACAAATCCCCCACAAATCCCCCACAAACCCATAAATCCCCCACAAACCCCAAATCCCCCAAAACAATCAAACCACACCAAATCCCCACAAATCACCCCACACAAACCCAAACCCACAATTCCCCACAAACCCATAAATCCCCCACAACCCCCATAAATCCCCCACAAACAGCAATCATAACAGGATCACTCTGGAAGACTGGTACAAAGTGTTCACCTTCCATCACAACCTCTACAAGGGATCAGATTCCCTACATAGCGTAACAGAAGAGGATCAGATCCCACATTTACAGCGAAGGAGCCTCAACTATCCACCCTGATTTGTGTAAAACAGTATTTGAGTATTTGCTTACGTAGTTAATAGGGAAATAGGGAGAGACTGCTAGCTGGCTGGTTCCATGGGTCTTGTGATCACCTCATTTGCATATTAGTGAATAATTACGGGAGGTTACTGGCGTAAGGGGGATGCAGTGACTTCCGGTGAGGGGGGGAGGCTGTCGGAGAATCAGCTCCCCCCCCACGGCACGGTTTCAGGTCGGTATGTAGTCCAATGTATTTATAGTCTGGTTGATCAGGAAGTGATTGCAGGAACTAGTCAGTTTTCCTTGTGGATGGCTGGGGGGGGGGTCTTGAGGACAGCCAGGGGGTCTTGAGGATAGCCAGGGGGTCTTGAGGACAGCCAGGGAGTCTTGAGGACAGCCAGGGGTCTTGAGGACAGCCAGGGGGTCTTGAGGACAGCCAGGGGGTCTTGAGGACAGCCAGGGGGTCTTGAGGACAGCCAGGGGGTCTTGAGGACAGCCAGGGGGTCTTGAGGACAGCCAGGGGATCTTGAAGACAGCCAGGGGGGTCTTGAAGACAATTAAGGGGTCTTGAAGACAATTAAGGGGTCTTGAAGACAATTAGGGGTCTTGAAGATAATTAGGGGTCTTGAAGACAATTAGGGGGTCTTGAAGACAGCCAGAGCGTCTTGAAAGTCAAGGAGGCTGTTGAAGAGTCTTGGTCCCCTCACACTTACTATATTTTCTCAAGTGTACTCACTTCACCACTGCTTATTTAGCAGTGTCTGTCAAGCTTCTTGTTCTCATACTGACTGATGTCAGTGGGGAGATTTGTCTCCAGTTCCTCTAGGATCTTCCAGGTGTAAATTATGATGTATCTTTCTCGCCTGCGTTGCAAGGAGTACAGGTCAAGGAACATGAAAGGTACCAGGGAGTACCTTTACTCAGGAACCACTACCACCATCACTAAGGTAATCCCCACACTAAGGTAATCCCCACACTAAGGTAATCCTCACACAAAGGTAATCCCCACACTAAAGTAATCCTCACACAAAGGTAATCCCCACACAAAGGTAATCCCCACACTAAGGTAATCCTCACACAAAGGTAATCCCCACACAAAGGTAATCCCCACACTAAGGTAATCCCCACACTAAGGTAATCCTCACACAAAGGTAATCCCCACACAAAGGTAATCCCCAACACTAAGGTAATCCCCACACTAAGGTAATCACCCTCACTAAGGTAATCAACCTCACTAAGGTAATCCCCCTCACTAAGGCAATCCCCCTCACTAAGGTAATCCCCCTCACTAAGGTAATCACCCTCACTAAGGCAATCACCCTCACTAAGGCAATCCCCCTCACTAAGGCAATCCCCCTCACTAAGGCAATCCCCCTCACTAAGGTAATCCCCCTCACTAAGGCAATCCCCCTCACTAAGGTAATCCCCCACACTAAAGTAATCCCCCTCACTAAGGTAATCCCCCTCACTAAGGTAATCCCCCTCACTAAATTAATCCCCCTCACTAAGGTAATCCCCCTCACTAAGGTAATCCCCCTCACTCAAGGTAATCCCCCTCACTAAGGTAATCCTAGTAATCCCCCACACTAAGGTAATCCCCCACACTAAGGTAATCCCCCTCACTAAGGTAATCCCCTCACTAAGGTAATCCCCCTCACTAAGGTAATCCCTCAAAGGAATCCCCACCCTAAGGTAATCCCCCACCCTAAGGTAATCCCCCTCACTAAGGTAATCCCCCTCACTAAGGTAATCCCCCTCACTAAGGTAATCCCCCTCACTAAGGTAATCCCCCACACTAAGGTAATCCCCACACTAAGGTAATCCCCACACTAAGGTAATCCCCCCACTAAGGTAATCCCCCTCACTAAGGTAATCCCCCTCACTAAGGTAATCCCCCTCACTAAGGTAATCCCCCTCACTAAGGTAATCCCCCCACTAAGGTAATCCCCCTCACTAAGGTAATCCCCCTCACTAAGGTAATCCCCCATCACTAAGGTAATCCCCCCACTAAGGTAATCCCCCTAAGGTAATCCCCTCACTAAGGTAATCCCCCTCACTAAGGTAATCCCCCACACTAAGGTAATCCCCCTCACTAAGGTAATCCCCTCACTAAGGTAATCCCCCTCACTAAGGTAATCCCCCTCACTAAGGTAATCCCCCTCACTAAGGTAATCCCCCTCACTAAGGTAATCCCCCTCACTAGTAATCCCCCACACTAAGGTAATCCCCCTCACTAAGGTAATCCCCCACACTAAGGTAATCCCCCACACTAAGGTAATCCCCCACACTAAGGTAATCCCCCTCACTAAGGTAATCCCTCACTAAGGTAATCCCCCTCACTAAGGTAATCCCCCTCACTAAGGTAATCCCCCACACTAAGGTAATCCCCCTCACTAAGGTAATCCCCCACACTAAGGTAATCCCCTCACTAAGGTAATCCCCCTCACTAAGGTAATCCCCCTCACTAAGGTAATCCCCCACACTAAGGTAATCCCCCTCATCCCCCTAAGGTAATCCCCCTCACTAAGGTAATCCCCCTCACTAAGGTAATCCCCCTCACTAAGGTAATCCCCCACACTAAGGTAATCCCCCACACTAAGGTAATCCCCATAATATCCCACACTAAGGTAATCCCCCACAGATCCCCTAAGGTAATCCCCCACACTAAGGTAATCCCCCTACGTAATCCCACTAAGGTAATCCCCTCACTAAGGTAATCCCCCCACTAAGGTAATCCTCACTAAGAATCCCCTCACTAAGGTAATCCCCCTCACTAAGGTAATCCTCCGACCCCTCACTAAGGTAATCCCCCTCACTAAGGTAATCCCCCTCACTAAGGTAATCCCTCACTAAGGTAATCCCCTCACTAGGTAATCCCTAAGGTAATCCCCACATACCTAAAGGTAATCCCCCCACTAAGGTAATCCCCCTCACTAAGGTAATCCTCCTCACTAAGGTAATCCCCCTCACTAAGGTAATCCCCCTCACTAAGGTAATCCCCCTCACTAAGGTAATCCCCCTCACTAAGGTAATCCCCCACTTCACTAAGGTAATCCCCCTCACTAAGGTAATCCCCTCACTAAGGTAATCCCCCTCACTAAGGTAATCCCCCTCACTAAGGTAATCCCCTCACTAAGGTAATCCCCCTCACTAAGGTAATCCCCTCACTAAGGTAATCCTCCTCACTAAGGTAATCCCCCTCACTAAGGTAATCCCCCTCACTAAGGTAATCCCACTAAGGTAATTCCCCCTCACTAAGGTAATCCCCTCCTAGTAATCTAAAGGTAATCCCCTCACTAAGGTAATCCTCTTCCCTCACTAAGGTAATCCCCCTCACTAAGGTAATCCCCCTCACTAAGGTAATCCCCCTCACTAAGGTAATCCTCCTCACTAAGGTAATCCCCCTCACTAAGGTAATCCCCCTCACTAAGGTAATCCCCCTCACTAAGGTAATCCCCTCACTAGGTAATCCCCCTCACTAAGGTAATCCCCCTCACTAAGGTAATCCCCCTCACTAAGGTAATCCCCTCACTAAGGTAATCCCCCTCACTAAGGTAATCCCCTCACTAAGGTAATCCCCCTCACTAAGGTAATCCCCCCACTAAGGTAATCCCCCTCACTAAGGTAATCCCCCTCACAAGTAACCTCACTAGGTAATCCCCTCACTAAGGTAATCCCCCTCACTAAGGTAATCCCCCTCACTAAGGTAATCCCCCTCACTAAGGTAATCCTCCTCACTAAGGTAATCCTCCTCACTAAGGTAATCCCCTCACTAAGGTAATCCCCCTCACTAAGGTAATCCCCCTCACTAAGGTAATCCCCTCACTAAGGTAATCCCCTCACTAAGGTAATCCCCCTCACTAAGGTAATCCCCTCACTAAGGTAATCCTCCTCACTAAGGTAATCCCCTCACTAAGGTAATCCCCCTCACTAAGGTAATTTCCCCCCCTAAGGAATCCCCTCACAAAGGGAATACCCCCCACTAAGGTAATCCCCCTCACTAAGGGAACCAAGACTCACATTTGAGTGATTTAACCTAAAACGATTATTTTGGCAGGTATTATGGTTTTCTCTTTTTAAAAATTATCATGACTCAATTCAGTTTGGGAGGGCCCTTAAATTGGGGGCCCATGGAAATTAAAAATTATTTTAATAACAAGGCAAGTTGCAGTCTATGGAAACCTTAAGCGTAGATAGTGTGTGTATTGTGTTCGCAGAGCGGTGGTGGTAGTGGGGGAGTTGTGGTAGTGGGGTGTGTGGTGTGGGGGGTAGGGTTTTGTGGTGGTTGGGGGTTGTTTGGTGGGAGTGGTGGTTGTTGTGGTGGTAGTGTGGTTGTTGTGGTGGTAGTGGTGGTGTTGGGGTGTGGTGGTTGTGGTGGTGGTGGGGTTGTTGGTGGTAGTGGTGGTTGTTGTGGTGGTAGTGGTGGTGTTGTGTGGTAGTGGTGGTTGTTGTGGTGGTAGTGGTGGTTGTGGTAGTGGTGGTTGTTTGTGGTGGTGTGGTGGTTGTGGTGGTGGTTGTTGGGTGGTTGTTGTTGTGGTAGGTAGTGGGTTGTTGTGGTGGTATGGTGGTGTTGTGGTGGGTGGTTGTTGTGGTGGTGTGGTGGTTGTTGTGGTGGGGTATGGGGTGGTTGGGGGTGTGGTGGTAGTGGTGGTGTGGTGTTGTTGTGGTAGTGGTGGTTGTTGTGGTGTGGTGGTTGTTGTGGTGGTAGTGGTGGGTTGTTGTGGTGGTAGTGGGTGGTTGTTGTGGTGGTAGTGGTGGTTGTTGGGTGGTGGTAGTGTGGTGGTTGTTGGTTGTGGTGGTAGTGGTGGGTTTTTTGGTGTGGTGGTTGTTGTGGTGGTTAGTGGTGGTTGTTGTGGTGGTAGTGGTGGTTGTTGTGGTGGTTGTGGTGGTGTTGTGGTGGTGTTGTGGTGGTAGTGGTGGGTTGTTGTGGGTTTGGGGGTTTTGTGGTATGGTGTTTTTTGTGGTGGTAGTGGTTGTTTTGGTGGTAGTGGTGGTTGTTGTGGTGGTAGTGGTGGTTGTTGTGGTAGTGGTGGTTGTTGTGGTGGTAGGTGGTGGTTGTTGTGGAGGTAGTGTGGTGATTGTGGTGGGTAGTGGTGGTTGTTGTGGGTGGTAGTGGTGGTTTTTGGTGGTAGTGGTGGTTGTTGTGGAGGTAGTTGTGTGATTGTGGGGTGTGGTGGTTGTTGTGGTGGAGTGGTGGTTTGTGGTGTTTGTGGTGGTGGTGGAGGTAGTGGTGGTTGTTGTGGTGGTAGTGGTGGTTGTTGTGGTGGTAGTGGTGTTTGTGGTGGTAGTGGTGGTTGTTGTGGTGTAGTGGGTGTTGTGGTGTGGTGGTTGTGTGGTGTAGTGGTGGTGTTGTGGGTATGGTGGTTGTGGTGGTAGTGGTGGTGTTGTGGTGGTAGTGTGGTGTGTGGTGGGTGGTTGTTGTGGTGGGTAGTGGTGGTTGTGGTGGTGGTTGTTGTGGTGGTAGTTGTGGTGTGGTAGTTGGTGGTTGTTTGTGGTAGTGGTGGTTTGTGGTGGTGTTGTTGTGGTGGTTGTGTGGTTGTTGGTGGTTGTGGTGGTGTGGTGGTTTGTGGTGGTGGTGGTGGTTGTTGGGGGTGTGTTGTAGTGGTGTGGTGGTGGTGTAGTGTGTGGTGGTTTGTGATGGTGGTGGTGGTGGTTGTGATTTTGTGGTGTGTAGTGGTGGTTGTTGTGGTGGTATGGTGGTGTTGTGGTCGTGGTTTGTTTTGGTAGTAGTGGTTGTTAGTGGTGGTAGGTGGTTGTTGTAGGGTGGTTGTGGTAGTAGTGGTTGTTGTTGTGGTGGTGGTAGTGGTTGTTTGGTGGTTTGTGGGGGTGGTTGTGGGTTGTGGTGGTTGTGTGGTGGGGTGTGTTTTGTGGTGTTGTGGTGGTTGTGGTGGGTATGGGGTTGTTGTGGTAGTAGTGGTGGTTGTTGGTGTGTGACGAGGTGAATGTGTGTGGTGGTAGTTGGTAGGTTGTATGTGTAGGTAGTAGGTGGTTCTAGTTGGTATGAGTGATTGTTGATGGTGTATGTGGTTGTTGTGGTATGTGGTAGATGAGGTGGCGTTAGTGGTAGTTGTGTGGGATAGTTTTTGAGGGTGATAGTTGTGGTTGTGGTAGTTGTGGTTTGTTGTGGTAGTTGGTTGTGGGTGGTTATGATGTAGTTGGTGTTGTTGTGGTTGGAATAAATGTCTGAAATGTTATGTGGCTGGTTTGTGTGGTGGTAGTTCTGGCTTTGTGGGTGGTATAGTTAGATGATAGTGGTGCTTATGTAGATGGTTTTAGTGGTATGGTTATTTTTATTTTTTTTTGTGGAAATGTTTTTTTATGGTTTTTTGGTTTTTTTGTATAGTTTGTTTTTGGGGTTTTTTGTTGGTTTTGTTTTTTTTGGGTTTTTTTGGGGTTGGTTGGGTTTTTTTTTTGGATTTTTTTATTGGTTTTTTTTTTTTAAAATTTTTTTATTGTTTTTTTTTTAAAAAAATTTTTTTTTATTTTTTATTTTATATTTATTTATTTGGGTTTTTTAATTTATTTTTTTGTTAACTTTTTGTTTTTTTTTTCTGAGGGTTTTCATTTTATTTTGGGGGATTTTCTTTTTAGGGGGTTGATTTTTTTGGGAGTTTTTATATTTTTAGTGGGTTTGTTTAGGGTGTATTACAGGTTTTGTGGTTGGGGCCAAAGAAAAGGCCACAACAAAAAAATCCCCCAAAGGAAGGGCCCCAACTGGCAAGTTACCCAAAAGGGTTTTCGGCACACCCCTGGCTTTAAGTTTGCCCAACTGGCTTTTAGCCCACAACGGCTAAGTTAGCCACAACTGGCTTTTACTGCAAACCCAATGGCTTAAGTTTAAAAAACGTTTTACGGCCACAATGGGTTAAGTGAGACCAACTGGGTTATATTAGCACAAAAACTGGCTTATATGGGACACAGCGGCTTTAGTGGCCCCGCTGGGTTAAGGGGCACACGCTGGGTTTTTAAACGGCACACACTGGCTTTAGTGGCCCCCAATGGTTTTAGTGGCCCACAATGGCTTTTAGCTGGCACACAGGGCTTATTGGCACACAATGGTTTAAGCTGGCACACAACTGGCTTTTAGCTGGCCCCAACTGGTTTAGCGGCAACGCTGGCTTATAGCTGGCCACAAAGGGTTATAGCTGGCACACAGCGGGTTATATGGCACACGCTGGGTTATAGCTGGCACAAACTGGTTTTAGCTGGCACACAACGGCTTTTAGTTTGGGCCCCAGCGGCTTTAGTGGCAAAAATGGCTTATAGTGGCACACAACTGGCTTATACGGCACACAACTGGCTTATAGTTGGCACACAGTGGGTTAAGTGGCACAAATGGCTTTAGCTGGGACACAAATGCTTATAGCTGGCACACAAAATGGTTATAGCTGGGAACAACGGCCTTTTAGTGGCACCCAAAACTGGCTTATGCTGCCACACAACGGCTTATGTGGGTCACAACTGGCTTATACTGGAAAAGAGCTGGCTTTTAGCTGGCACACAGCTGGGTTTTAGCGGAACAGAGCTGGCTTTAGCTGCCCAAACGGTTTAGCTGGGGCACAGTGGTTATAGCTGCCAAAAAATGGCTTATAGGGCACACAGGGATTTTTTTTGGAACGAGTGGCTTTATGGCAAAGTGGTTTAGCTGGCTCACAATGGCTTATGCTGGGTCGCAAAGGCTTATAGCTGGGACAAGCTGGTCATAGCGGCCACAACTGGCTATAGCTGGCACAAACTGGCTTATAGCTGGCTACAACTGACTTATAGCTGGTCACAACTGGCTTTTAGCTGGCTCGCAATGGGGTTATAGTGGCCCCAGCTGGCTTAGCTGGCACACAATTGGCTTATAGCTGGCACACTGGCTTATAGCTGGCACACAACTGGCTTATAGCTGGCACACAGCTGGCTCATAGCTGGCACACAGCTGGCTTATAGCTGGCACACTGGCTTATAGCTGGCTCACAACTGGCTTATAGCTGGCACACAGCTGGCTTATAGCTGGCTCACAACTGGCTTATAGCTGGCTCACAACTGGCTTATAGCTGGCACACAGCTGGCTCATAGCTGGCTCACAACTGGCTTGTAGCTGGCACACAACTGGCTCATAGCTGGCACACAACTGGCTCATAGCTGGCACACAGCTGGCTTATAGCTGGCTCACAACTGGCACACAGCTGGCTCATAACTGGCTCACAACTGGCTCATAGCTGGCTCACAACTGGCTTATAGCTGGCTCACAGATGGCTCCAACTTCCCCTGTTCCCTGTCTGTATATTTCTTGGAGAGAGCTAGAGAGAGAGAGGGGGGTGGGGTGGAGGGAGGGTGAGAGGGAGAGTGGGGTGACGGGAGGGAGGAATGGTGAGAGGGAGAGTGGGGTGACGGGAGGGAGGGAGGGAGTGGGTGAGAGGGAGAGTGAGAGGGAGAGTGAGAGGGAGGGTGAGAGGGAGGGTGAGAGGGAGGGTGAGAGGGGAGAGTGAGAGGGAGAGTGAGAGGGAGAGTGAGAGGGAGGGTGAGAGGGAGAGGGAGAGTGAGAGGAGGGTGAGAGGGAGGGTGAGAGGGAGAGTGAGAGGGAGGGGTGAGAGGGAGGGTGAGAGGGAGGGTGAGAGGGAGAGTGAGAGGGAGAGTGAGAGGGAGGGTGAGAGGGAGGGTGAGAGGGAGGGTGAGAGGGAGAGTGAGAGTGAGAGGGAGAGTGAGAGGGAGAGTGAGAGGGAGAGTGAGAAGGAGGGTGAGAGGAAGGGTGAGAGGGAGGGTGAGAGGGAGGGTGAGAGGGAGAGTGAGAGGGAGGGTGAGAGGGAGAGTGAGAGGGAGGGTGAGAGGGAGGGTGAGAGGGAGGGTGAGAGGGAGGGTGAGAGGGGGAGAGTGAGAGGGAGAGTGAGAGGGAGGGTGAGAGGGAGGGTGAGAGGGAGGGTGAGAGGGAGGGTGAGAGGGGAGAGTGAGAGTGAGAGGGAGTGAGAGGGAGAGTGGAGAGGGAGGGTGAGAGGAAGGGTGAGAGGGAGGGTGAGAGGGAGGGTGAGAGGGAGAGTGAGAGGGAGGGTGAGAGGGAGAGTGAGAGGGAGGGTGAGAGGGAGGGTGAGAGGAGGGTGAGAGGGAGAGTGAGAGGGAGGTGTGAGGGAGGGTGAGAGGGAGGGTGAGAGGGAGGTGAGAGGGAGAGTGTGAGGGAGGGTGAGAGGGGAGGGTGAGAGGGAGGGTGAGAGGGAGAGGTGAGAGGGAGGGTGAGAGGGAGAGTGAGAGGGAGAGTGAGAGGGAGAGTGAGAAGGAGGGTGAGAGGGAGGGTGAGAGGGGGGAGGAGGTTAGAGAGAATTTTTTATTAAGGAAGTTGCTTTCTATTCAACTATCTATTTATCTATCAACAAATTCTCAATTCTGGAATCAATGACTGGAACAGTCCGAGTCAGTGAGCGAGTCTCTCTCTCTCTCTCTCTCTTTTCTCTCTCTCTCTCTCTCTCTCTCTCTCTCTCTCTCTCTCTCTCTCTCTCTCTCGCTCTCTCGCTCTCTCTCTCTCTTCTCTCTCTCTCTCTCTCTTCTCTCTTTCTCTCTCACACACACACACACACACACACACACACACACCTACACACCACACACACACACAACACACAACGCACACCTGCACACTACACACACACACACACACACACACACACACACACACACACATACACACACATCCCACACACAAAACATGGAGAGCCAAGATGATGGATGTGGTACTGGAGAACCTCATGCATCAACATGTTAGAGGACACTACCAGAGAGAGAGGAGAGGATGACAGCAAGGTTGGCCCTTGTATTCCCATGAGTAGTTCGGACATCGAGGGTATCATGTATGAAAGGCCCCTGGGAGCTAGGGATCATGTGGTTTTTGTGCTTCGCCCTACATAGTTGAGCTCCAAGTGGAGAGAGTAGAGGAATAGGCTGGGAAAAAACAAACTACAAAAGGGGGAAATATCAGGCATGAGGAACTTCCTTCAAGACATTCAGTGGGAGAGGGAACTGACAGGAAAAACCAGTACAAGAAAATGATGGACTATGTAGGAACAAAATGCAAGGAGACAGAGGAGAGGTTTGTTCCCAAGGAAACAGAAATAATGGGAAGAACAGAACGAGTCTTGGTTCACCCAAAGGGGGTAGGGAGGCAAAAACTAGGTGTACTAGAGAAATGGAAAGGTACAGAAGACAGGGGAACTCAGGAAAAAAAAGAAATCAGCCGAAGAGCCAGAAACGAATATGCACAGATAAGAAGGGAGGCTCAGAGACAATATGAAAATGACATAGCATCAAAAGTAAAGACTGACCCCAAGCTGTTGTACAGCCCATCAGGGGAAAACAACAGTCAAAGGGCCAGGTAATTAGACTGAGGAAGGGTGATGGGGAATTCACAAGAAAAGACCAAGAGGTATGTAGGAGCTCAACACAAGATTTAAAGAAGTATTTACAGTGGAAACCAGTAGGACTCCAAAAATCAGAATGGGGGGCACACCAGCAAATGCTGGATGGATGTACATATAACCAAGGAGGAGGTGAAGAAGCTGCTATGCGAACTTGACACCTCAAAGGCGGTGGGACCAGACAAATCTCCATTTGGGGCCTTAAAGAGGGAGCAGAGATATTGTGTGAGCCATTTTAAAAAAGATCTTCAAACACATTTACTTGAAACTGGGCAACTCCTGAAGTATGGAAAATGGCAAATCTAGTCCAATTTTTAAAAAGGGAGACAGATATTGAGGCACTAAACTACAGACCTGTATCACTAACGTGTATAGTATGCAAGGTCATGGAGAAGTCATCGCGTAGAGTGGTGGAAGCACCTGGAAGAATCAAGTGTATAATTGACAACCAGCACGGTTCTAGGGTAGGAAAATCCTGTGTCACAATCATACTAGGTTTTATGACAATTTGGGGTGACAGAAGTAAGACAAGAAGAGGGGTGGAATCGACTGCATATTTTTGGCTGACAAGAAGGGCCTTCAGAACACAGTTCCTCACAACGAGGTTTACCGCAAAAGCTAGAGGATCAGGCCACACATACGGGAAATGCACTGCAATTGGATCAGAGGAATAACCTGACAGGGAGGCAAACGAGCCATAGTACGTGACGAGGTGTAAGAGTGGGCGCCTGTGACAAGCGGGGTTCCACAGGGGTCAGCTCCTAGGACCTGTGCTGTTCTTGGTTATATGTGAACGACATAACGGAAGGGGTGATAGACTCAGAAGTGGTCTTTGTTTGCAAGATGATGTGGAAGTTAATGAGAAGAATCAAAACGGACGAGGATCAGGGCAGGATTACAAAGTGACCTGGAGGAGGCTACAAGCCTGGTAAAGCAACTGGCTCTTCGAGTTTTACACTGCCAAGTGCAAAGTTCATGAGAATGGGGAAGGCAAGAAGAACCGCACACACAATATTAGTTTAGATGGCCAAAGACTGCAACCCTACTCAAGGAAAAAGATCTGAGGGGGAGTATAACACCGAGCATATCTCCTGAGGCACACATCAGTCAGATAACTGCTGCTGCATACGGGCGCCCTGCAAACCTTAAGGATAGCGTTCCGATACCTCAATATGGATTCGTTCAAGATATGTTTACTATATCGTCTGGCCCAATAAAGGAGTATGCAGCACCAGTTTGGAATCCACACCTCGTCAAGCACTGTCAAGAAACGTTAGGAAGGGGCAAAGCGTTTGCAACAAGACTAGTCCCAGAGCTCGGGGTTTGTCACCTATGAAGAAAGGTTGACGGAAATCGCGCCCCCTGAACGACACTGTAGGCAGGAGGGTCAGGGGAGACATGATAACGACATATAAAATACTGCACGGAATAAACAAGGTGGACAAAGATGGGGATGTTCCAGAGAAGGGACACAGACTCAAGGGTCACAATTGGAAGTTGAAGACTCGGTTGAATCAATGGTGTTAGGAAGAATTCTTCATTCCATTAGAGTAGTCGGGGCCGTTGTATTAGCCTAGAAAGTGACGTAGTGGAGGGGGGAACCATACATAGTTTTAGGCGAGGTATGATAAAGCTCATGGGGCAGGGAGATGAGAGGACCTAGTAGCAATCAGCGAAGAGGCGGGGCCAGGAGCTATGAATCGACCCTTGCAACCACAAATAGGTGAGTACAAATAGGCGAGTACACACAGCTGGCCAGTCAGTGATTTTCAAGGCAGAATCGGTTATATAAAACAGGTTCTGCAGGAGAAAGCATGACTAAAGGGACACATCGACATACCGGAGAGTGTACCTCGACCATGACAGAACACAAGAGGAAAGGCAGAAACTGAAAGAGAGGGTATAAAGACACAAGGAGGAAAGAGAGGCAAAGACAGAGATGAGCGGGAGAAATCAGACTCAGAAGGAAGAGCAAATACAGCCTCCCTTAAAACCAGCCACAGAAGGACCTCAGCCATGACAACCCCAATACAACTAAACAATCTAACCTAAAACCCTCACACTTTACCCACTTCCCTCACCCCTCAAACCTCCTTCACAGCGAATCCCACCATAGTTCCCCAACAGGTCTCCTGTTCTGCTTTTTTTTAAATAAAATAAAAAAAAAACCCTAACAATACTCCCCAAAACTACAGTTTGAGAAAAGTTGAAGGTTTGTTTATACGAATGCGATGAAAACAAATAGGGTGACATGAAGAATTCAAGGGAGACCGTCCACGAACATCTTAGCCACTCACAGAAAGAAATCACTGGAAAAAAACAGGGCATTTTATTCCAACATGTGATATCAGACCCCGAGAAAGATAGAGGGAGCAGAGGGGGAGGAGGAGTTGCACGTGCTCCTTAAAAACACAATGGGAATTTGAGGAAATGGATGGAAGGGCGAAAGGGATTACATAGTAGGGAAACTGTTCAGTCTGGGGACAGTAAATGGTAATTGAAGTGGTGTCAACCCACCACTGGAATTGCAGGAGGCCAAGAGAAGAATATGAAGGGAAGCTATAGAGCATTTTGGACTCACACTAAGCTGAGGTGGCCAGGAAGAACTCAACAAGGAGAGCAAAGTTACTAGTTATGGGCGATTTTTATCACAAGGAAATTGGGACGAAAAACAGAGCTATGTGGGGGTCCCAAAATATGGAGAGCAAAGATTATGGATGTGGCTACCGGGAAAACCACAGGCATCATGTTAGAGAGAACTACCAGAGAGAGAGTAGGTGAGAATGAACAAGCAGACTGGACTAGTTTTCACCTGATAGTTCCAACATCAAGGACATCGCATGTGAAAAAAGGCCCTCGGATATAGTGACACGTGGTTTTAAGCTATTTGAATACATCGTTACAAGTGGGATGAGGTAACAAGGAGCAGGAAAGATAAAGTTCAAAACTACCAAAGGGTGGGATACCACAGGTATGAGGGAACTTCTGCACTACCACCACTACACCACCACTCACCACCACCACCTCTACCAACCATACCACCACTACACACTACCACCATACCACCCTACCACCACTACCACCACCACCACTACCACCACTACCACCACTACCACCACTACACCACTACCACCCCCCAACAAACCCTCCCCAAACTACACCATACCACCACTACCACCACACACTACCACCACTACCTACACCACCACCACTACCTCACTACCACCACAACACTACCACCACTACCAACACTACCACTACCACCACCACCACTACTCCACACCACAAATACACCACTACCACCCCCAAAATACCACCACCACACTACCACACTACCACATCTACCACCACTACCACCACTAACACCACCACACAACCACCACTACACCACTACCACCATACACCACCACCACATACCACCACCACCACCACTACACCACTACCACCTCTACCCACCGCTACCACCACTACCACACCACCACTACCACCACTACCACAAAACTACCACCAATACCTCCACTACCACACATACCACCATACCACACTACCCACACCACCAATACACACCACTACCAACCACTACCCACCACTACACACCTCTAAGTCCTCCACAACATAGGGTGGGTTTTAACACAGTGATATAATAGACGTATGGAACACCAGCAAATCTATTATAATTGGAACGAGTGAGAGAGAGAGAGAGAGAGGAGTGAGAGAGGAGAGGGGGCGAGAGAGAGAGAGAGGAATTAAAGTTGAGAGAGACGAGAGAGGGGAGAGAGAGAGAGAGAGAGAGGGTGCTTCTTTAAAGTGTTCTCATGACACCAGCACATTGATGTTGCCCACCTCACATCTTGAAATGATGTTCTTTCAAGCTACTGTATTAACACTAGTACCTCATGTACAGCATGTGAATGTACAGAACTCAGTGGCAACATTGCAGGTACCCATAGAACTTTCTATGTGAAAATTTGACTCCCTTTGCTACCAACACAAACTGGCAACATATTATATTTGTTGGTGACCTCACCAGCATCCCTTTTACAGAGGGACTTTTGATGACCTATCTTGCAACGTGTTTGACATGAGAAACTTTGTTGATTTCCCGACTCATATCTCTGGCTCCTTCCTTGACCCAGTAGTGAAGTATTCGGGCAGAAGGCATAGTCACTTGTCAACCCCTCGGCTACGTTGGGATCGTTGACACAAGGTGTTTTTCCACAATTATGATCCCAACAGAAACGAGTTTGAGGAGTCCCACTGCACAACCTGGCTATGGGAAAAGAGGTAATTGGACCAGCATTTGTCTCTTGAGCTCGCACCACCGACTGGAATGCTCTTCTCCAGGGGGTGTTGACACCAAGTGAAAGCCTTCATGGACAACACATCCTTAATCTGCAACAAGAAAACACATTCCTCTCCGGCAATATGTGACGAAGGCTACAGATCAGCATTGTTTGGCTTTCGTTGTAGAGGGCTGCTACTGCTAAGTACAAAGCAAGGCGAAGGTTTAAGAGACATCCTACCACTTATAACAAGGAATTGCAATGCAATTCCTGTAGGCATATGGGTGATGTTCAAAGGGGGCCATTGCTAAATGGGAGGTGGACATAAAGAAAGTTAGCATCAGGTAGGGTAGGCTCCAAAACCTGGTGGTCCTGGTCAAGGACAGACAAGGTTATCTGCATGATGACTTATTCACCTCTAAATCGACGGATGGGACCACCCGATACTAGTGTCAGAGAAGGCGGACCTCTTTGCTGATATTTGCTACCAAAATGCAAGTTCCTGATCCGCAAGGGAACCCTCCTTGGCTAGCTGCAAGACTGTGTCAAAACTCAGTGGTGACAATAAGGCAGGATGGAGGTGCATTCCTTCTTAAATCGCTTGACCAAGAAAAGGCTCACCCCTGGGCCAGACAAGTTGAGCCCAAGATTGTGAGAGAAGAGTGCGACACAAGCTAGCAGCACCTATATGCATCTTTCAGATCTGCCTAGTACAGTGTAAATGGCCTTATCCATGTGAAAGAGGCAACGTTAGTTAGTCCCTGCATTCACAAAAAGAAGAGCAGAGCAGAAATCAGCTACTATGACCAGTGTCAATCCTGATTTTTTTTTTCCCCCAAATCACTGGTAAGATCCTTGAGACATAATCTCAAGCAAATGTCTGAGTTTTTTTGACTACCACTCACTACTTTGTGATCGTAATTTGGCTTCAAGGAAAGGTTACTCTGCTGCTGACTGTTGTTAAAAACCTCTCAACTATGTAAAGTGGACCAGTCACCATGATGAATCCAAAGTCAGCAGTGTGTAGCCTGGACATTGCTGGCGCTTTCGACCGGGTGTGGCACCAGGGCCTCTTAGCAAAAACTTCAAGCAATGGGAATTGCAGGCCTCTACGCTATGTCTCCTCAGTGTTACCTTCTTGTGGTAGATCTCTAAGTGTTTAGTCCTCAATGGAACGGAATCAGCAAGGCATCCTATTGGGCAAGGCGTTCCACAAAGGAACGCGTTGCTGGGTCACTGTTTTGGAATGTCTTACTTCAACGAACTTATTCATCTCATCCCAGAATCCATGTTATGCAGAACGACTGTACACTGACTTCATTATCCAGTGAAGAAATGCCGACTGCTCTATGTACCAATCAATCACCAGCTGAGAGCTATATCAGCTTGTGGGAAATAGATGGCAACTAAACATTTGCACCTGAGAAAACGCAATGGGGGAGGATCGTCTTAGGCACCATGATGGTAATGCTGGTGCAGTATAAGGATGAATGGGAGGATGTTGGCACCTGGAAGAAGAATAGTTGATATCATTGGGGTGAAATTTTGACTCCAAACTAATACCATGATGAACCATGTTGTAAATCTTGATACAAGGCAGCCAGGAAGCTTACCGCACTTAGCCCGTATCTCGCTTTGTCTTGAGAGTAGGGGTTGCAAAGCTCCTGTACGAGGCACAAGTTCGCTCACACCTTGAGTATGACTCCACTTTCTTGGTTTGCCTGCCCCCCCCCCCCATCTCATCTGCGACTGCTTGACAGAGTAGTAGAGAACTGAGCAAGACGTTCATCTCTCGCCTGGACCCATCTGGATGATCTGTCATTTCAGCAAGAGCCTTCAACTTAGGAGGGCTTGTGGGTGGGCCTTACTGTTAGTACAAGGCCAAGATTGTCAAAATCCACAATGATCCACTTCCAGGACAGCGTGAAACAAGCTTTTATGGCACAAGAAGGGCGCCAGCCCAGCAACTTCACTCTGGCTGTCACCTTTCTCCAGAACCACACTCCTCTGAGATCATACATACCAGGATGACTCGAGTGTGGAACACATTCGTACAGCATAATGATGTCAACGTTCGAAATAGTCGTTGATCAATGGAAAGGCTGGCCCACAGATGGCTCCAACTTCATCCTGTTCCCTACGTGTAATGTAATCAACATTAAAAATGCTTTCAAATGAGCTGAATGTTAGGTAACAGCTCTTAGCTTGCCAATAAAGATAGGAATCCTTAACCTGTAAAGAGCTGTCAATAAAGCTAGGGATCCTTAACTTGTCTAACCCTGTGTTAAAATAAAAAAAAAAAAAAGAGAGAGGGGGGGGGGGAGAGAGAGGTGAGCAGAGGGGGGTGAGGAGAGAGAGGGGGGGAGGAGAGAGAGGGGGGGGAGAGAGAGAGAGGGGAGGGGCGAGAGAGTGAGAGGGGCGGGAGAGAGAGAGAGGGGGAGAGAGAGAGAGGGTGGGAGAGAGAGACAGAGGGAGGGAGAGAGAGGGGGCGAATGAGAGGAGGGGAGGAAGCAGTGACACGCAGTAGAGGGTAGAGAGAGAGAGAGGGGCGGTGAGGGAGAGAGAGAGATGTGGGGTGAGAGAGAGAGAGAGAGAGGTAGAGACAGAGAGTGAGAGGGGGGAGGGGGAGAGAGCGAGAGAGAGGAGGGGAGAGAGAGAGAGGGAGAGAGAGAGGGGGGGGAGAGAGAGGAGAGAGAGAGAGGGGGTGAGTGAGGCGGAGAGAGAGAGACGTGGGAACGAGAGAGAGAGTGGGGGGGGGGAGATGAGAGAGAGGGTGAGAGAGGGGGGAGAGAGAGAGAGAGTGGGGAGAGAGAGGGGATGTGAGAGGAGAGAGTGAGGTGTGAGAGAGGAGGAGATGAGATGTGAGAGAGGGGAGAGAGAGAGGGGAGAGATGAGGGGAGTGAGAGAGAGGGGGCGGAGAGACGGGGGAGTGAGAGAGAGGGTGAGCAGAGAGAGGTGGGGGAGGCAGAGAGGGGACGGAAGAGAGAGGGGAAGGAGAGAGAGGGGGGAGAGAGAGGGGAGGTGAGAGAGAGGGGAGACAGAGAGCTTATGTCCATTACCACTCCAAATTTATGTCAGTCAAGGTGCGGCTCTGGAGGGTGGGGAGGAGGATGAGGGAGGGGGAAGGGGGAGGAGGAGAGATAGGGGATTAGTTAGGGGAGGAAGAGGGGGAGGGGGTTAGGGGTAGGAAGAGGGGCGGAGGGGGGTTAGAGGGAGGGTTAGGTGTGGAGGGGCACCAAAAGACAGCGTCATCAGAGTGAGGGGATTGGTGGTGTTGGTTGTTGAAGGTGATGGTTGTTGTGGTGGTGTTGGAGGTGGAGAAAGAGGAGGAAGAACATGGTGTACACACCACCACAATGTACACACCACCACAATGTACACACCACCACAATGTACACACCACCACAATGTACACACCACCACAATGTACACACCACAATGTACACACCACAATGTACACACCACCACAATGTACACACCACCACATGTACACACCACCACAATGTACACACCACCATAATGTACACACCACTATGTACTCACACTCACCATGTACACACAACAATGTACACACCCCTCAAATGTACACACCACCCACAATTGTACACACCCAACACAATGTACACTCCACCAATGTACCACACCAAATGCTACACCACCACCACAATGTACACACCACCACAAATGCTACCAATCACCACCCACAATGTACACTCACCACAATGTTCACACCACATAATGTACACACCTCAATGTACATCCACCATGTTCACACCGCCACAATGTACACACCACCATGTAAACACCACATGTACACACCACCACAAGTACACCCCACAATGTACACACCACCATTAGATGTAACACCACCATAATGTAAACACACCATTATGTACACACCACATAATGTAACACCACCACAATGTACACACCACCACAATGTACACACCACCACAATGTACACACCACCATAATGTACACACCACCACAATGTACACACCACCACAATGTACACACCACCACAATGTACACACCACCACAATGTACACACCACATAATGTACACACCACCACAATGTACACACCACCACAATGTACACACCACCACAATGTACACACCACCATAATGTACACACCACCACAATGTACACACCACCACAATGTACACACCACCATATATGTTACACACCACCACATGTACACACAACAATGTACACACTCTACAAAGTTCACTCATTATGTTCACTCCTCCATAATGTACACACCACAAATGTACTCACCACAATGAACACACCAACCACATATGTTCACACCACCAGAATGTTCACTCCCACCACAATTGTACAAACCACAATGATACACACCACCTCACAATGTAACTCCACCATTATGTACCACCACCATATTAGTACACCAACATCCACAATGCATCACACCACCATAATGTACACACCACAATTGTTCACTCAACCATTATGTACACTCCAACACAACTGTTACAACACCTCACAATGTACACACCTCCAACTATGTACTCACCACCACAATGTACACACCTCAATGTACACACCACAATGTACCACAACCACTATGTAAACACCACGATGTACACACACAATGTACACACCACAAAGTACACACCTCAATGTACACACCACCACAATGTACACACTACCACAAGTACACACCACACAATGTCACACCACAAGTGTACACTCACACCACAAATGTACACACCATATTGTACACCACCAACACAATGTAATCCCCACAATAATGTACACACCACCACAATGTACACACCACCACAATGTTACACACCACCTCATTTGTACACACACAATGTACACACCACCACAATGTACACTACCACACAATGTAAACTCCAAATGTACACACCACCACAATGTACATCACACAATGTACACACCATAATGTACACACACCACAATGTACACACCCACATTGTACACACCCACCATTATGTAACTACTCCTCCATAATGATACACACCACCACAATGTACACAACCACAATGTACACACCATAATGTACACACCATAATGTACACACTACAATGTACACACCACCACAATGTTCACTACCACCATAATGTACACACCACAATGTACCACACTAACATTGTACACAACTCAATGTAAAAACAACCCAATTAAATGTTCACTCCCTCCACAATGTCCACACACCATAATGTACATCACCACCACAATGTACACACCACCTATATGTATCAACCACCACATATGTACAACACTACATGTACACACCACACAATGTACAAACAATAATGTACATCACCACCACATGGTCACACAATGTACACACCACCACAATGTACACGCCCACCATAATGATATACACACCACCACTATGTTCACACCACCTCAATGTTACACACACATGTACACACCACACAATGTACCACCACTATTGTACACTCCACCACAATTGTTACCACTCCACCTTAATGTACACACCATCCAACATTGTACACACCACCACAATGTACACACAAACAATTGTTTCAACTACCATATTGTACAACCACCACAAGTACACACCACCAAATGTACACACCAACCACAATGTACACACATCCATAATGTACACACCCTATAATGTACACACCACCACAATGTAAACAACACTATAATGTACACAACACAATGTACACACCACCACAATGTACACAACCACAACAATGTACACACCACCTCAATGTAACACACCACAATGTACACTTCACAATGTACACACCACATTAATGTACACACACCATATTGTACACACACTATAATGTACACGCAAGTAACACCACACAATGTTCACACCACAATGTTACACGACCACCATAATGTACACACCACACATGTACACCCCACCACCATAATGTAACACACACAATTACACACCTCACCATAATGTACACACCACCACAATGTACACACCACACATGTACACACCACAATGTACACACCACACAATGTTCACCACCACCACATTGTAACACCAACCAACAATGTACCACCACCATAATGTAACACCTCCATCATTGTACATCAACACAATGTACACACCAACAATGTACACTCCACCCACAAGGCACACACCACTATAATGTACACACCACAAGTACACACCACCACAATGTTCACAACACCAAAAATGTACACACCACACAATGTACACACCACAATG
This sequence comes from Cherax quadricarinatus, assembly GCF_026875155.1. NCBI lineage: Eukaryota > Metazoa > Arthropoda > Malacostraca > Decapoda > Parastacidae > Cherax > Cherax quadricarinatus. Next base: position 10,937,987 of record NC_069493.1, read on the forward strand.
TACACACCACGCAATGTACACACCAACATAATGTACACACCACTATGATGTAACACCACATGTACCACCACAATGTACACACCACCACAATGTACACCCACCACAATGTTAACACCTCTATAATTGTACAACCACTATATTGTACACACCACACATGTACACACTTACACAATGTAAACACACCATAATGTACACTCCACTTTTAATGTACACACCACAATGTACACCCACCAACAATGTACACACCACAATGTACACACTTCCATCAATGACACTCCACCATATGACACTCCACTATAATGTACACACACTAAGTACACACACATGTACACCCACACAATGTACACACCACCACAATGTTCACACCACTATAATGTTCACACCAACAATGTACACTCCAACCACAATAGTACACACCACCACAATGTACACACCACTATAATGTACACATAACAATGTACACACACCACATGTACACACACAATGTACACCACCACTTTTATGTACACAAACAATGTACACCCACCTCACTGTAAAAACACAATGTACACACCTCCACAATGTACATCACTCCATAATGGTACACACAACCATCAATGTACACACCACCATTTTGTAACACACCACCACAATGTGACACACCACTCACAATGTACATACCACCACAATTAACACTATTAATGTACAATCACCACAAATGTACACACCACCTATGATGTACACAAAAACAATGTAACACCACACATTGTACACACCACCACAATGTACACACCACTATAATGTACACAAAACAATGTACACACCACAATGTACACACCACCACAATGTACACACCACCACAATGTACACACCACCACAATGTACACACCACCACAATGTACACACCACCACAATGTACACACCACACAATGTACACACCACAATGTACACACCACCATAATGTACACACCACCACAATGTACACACCCCCATAATGTACACACCACCACTAATGTACCACCACCACAACATGTCACACCTCACAATGTACACAACTATAATGTACACACCACAATGTACACACCACCACAATGTACACACCACCACAATGTACACACCACTATAATGTACACACCACAATGTACACACAACAATGTACACTCATTGTACACAACCACACACATGTACACACCACAAGTGTAACATGCCACTAAATGGTCACACCACAATGTACACCACCACCACAATGTACAAACCACCACAAATGTACACACCACAATGTACTACCACTATTATGTACCACCACCACAATGTTCACACCAACTCATTGTACACACCAACTAATGTACACACCACACAATGTACACCACCACCATAATGTACACCCACCATAATGTACACCACAACCATTAATGTCACACACATGTACACACCACAATGTACACACCACCACAATGGTACACACCACCACAAGGTACACACAACACAATGTACACAGCACTAATAAATTTTTTGTGATTTTTTAAAACACACCTCCATAATGTACACACCTACACAATGTACACACCACAATGTACACTCCACCACAATGTACACAGGCAATATAATGTACACACACCACAATGGACACACCACCACAATGTACTCACATCAATGTACCACACCGAACCACAATGTACACACCACCATGTTACACACCACCACATGTACCAGCACTATAATGTACACACCACCACAAATGTACACACCACCACAATGTACTCCCAATGTACACACTACACACCGGAGGTAACTCTACCATCACCGTGTCACACCAGAATGTACACACTACCACCACCGTGTACCCCCAAAACAATGTTCACACTACCACCACCGTGTACACAATGAACACACTACTACCACCGTGTACACAATGTACACACTACCACCGTGTACACAATGTAACACACTACAACCACAGTGTACACCACATTGCCACACTACACACCACCGATGTACACCACATTGTACACACTACCACCATCCGTGTACACCACAATGTACACATTACACCACCGGGTGATACACCCACATGTACACACTACAACCTCCGTGTACACCACAATGTACACACTACCACCACCGTGTACACCACAATGTACACACTACCACCACAGTGTACACCACAATGTACACACTACCACAACGTGTACACCACAATGTACACACTACCACCACCGTGTACACCACAATGTACACACTACCACCACCGTGTACACCAATGTACACACTACCACCACAGTGTACACAATGTACACACTACCACCACCGTGTACACCACAATGTACACACTACCACCACCGTGTACACCACAATGTACACACTACCACCACCGTGTACCACAATGTACACACTACCACCACAGTGTACACCACATTGTGACACACTGCCACCACAGTGTAACACAGTAACACTACCACCACAGTGTACACCACAATGTACACACTACCACCACAGTGTACACCACAATGTACACACTACCACCACCGTGTACACCACAATGTACACACTACCACCACCGTGTACACCACAATGTACATATTACACAGCAGTGTCTACCAATGTACACACTACCACCACTACACCACAATGTACACACTTCCACTGTGTACACTCAATGTACACACTACCACCACAGTTGTACTCCAAATGTAACACTTACGGAAGCGGAGAGTCCATCGCAGGGTGGTAATACACCACTTTTGCATTGTTCAGACACTACACCACCAGTGTACTGGCGACAAAATGTACACAATACCCCACCGTGTACTCACAATGTACACTCTACACCACAGTGTACCCAATGTACACACTACCAACCACTGTGTGCACCACAATGGGTACACCACTTCACCACCGTGTTACACACAATGTACACATACCTACCACCGTAGTACACCACCCCCCCCAATTGTACACACTAATTTGGTACATGTGTGGCACTTGGCACTATCTTGGCACTATAATTAACTGCCAATGGTGTTCAGTGCCTTGTGTAATGTTATGCATGGGAGTGCCACCCTTGATTGGTGGCACTGATGGCACTCTGGATGGCACTGATGGCACTCTGGCACTGGCACTGCTGGATGACAGTGATGGCATGCTGGGTTGCAGTGATGGCACTGATGGCATGCTGGACGGCAGTGATGGCATGTTGAGTGGCAGTGATGGCACTCTGAACGGCAGTGATGACATGCTGGGAGGCAGTGATGGCACTGGCGCACTGGCACTGCTGGATGGCAGTGATGGCATGCTGGGTGGCAGTGATAGCACTGATGGCATGCTGGGTGGCAGTGATGGCACTGGTTGCATGCTGGGTGTCAGTGATGGCATGCTGGGTGGCAGTGATGGCACTCTGGCACTGCTTGATGGCACTGATGGCATGCTGGGTGGCAGTGATGGCACTCTGGATGGTACTGATGGCATGCTGTGTAGCAGTGATGGCACTCTTGATGGCACTGGTGGCATGCTGGGTGGCAGTGGTGGCATTGATGGTATGCTGGATGGCAGTGGTGGCATTGATGGTATGCTGGGTAGCAGTAATGGCACTCTTGATGGCACTGGTGGCATGCTAAGTGGCAGTGGTGGCATTGATGGTATGCTGGATGGCATTGGTGGCATTGATGGTATCCTGGGTAGCAGTAATGGCACTCTTGATGGCACTGGTGGCATGCTAAGTGGCAGTGGTGGCATTGATGGTATGCTGGGTGGCAGTGATGACACTCTGGATGGCACTGATGGCATGCTAGGTGGCAGGATATCATACAAGGCGATACCAGGATACCAGTAGGGGGTATATCCAGCTTCAAATTATGGTATTACAAGGTATACCTCAGTGGTAGTTTGGTATACCACGGATATACCACAATATATACCAAGGTATACCACACTGCGGTATATTCATGTCTAATTCCACATTCTTTTACTGAGGTCATGTTCAGGTCCATGTCCGAGACATATGTAAATGTAGAATTCTTCAGGGTTATTCCGCTGGTATCCAGGATTATAACCAGGGTATACCCGGGTGTAGAACAGGTAATTAGGTTAAGGAAGGGAGGTCTGAGGTAGTCTTCACGTGTACCTACTAACCCTTACCTGGTCTGTCTCTTCGATTAATGGAAGAGGTCAGGTCACGGACACTATGGTTCAGAGTCCGCGCTCTGTGTCACGCTCTGTGTCACGGTCTCTGTGTCACGGTCTCTGTGTCACGCTTGGTCATGCTCAGTCACGTTCTGTCACGCTCTCTGCCCGCTGTGTGTGGCATCGCTCTGTGTGTCACGCTTCTGCCATGCTTCGTCGCCGTTCTGTCACGTCTCTGCCACGCTCTGTGTGTGTCACACTGTCACGCTTCTGTGTCACGCTCTCTGTGCCGGCTGTGCGTGTCACGGCTTCTGTCATGCTTCGGCACGTTCTGTCACGTCTCTGACCACGCTCTGTGTGTCATGATCTGTGTCACGCTCTCCGTGTCACGCTCTGTCACGCTCTGTCACGCTCTGTGTCACGCTCTCTGTGTCACGTCGCTGTGTCACTTGTCATGCCAGATTGTTAGACGGGTTGGATATAAGCAGAACTACATACCCGAAAAGGTGATTATTAAGGCCTATTAAGTACGTACAGGGGTATATAAGGCCTATTAAGTCCATAATAATGGTTGGGCAAGATATTTTTGTTATTGGGCTTGGATCTCGTCGACCTGATAATTATGGGCCAGTAGACCTGCTGCAGTGGTCTTCCCTGATGTCACGCTCTAAGCAGTGTCAGTGTCTTGTGAACCATCATAGTCATCCACTACTAGTAGACTGCTGTTCCACTCACTACTAAGGTAGACTGATTCATCACAACTAGGTAGGACTGTTCCACTCACTACTAGGTAGACTGTTCCACTCACTACTAGGTAGACTGTTCCACTCACTACTAGTAGACTGTTCCACTCACTACTAGGTAGGCTGTTCCACTCACTACTAGGTAGACTGTTCCACTCAATCTGGTAGAGTTCCACTCACTACTAGGTAGACTGTTCCACTCACTACTAGGTAGACTGTTCCACTCACTACTAGGTAGACTGTTCCACTCACTACTAGGTAGACTGTTCCACTCACTACTAGGTAGACTGTTCCACTCACTACTAGGTAGACTGTTCCACTCACTACTAGGTAGACTGTTCCACTCACTACTAGGTAGACTGTTCCAATCACTACTAGGCAGACTGTTCCACTCACTACTAGGTAGACTGTTCCACTCACTACTAGGTAGGCTGGTTCCACTCACTATAGGTAGATTGTTCCATCACTATAGGTGATGTTCCACTCACTTCTAGGTAGATGTGCCCACTCATACTAGTAGACTGTTCCCCTCACTCTAGGTAGACTGTTCCACTTCCTTATAGGTAGACTGTTCACTCACTAATAGGTAGACTGTTCACTCACTAACTAGGTTAGACTGCTCCACTCACTACTAGGTAGAACTGTTCCAATCATACTAGGTAGATGTTCACTCATACTAGGCTAGACTGCTCACTCACTATAGGTAGATGTTCCACTCACTATAGGTAGATGTTCACTCACTACTAGGTAGACTGTTCCACTCATACTTAGGTTAGACTGCTCCATCACTACTAGGTAGACTGATTCCACTCAACTATGGTAGCTGTTTCATCACTACTAGTTAGGATGCTCCACTCACTACTAGGTAGGACTGTACACTCACTATAGGTAGACTGTTCACTCATACTAGTAGGACTGTCCACCTCACTACTAGTAGAATGTTCCACTCACTACTAGGTGATGTTCCATCACTAACTTGGTAGGACTGTTCACTCACTACTAGGTAGGCTGTTCCACCTCACTACTAGGTAGGACTGTGTCCACTCCACTATAGGTAGACGGTTCACTCACTACTAGGTAGCCTTGTTCTTCACTACTAGGTAGACTGTTCCCAAACTCACTACTGGTAGACTGTTCCACTCACTCTTGGTAAGACTGTTCCACTCCCCCCAACTTTTATAGGTAGACTGTTCCACTCACTACTAGGTAGACTGTTTTTCCACTCACTATAGGTAGGACTGTTCACTCCCATAGGTTAGACTGTTCCACACTACTGAGGTAGACTGTACACTCACTATAGGTAGGACTGGTCTTCAGACTAGGTAGTGTTCCTCTCATACTAAGGTGTAGGACTGCTCACTCACTTCACTAGGTAGACTGTTACAATCATTAACTACCCCATAACTAAACCAGTACTTACCTATATCCTTTCTAAATCTAAAGTTATCTAACTTGTCCTTTCCCTCTTCTAAAATTTACCATTTGTCAATGTTAAACTGTGTCTGCCACAGTCAGTGTTAAACTGTGTCTGCCACAGTCAGTGTTAAACTGTGTCTGCCACAGTCAGTGTTAAACTGTGTCTGCCACAGTCAGTGTTAAACTGTGTCTGCCCAGTCAGTTGTTAAAAAAAACTGTGGTCTGCCACAGTCAGTGTATGTTAAACTGTGTCTGCCACAGTCAGTGTTAAACTGTGTCTGCCACAGTCAGTGTTAAACTGTGTCTGCCACAGTCAGTGTTGTTAAACCTGAGTCCGCCACAGGTCAAGTGTTTAAAAAACTGTGTCTGCCTCAGTCAGTGTATGTTAAACTGTGTCTGCCACAGTCAGTGTTAAACTGTGTCTGCCACAGTCAGTGTATGTTAAACTGTGTCTGCCACAGTCAGTGTTAAACTGTGTCTGCCACAGTCAGTGTTAAACTGTGTCTGCCACAGTCAGTGTTAAACTGTGTCTGCCACAGTCAGTGTTAAACTGTGTCTGCCACAGTCAGTGTTAAACTGTGTCTGCCACAGTCAGTGTTAAACTGTGCGCCACAGTCAATGTTAAATGTGTCTGCCACAGTCCAGTGTTAAATGTGTCTGCCCAGATCAATCGTTAAATGTGGGTTCTTGCCACGTCTGTTAAACTGTGCCACAGTCAGGGTTTTAAACTGTGTCTTGCCACCAGTCAGTGTTAAACTGTGTCTGCCACAGTCAATGTTAAACCTGTGTCGGCTACCAGTCAGTGTTAAACGGTGTCCGCAAGGTCAGAGTTAAACTGTGTCCGCACAGTCAATGTTAACTGTGTCTGCCACAGTCAGTGTTAAACTGTGTTGCACGTCAGTGTTTAATACTGGGTCTGCTTTCCCACAGTCAATGTTAAACTGTTCCGCCCCGTCAGTGTTAAACTGTGTCTGCCACAGTCAGTGTTAAACTGTGTCTGCCACAGTCAGTGTTAAACTGTGTCTGCCACAGTCAGTGTTAAACTGTGTCTGCCACAGTCAGTGTTAAACTATGTCTTGCTCGTTCAGTGTATACTGTGTCGCCACAGTCAGTGTTAAACTGTGTCTGCCCACCAGTCAATGTTTTATAAACAGGGTCTGCCCAGTCAGAGTTTAAAACTGGTCTGCCACAGTCAGTGTTAAAACTGTGTCTGCCACAGTCAGTGTTAAACTGTGTCTGCCACAGTCAGTGTTAAACTGTGTCTGCCACAGTCAGTGTTAAACTGTGTCTGCCACAGTCAGTGTTAAACTGTGTCTGCCACAGTCAATGTTAAACTGTGTCTGCCACAGTCAATGTTAAACTGTGTCTGCCACCAGTCCAATGTTAAAACTGTGTCTGCCACCAGTCAATGTTAAATGGTATGCCATGTCAGTGTTAAACTGTGTTCTGCCACAGTCAGTGTTTAAACTGTGTTCCGCCACAGTCAGTGGTAAACTGGTCTGCCCAGTCAATGTTAAACTGTTGTCCTGCCACAGTCGTGGTTAAACTTGTTCCACAGTCAGTGTTAAACGGTGTCTGCCAAGTCAGTGTTAAACTGTGTCTGCCCAGTCAGTGTTAAAACTTTGTGTCTGCCACAGTCGTGTTATACTGTGGTCTAGCACGTCAGTGTTAAACTGTGTCTGCACAGTCAGTGTTAAACTGTGGTCTGCCACAGTCAGTGTTAAAACTGTGTCTGCCACAGTTCAGAGTTAAACTATGCTGCCACAGTCAGTGTTAACTGGGTCTGCCACAGCTCAGTGTTAAACTGTGACTGCCACAGTCAGTGTTAAACTGTGTCTGCACAGCAGTGTTAACACTGTGTCTGTCTGCCCAGGCAGGTTAAACTGTGTCTGCCACAGTCAGTGTTAAACTGTGTCTGCCACAGTCAGTGTTAAACTGTGTCTGCCACAGTCAGTGTTAAACTGTGTCTGCCACAGTCAGTGTTAAAATGTGCTCTGCCACAGTCAGTGGTTAAACTGTGTCTGCCACAGTCAGTTAGTGTAAACTGTGTCCGCCACACAGTCAGTGTTTAAACTGTGTCCGCCAACAGGTCAGTGTTATTTAAACTGTGTCCCGCCACGTCAGTGTTCAAAACTGTGTCGCCACAGTCCGTGTTTTAAACTGTGTCCGCCTCAGTCAGTGTTAAACTGTGTCCGACACAGTTCCAGTGTTAAACGGTAGTCTCTCCCGCCACAGTCAGTGTTAAACTGTGTCCGCCACAGTCAGTGTTAAACTGTGTCCGCCACAGTCAGTGTTAAACTGTGTCCGCCACAGTCAGTGTTAAACTGTGTCCGCCACAGTCAGTGTTAAACTGTGTCCGCCACAGTCAGTGTTAAACTGTGTCTGCCACAGTCAGTGTTAAACTGTGTCTGCCACAGTCAGTGTTAAACTGTGTCTGCCACAGTCAGTGTTAAACTGTGTCTGCCACAGTCAGTGTAAATCTTGGAGTTAAATGTTGTATCTCACCAACACCATGGTATCATCCTGATATATGTGTCACGTCCGTTTTGCCACCGTGGCGAAATGTAGTGTTGTTTATGGGAGGGAGAATCCTGAGGTTAGGTTAGATTAGGTTAGGTTAGGTTAGGTTAGGTTAGGTTAGGTTAGGTTAGGTTAGGCTAGATTAGGTTAGGTTAAATTAGATTAGGTTAGATTAGGTTAGGTTAGGTTGATTCGGTTAGTTAGGTTAGTTAGATTAGGTTAGGTTAGGTTAGGTTAGATTAGGTTAGGTTAAATTAGATTAGGTTAGGCCAAGTTAGATTAGGTTAAGTTAGGAGAGGTTAGGTTAGGTCTGAGACGGATCTGTAAGGGACCTACTGTCTCAAGTTAAACGTATCCAGATAGGTCTATGACTTGATAAAGCCCACTGTGTAGGCGATGAAGTGATGAAGGTAGACTTGGACCTGCCTAGCATGGGCCAGTAGGCCTGCTGCAGTGTTCTTTATGTTGTTAAGGATCACATTACACTGTAGTGGTGTATACAGATCTTACGGTAGCGCTTGAGGGTCCAAGCGATGTTCCACAGGGGTCAGTGTTTGGTCCCTGGCTGTTTATGTTTACGTTGATTTTAGACCCAGCAGTTGTGTGTGTTATTAAAATACGTTACCTACACAGTGGGAGTCTTCAGTCAATTACAGAGGCAGCAGGTGTAGTGTAAAGATGTAATCAGTCCTTCAGTCTTGGAGAAAGTATTTGAGGTGGTCAGTCCCTCAGTCTTGATAGGTTCTGGACTCTTCTCTAGGCTGTGGGACTGACCACCAGCTAACAAGACTAAGTGACTTACCCCAACTATCAAGACTGAGGGACTGATCCCCCACCTATCAAGACTGAGGACTATCTTTCAGTACTGAGGGACCGACCACCTTCTATCAAGACTGAGGGACTAACCCCCAACTACAAGACTGAGGAATGATTCCCACCTATCCTGGTCCTTCCTGACTGGTCTACAGTCATCGTTCCCGGTGTCTGTACTCGTGCCTGGTCTTCATCGTCTCCCCCTGGGCTTCCATAACATTGCTTTTGGTGGGAGGTTGACCTCAAGCAGCCAATTACCTGACAATCTTTTGTTTTCTAAGTCAATTTAAGTGTGTATTGTGTGTGTACTCGCAATTCTAGCTGCAGGGGTTCGAGTCACAGCTCCCTGCCTTCTTGAAGTCATGTATACCTCCTGTACACATATGTGTGTTAATACAAGTGTCACCACTGTCACCATTCCATGGCACCAGTGCCACCATAACCCCACCATACTGTCTCTGCAGACTTCATGTCCCTTCCTATTTAGTATGCGGGGGTTCGAGTCACCGTAAACGTAATATACCTTTTCAATATATAATTTAAATCAATAATTCCCCCGTAAATTTTGGCTATAAAATCCCAATAGATGACGTAAGAGGCTCAAATGTCTCTTAAAATTCTGCCAGCGCTTGTTTTTAGGCCTAGGAAGGGGTGCTAGGGGAGCCTGCAGTGCTAGGTGGTTGGTGGTAGAGCCAGGCTGCTGAGTGGGGGGTGATAGCAGCTGTAGGTGGGGGTGGTAGCCAGCTGCTAGGTGGTGGTGTAGCCAGCTTTGCTGTGTGGGGGTGGTAGCCAGCTGCTAGGTGAGGGGTGGTAGCCAGTGTGGGTGGGGGTGGTAGCAGTGCTAGGTTGGGGGTGGTAGACCAGCTGCTGCAGGGGGATGATAGCCAGCTGCTAGGTGGGGGTGGTAGCCAGCTGCTAGGGTGGGGGTGGTAGCCAAGCGCTGGGTGGCGGGGTGATAGCCAGTGCTAGGTGGGGGTGGTAGCCAGCTGCTAGGTGGGGGTGGTAGCCAGCTGCTAGGTGGGGGTGGTAGCCAGCTGCTGGGTGGGGGTGGTAGCCAGCTGCTAGGTGGGGGTGGTAGCCAGCTGCTAGGTGGGGGTGGTAGCCAGCTGCTGGGTTGGGGATGGTAGCGCTGCTAGGTGGGGTGTGGTAGCCAAGCTGCTGGGGTGAGGGTGGTTAGCCAGCTGAGGGTGGGGATGGTCGCCAGATGCTAGGTGGGGGTGGTAGCCAGCTGTAGGTTGGGGAGGTAGCCAGCTGCTGGCCGTGAGGGTGTGAGAGCAGGCTGCTAGGTGGGGTGGTACGCCAGCTGCTTGGGTGGGGGTAGTAGCCAGCTGCTAGGTGGGGGTGGAGACAGCTGTAGGTGGGGGTGTGATACCCAGCTGCAAGGTGGGGGGGTGTAGCCAGCATGCTGAGTGGGGGTGGTAGCAGCTTGCCTACGAGGGGGTGGTAGCCAGCTGCTGGGTGAGGGTGGTAGCCAGCTGCTAGGTGGGGCTGGTAGCAAGCCTGGGTGGGGGTGGTAGCAGCTGCGATGTGGGGTTTGGTAGCCAGCTGCTGGATGGGGTTGGGTAGCCCGCTGCTGGATGGGGGTGGTAGCAGCTGCTGGGAAAGAGGGTGGTGCAGCTGCTAGGTGGGGGTGGAGCCAACTGCTGGGTGGGGGTGGTAGCCAGCAGCTAGGTGGGGGTGGTAGCCGGATGCTGGCTGGGGAGCGTAGCCAGTGCTTGGGGTGGGGGTGGTAGCCAGCTGCTAGGTGTGGGTGGTAGCCAGCTGCTAGGTAGAGGTGGACAGCAGCTGCTCCGTGGGGGTGGTAGCCAGCTGCTGGGTGGGGGTGGTAGCCAGCTGCTGGGTGAGGGTGGTAGCCAGCTGCTAGGTGGGGGTGGTAGACAGCAGATGGGTGGGGGTGGTAGCCAGCTGCCTAGGTAGGGGTGGTTGCCAGCTGCTGGGTGAGGGTGGGTAGACCAGCTGGCTAGGTGGGGGTGGTAGCCAGCAGCTGGGTGGGGGTGGTAGCCAGTGCTAGGGGTGTGGTGGTAGCCAGCGCCTGCATGGGTGGGGGAAGGTAGCCAGCTGTTGGAATGGGGGTGGTAGCCAGCTGCTGGATGGGGTTTGGTAGCCAGAACTGCTGGATGGGGGTGGTAGGCAGCTGCTGGATGGGGTTGGTGGTAAACCAGCTGCTGGGTGGGGTGGTAGGCCAGCTGCTAGGTGGGGTGGTAGCCAGCTGCTAGGATGGGGGGTTGGTGCCAGCTGGTGGGTGGGGGTGGTAGGCAGCTTGTAGGTGGGCGGGGGGTGACAGCCAGCTGCTACGTGGGGGTGGAGCAGCTTCTAGGTGGGGGTCGTAGCCAGCTGCTGGGTGGGGGTCGTAGCCAGCCTGCTGGCGGGGGTGGTAGCAGGCTGCTAGGTGGGGGTAGGTGGTAGCCAGCTGTAGGTGGGGGTGGTTAGCCAGCTGCTAGGTGGGGGTCGTAGCCAGCTTGCTGGGTGGGGTCGTAGCTAGCTGCTGGGTGGGGTGTAGCCAGGCGCTTGGGATGGGGTGGTAGCCAAGCGGCTGGGGTGGGTAGTGGTAGCCGCTGCTAGGGTGGGGGTCGTAGCAGCTGCTAGGTGGGGTCGTAGAGCCAGCTGTTGGGTGGGGTGGTCGTAGCCAGCTGCTGGGTGGGGGTGTAGCCACGCTGCTAGGTGGGGGTGGTGGCCAGCTCGTAGTGGGGGGTGGTAGCAGCTGCTAGGTGCGGGTCGTAGTCAGTGCTAGGTGGGCCGTCGTAGCTCGCTGCTGGGTGGGGTGTCGTAGCCATCTGCTGGGTGGGGTTCGTAGCTAGTGCTGGGTGGGGTGGTAGCCAGCGCTGGTGGGGTGGTAGCCACGCTGCTAGGTGGGGTCGTGTAGCCAGCTGATGTGGTGGGGTGGTAGCCAGCTGTGAGGTGGGGGTGGTCGCCAGCTGCTGGTGGGGGTGGTAGCCAGCTGCTAGGTGGGGGTCGTTAGCCAGCTGCTAGGTGGGGGGGTCGTAAGCTAGTGCTGGGTGGGGGGTCGTAGCAGCTGCTGGGTGGGAGGTCGTAGCTAGCTGCTGGGTGGGGGTTCGTAGCCAGCTGCGGGTTGGGGGTGGTAGCCATCTGCTGGGTGGGGGTGGTAGCCAGCTGCTGGTGTGGGGTGCGTCGTAGCCAGCTGCTAGAGGAGGTCGAGCCAGCTGCTGGGTGGGGGTCGTAGCCAGCTGCTGGGTGGGGGTCGTTAGCCAGTTCTGCTGGGTCTGGGAACACACCGGTCGTAGCCAGCTGCTAGGTGGGGGGTATGATCCCGCTAGCCCAGGCTCCAACGCCGCGTGGCGGCCCACCCCGGTCCCACCCCCCCGGTGGTAGCCAGCTGCTGGGTGGAGGTCGTAGCCAGCTGTGGTGGGGCGTCGTAGCCAGTGCTGTGTGGAGGTCGTTAGCATGCTGCTGGGTGGGGGTCGTAGCCCAGCTGCAGGATGAGGGTCGTTAGCAGACTGCTAGGGTGGAGGTCGTAAGCAAGCTGCTAGGCTGGGGGTCCGTAGCCAGCTGCTAGGTGGGGGTCGTAGCAAGTGCTAGCTGGGGGGTGGTAGCCAGCTGCTGGGTGGGGGTCGTAGCCAGCTGCTAGGTGGAGGTCGTAGCCAGCTGCTGGGTGGAGGTCGTAGCCAGCTGCTAGCTGGGGGTCGTGCCCAGTGCTAGCTGGGTGGTCGTAGCAGCTGCTAGCTGGGGGGTCGTCGGCCAGCTGCTAGCTGGGGGTCGTGCCAGCTGCTAAGCTGGGGGTTCGTAGCCAGCTGCTAGAAGGGGTCGTAGCCAGCTCTGTGGGGGGTCGTAGCCAGCTGCTAGCTGGGGGTCGTAGCCAGCTGCTAGCTGGGGGTCGTAGCCAGCTGCTAGCTGGGGGTCGTAGCCAGCTGCTAGCTGGGGGTCGTAGCCAGCTGCTAGCTGGGGGTCGTAGCCAGCTACACACGACTCTACACTGGAGGCAACGAACCAAATTTTTCCCCTACTTTTCGAACACTTTACTACCCCATTCCGCACCCAGTTTCGCCCAAGTTGGTGGGCGAAACTGGGTGCCAAGCACCTTGTCAAAAACCCAGCTGGGTTTTTGACAGCGTCCGTTTTCAAAAATATTTGTAGCCGGTCGACAGAATTTATAAAGAGTAAGAAGCCATGTGAGCCCTCAGGCTCTTTTTAGAGCTATAAAACGGCGCTTTAGAAGCTTTCGAAGTGCATAATAGGTACCTGACATGAAGCAATATTTTAAGTGGGTATTATGCCCAATTTGAGGGTATTTATGGGTGCCCAGATGGGGGGGAATTATGCAGGGAAGGTAACGTTTGTGTGTGTGTGTCCTGAGCTGTGTGTGTGTGTGTGGTGTGTGTGTGTGATGTGTTGTGTGTGTGTGTGTGTGTGTTTTGGTTGTGTGTGTGTGTTTGATGTTTGTGTGTGTGTGTGTGTGTCGTGTTGTGTGTTGTGGTGTGTGTGTGTGTGTTGTGGTGTGTGTTGTGTGTTGTGTGTGTGTAGTGTGTGTGTGTGTTGTGTTGTGTGTTGTGTGTGTGTGTGTGTGTGTGTGTGTTGTGTGTTGTGTTGTTTGTGTGTGTGTTTGTTGTGTGTTTGGGGGGTTGGTGTGTTGTTGTGTTTTGTGTTTTGTGTGTGGTTGTGTGTTGTGTGTGTGTTGTGTTGTGTTTTTGTTTTGTTGTTTGTGTGTTGGGGGTTTTTGGGGGGTGTTTGTTTTGTGTTTTGTGGGTGTGTTGTTTGTGTTTGTTGTGTTTTGTGTTGTGGTTTTTTGTGTGGGTGTGTTTTTTTTTTGTTGGTTGTGTGTGTGTTGTGTTGTGTTTGTTTGTGTTGTGTGTTTTTGTTGTTGTTGTGTGGGGGTTGTGTTGTTGTTGTGTTTGTGTGTTGTTGTGTTGTGTGTGGTTGTGTTGTGTTGTGTTGTGTTGTTGTGTGTTTGTTTGTGTTTTGTTGTGTTTTTGGTGTTGTTGTTGGGGTTGTGTGTGTGTGTTTGTGTTTTTGTGTTGTGTTTTGGGGTTTTGGTTTTTTGTTGGGGTTTTTTGTTTGGTGTGTGTTTTGTGTTGTGTGTGTGGGGGTTTTGTTGTGTTGTGTGTTGTTGTGTGTGTGTTGGTTGTTGTTGTGTTTGTGTTGGTTGTGTTGTGTTTGTGTTGTGGTTGTTTTTGGGGTGTTGTGTTGTGTGTTGTGTGTTGTGTGTTGTGTTGTGTGTTGTGTGTGTTGGGGTTTTTTTTGTGTTTTGTTGTGTGTTGTGTTTTGTGGGTTTTGTTGTGTTGTGTTTTTTGTGGGGTGTGTGTGTGTGTGTGTGTGTTTGTGTGTGGTGTGTGTGTGTGTTGTGTGTGTGTTGTGTTGTTGTGTGTGTGTTGTGTGGTGTGTTGTGGGGTGTGTTTTGGTGTGTTGTGTTTTGTGTGGTTTGGTGTTGTGGGTGTTTGTTTTGTGTGTTGTGTTTTGGTTTGGTTGTTTTGTGTGTGTGTGTTTTGTGTTGTGTTGTGTTTTGTTTGTTGTGTGTGTGTGTTGTTTGTGTGTTGTGTTGTGTTTTTGTGTGT
>NC_069493.1:10953583-10968678 GCF_026875155.1 Cherax quadricarinatus
CTATCGGATCCCAAAAAAACGCAAGGTTTAAAGGGGACCTAGGATCCTAAAGAAAACGAAAAGGGTCTTGAGGGACCTCAGTGTTCCTCAAGAAACAGCAATGGTCTTGAGGGAAACCTCAGTGGACCCAAGAACCAGCATGGTCCTTGAGGGACCATCAGTGATCCTCAGGAACCAGCAATGGTCTTGAGGGACTATCAGTGATCCTCAAGAACCACCAAATGGTCTTGAGGGACCATCGTGATCCTCAAGAACCACCAATGGTCTTGAGGGACCATCAGTGATCCTCAAGAACCACCAATGGTCTTGAGGGACCATCAGTGATCCTCAAGAACCAGCAATGGTCTTGAGGGACCATCAGTGATCCTCAAGAACCACCAATGGTCTGAGGGACCATCAGTGATCCTCAAGAACCAGCAATGGTCTTGAGGGACCATCAGTGATCCTCAAGAACCAGCAATGGTCTTTAGGGACCATCAGTGATCCTCAGAACCAGCAATGGTCTTGAGGGACTATCAGTGATCCTCAAGAACCAGCAATGGTCTTGAGGGACCATCAGTGATCCTCAAGAACCAGCAATGGTCTTGAGGGACTATCAGTGATCCTCAAGAACCAGCAATGGTCTTGAGGGACCATCAGTGATCCTCAAGAACCAGCAATGGTCTTGAGGGACCATCAGTGATCCTCAAGAACCAGCAATGGTCTTGAGGGACCATCAGTGATCCTCAAGAACCAGCAATGGTCTTGAGGGACTATCAGTGATCCTCAAGAACCACCAATGGTCTTGAGGGACCATCAGTGATCCTCAAGAACCACCAATGGTCTTGAGGGACTATCAGTGATCCTCAAGAACCACCAATGGTCTTGAGGGACCATCAGTGATCCTCAAGAACCAGCAATGGTCTTGAGGGACCATCAGTGATCCTCAAGAACCAACAATGGTCTTGAGGGACCATTCAGTGATCCTCAAGAACCAGCAATGGTCTTGAGGGACCATCAGTGATCCTCAAGAACCAGCAATGGTCTTGAGGGACCATCAGTGATCCTCAAGAACCAGCAATGGTCTTGAGGGACCATCAGTGGTCCTCAAGAACCAGCAATGGTCTTGAGGGACTATCAGTGGTCCTCAAGAACCAGCAATGGTCTTGAGGGACTATCAGTGATCCTCAAGAACCAGCAATGGTCTTGAGGGACCATCAGTGGTCCCTTGAAGACTAACAGTGGTCCTTCTCATGGCGGTCCTCTTTACATGCACAATTCTATAGATCTGGTTATTTCTAGTAACTTCAGTGGATAGATGACTGTTGCTTGAATGGGCGAATTAGAAAGTGGTTTTGAGGATGCTTGGTTACTGAGGTTGATTACTACTGCTGGTGATCCCGTATCCTTAACCCGCCCCCTCCATTCACTGCACTCACACAATCTTTAGAAACATGCACTAGTGCATCACAATGTGAAACTAGCATTGACTTTTTCTAATATTCTAAGGTTAAATTTCCGCTATCAGTTGCAAAATGAACCCAGTCTTTATACAAGGTATGATTACAGGGATTACTTGAGGTTTGATGTCGATCGGATGTAGGCAGTCTCCAGTTTTTATAAGGATAAAATTATTTGATGAATTTGGGATTGGTATGAAATTGGTGACTGCGGCTGACTGGCTGTTGACTGTTTGTGCTCGACTTGGCTGATGACTGTTTGGCTGACTGACTGTTTGGGATGACTGTTTGGCTGACTGTATTGGTGGTGACTGGCTGTGATGTTTGGATGACTGACTGTTTGGCATAGACTGTTATTGGCTGACTGTTGTGGCTGGCTGATGTTTGTTGACTGTTTGGCTGGACTGTTTGGCTGGCTGACTGAGCTGGCTGACTGTTTGGGTGACTGACTTTTGGACTGTTATGCTGCTGTTGGTGGCTGGTGATGGCTGGCTGGCTTTTTGGCTGGACTGATGGTTGCTGATGCTGGCTGACTGTTTGGTGGCTGACTGATGGTTTGCTGATGGCTTGGCTGACAGGTTGCTGGCTGACTGGTTGGCTTGATGGCTGGCTGACTGTTTGGTGCTGACTGATGGTGGCTGACTGTATTGGCTGACTGACTGTTGGTGCTGACTGTTTGGTGGCTGACTGTTTGGCTGACTGACTGTGTTGGTGTGACTGACTGTTTGTGTGTGATAGGTTGGCTGGTTGACTGGTTGGCTGACTGACTGGTTGGTGACTGGATGGCTGGCTGACTGGTTGGATTGGTGGTTGACTGGACTGGTTGGTGGCTGAAGGTGGCTGACTGACTGGTTGGCTGACTGACTGGCATGATGGCTGACTGGTTGGCTGGCATGATGGTTGCTGGCTTGACTGATGGCTGTATGGTGTTGTGGCTGGACTGGTATGGTGTATGACTGGATTGATGACTGTGTTGGTTGGCCGATATACTGTATGTTGGCTGGCTTGATGGTTGGCTGATATAACTGTTGCTTGGCTGGCTGGCTGTGGCTGACTGGCTGTGACTGACATTAAATTGTTCAGCCATGATTACTGATGGTGTACATCACAACGGTCGTGTACTATGACTTGGTGCATAATGATATTTTATGGACTGTATGATTGGTGTATGACTTGTATGATTGGTGTTATGACTTGATATGTATTGGTGTATGACTTGTATGATTGGTGTATGACTTGTATGATGGTGTATGCTTGTATGATTGGTGTAAAACTTTTATGATTGGTGTATGGCTTGTATGATTGGTGTATGACTTGTATGATTGGTGTATAGACTGTATGATTGGTGTATGACTTGTATGATTGGTGTATGACTTTATGATTGGTGTATGACTTCAGAATATAGACGTATGGTGTATGACTTGTATGATTGGTGTATGACTTGTATGATCGTGTATGACTGTATGATTGGTGTATAGACTGCATGATTGCTGTATGGCTTGTATGATTGGTGTATGACTTGTATGATTGGTGTATGACTTGTATGATTGGTGTATAGACTGTATGATTGGTGTATGGCTTGTATGATTGGTGTATGGCTTGTATGATTGGTGTATGACTTGTTTGATTGGTGTATGGCTTGTATGATTGGTGTATGACTTGTATGATTGGTGTATCGACTGTATGATTGTTCTATAGACTGTGATTGGTGTAAGACTTGTATGATTGGTGTATGACTTGTATGATTGGTATATAGACTGTGATTGGTGTATGACTTGTATGATTGGTGTATGACTTGTATGATTGGTGTATAGACTGTGATTGGTGTATAGACTATATGATTGGTGTATAGACTGTATGATTGGTGTATAGACTGCATGATTGGTGTATGGCTTGTATGATTGGTGTATAGACTGTATGATTGGTGTATAGTCTGTATGACTGGTGTATAGACTATGATTGGTGTATGGCTTGTATGATTGGTGTATAGACTATGATTGGTGTATGGCTTGTATGATTGGAGTATACTGTATGATTGGTGAATAGTATGTATGATTGGTGTATGGCTTGTATGATTGGTGTTTAGACTGTATGATTGGTGTATGGCTCGTATGATTGGTGTATGGCTTGTATGATTGGTGCATAACAACTGTATGATTGGTGTATAGACTGTATGATTGGTGTATAGACTATGATTGGTGTATGGCTTGTATGATTGGTGATAGACTGTATGATGGTGTTGGCTTGTATGATTGTGATGGCTGTATGACTGGTGTATAGACTATGGTGTAATAGACATGTATTTTGTTATGTCTTGTATGATTGGTATAGTTAGATTGTGATAGATTGTATGTTGTTATGTCTTGTATGATTGGTGTATGTTGTATGATTGGTGTATGGCTTGTATGATGGTGCATAGACTGTATGATTGGTGTATAGACTATGGTGTATGGCTTGTATGATTGGTGTATAGACTGTATGATTGGTGTATAGTCTGTATGATTGGTGTATGGCTTGTATGATTGGTGCATGGCTTGTATGATTGGTGTATAGGCTATGATTGGTGTATGGCTAGAATGATTGGTGTATATACTGTATGATTGGTGTATGGTTTGTATGACTGGTGTATAGACTGTGTGATTGGTGTATGGCTTGTATGGTTGTATTGGTGTATAGACTGTATGTTTGGTGTATACACTCTATGATTGGTGTATAGACTATGGTGTATGGCTTGTGTGACTTGTGTATAGACTATGATTTGTGTATGACTTGTATGATTGGTGTATGGCTTGTATGATTGGTGTATAGGCTGTATGATTGGAGTATGGCTTGTATGATTGGTGTATATACTGTATGATTGGTGTATGGCTTGTATGATTGGTGTACAGACTGTATGATTGGTTTATAGTCTGTATGATTGGTGTATGGCTTGTATGATTGGTGTATAGACTATGGTGTATGGCTTGTGTGACTTGTGTATAGACTATGATTTGTGTATGACTTGTATGATTGGTGTATGGCTTGTATGATTGGTGTATATGCTGTATGATTGGTGTATGGCTTGTATGATTGGTGTATATACTGTATGATTGGTGTATGGCTTGTATGATTGGTGTACAGACTGTATGATTGGTTTATAGTCTGTATGATTGGTGTATGGCTTGTATGATTGGTGTATAGACTATATGATTTGTGTATAGACTGTATGATTGGTTCATAGACTGTGTGATTGGTGTATGGCATGTATGACCGGTGTATAGACTGTATGATTGGTGTATGGCTTGTATGGTGTATGGCTTGTATGATTGGTGTATGACTTGTATGATTGGTGTATAGACTGTATGGTGTATAGGCTGTGATTGGTGTATGGCTGTGTGATTGGTGTATAGACTGTATGATTGAGTGTATGGCGTGTATGATTGGTTTATGGCTTGTATGATTGGTGTATGGCTTGTATGATTGGTGTATAGATTGTAACATTTGTGTATAGACAGGGTATAACTGGTGATGGTGTGTTTGTATATGGGTTGATGATTGGTAAATACGATTGTGCATGTTGTTGTGGGTTGGCTTTGTATATTGGTATGGTTGTATGGTTGGTATAGCTGTTATTGTGTATAGACTATGATGGTGTATAGATGATTGTTAGGCTGTTTTGGTGTATAGACTATGGTGTTAGCTACGATGGTGATGGTTTATGATTGGTGTTGCTGTATGATTGTGTAAGCTGATGATTTGGTTAGACATATTGGGTAAACTGTGTGATGGTGTATGCTTGTAGATGGTGTATGTACTGTAGATTGGTTATGGTTGTATGATTGGTGTTAGTGTGGGTTAAGACGATGTTTGTAGGTTTGTGTATTGTTGATGTACTTATGATTGGTGTGTGGCTTGTATGATTGGTGTATGGCTTGTGTGTTGGTGTAGACCGTATGATTGGTGTATGTTTTAAATAATTAAAAGAATGAGAGACTCGGGGGTGGGCGGGGGGGGGGGTCGTGATATTTGAGGGGTGGGTTTGGGCATCTATTCCTGGGATTGGTTTAGGGGGAAACGGGTGGGATTAGGCGAGGAAAAAAACACATGGGTGGGGGTGGTGGGCGGGGGGGTGGGCGTGGTTGTGGGCGGCAGGTGGGCGTGAAAAAGAAACTTGAGACTCTTAACTTAGGGTAAGAATTTTCAAGCATAAAGAAGGTGTTGTTGGCCATTGTATGGCCAGACCAGGGCCATTACTGGCACTGTTGCTTCTGGCTCTCTCTCAACTTAAACAAGTTGGCCATGAGAGCCTCTAGTTCTTGTGGCCTCTGTTTTGCGTGGCAAGGTAACATGGCCACCAGTTACGATGGCCATGGCAATCTCTGTTGTGGTCACTTTGTGGCCAGGTAACATGACCACCAGGTATGATGGCCATTACAATCTCTGGTTGTTGTGGCCAGGTAACATGGCCATTAGGGACGGTGGTTGTAAGAGTCTCTGGCTGTTGGGGCCACTGTTTTGTGTGGCCAGGTAACATGGCCACCAAGTACAGTGACCGCGAGAACCTCTGATTAGGGCCAGCTTTGTGTAGCCAGGTAACATGGCCCCCAGGCACGGTGGCCGTGAAAACCCTCTGTTGTGGACAGGTACATGGTCACTAGTCACGCTGGCCACGATAACCTTTGATGTTGTGGCCATTTGAAAGTCTTTGTGGCCAGTAAGTGGCCACCAGTACGCTGGGAGTCGAAGTTGAACATCAGCGTTGTGTCGAACCCAGGGTCCATGACCCCGACATTCGGCCACAATTTTTTGGCCATAAATTACTGAATAAAAATGGCGGCCGTTTTTGAACGGGTTTCCCGCGTAAATCAAAGCGCGCGTCGTTACTTTTGGCGCGTTTAATCGGCGGGCCTCAGCGGGGTGGCGGGAAACCAGCCCTGGCGCGCCAACCAATCACAGGGGGGGTGGCCCGACGCGGGCTCTGACGTCACCGAACGCTAGCCAATACCGGGAGGGCTTCAGCATCCCCGTCACCCATCCCTCGCCTCTGATTGGTGGAGACCGCTGAGGGGCGTTCCCGAAGGAGCCTTCAACTTACTCACTCTACAGACTTGTAAACAAAAATTTTTGGATGTGATTATTCAATTATAACCTTCTTACAAACTGGGGCCATGGACTATTATAAAAGTATGCTAATGTTAAAAAAAGGTGGTGTTGGGTATATCCCAAGAGCCAGTGAGGTGCGGGGGGGTTCAGGGGGAGGTACAAGGGGAGGGGCAGCTTGGCCCCACCTCACACTGCCTCCCGGGTGCCAGTTCCTAAAGTTTTTAAAAAAATTACCGAACTAACAAAATCAACAAGCTTAAAAAAAACAAAATATACCGAGAGAAGGAGGAGATTTTGGCTACGGGGAACACTGTCCCTTTCCCGCCACCCAGTGCGTCCTTGATGTACACGAAGTCACCTGATTTTTAGGAAAAAGTCACCTGATGCACAGGAACGTACCCATGTACAGGTGCGTCCCTGAGTTAGGAAAAAACGTACCTATGCACAGGGAAAGTCATGTTTTTAGGAAAGAACCTGATGACAGGGAAAGTACCTGATGTATAGGAAAAGTCACCCCATGACAGGCGTCACCTGATGTATGGGCGTACTGATGTATAGGAAGTACCGATGACAGGGGTCAACTGATGTACAGGTGCGTCACCTGATGAAGGGAAAGTACCCATGCCCGCGTCACCGATAAAAGGAACGTCACCTGATGCCCGGAAGTCACCCGATGTATTTAAAGGGAAATCCCTATTAAGGCGTCATGATGTATAGGGAAAGTCACCTGTGATTGGAACGCACCTGGCACAGGAACTCACCTGTTTAGGAACGCACTGATGCACAGGCGTCACCCTTTATGTAAGGGGCGTCACCTATGTACAGGTGGCACTGTGTATAGGAAGTCACCTGATGTATGGAACGTACATGAGCACGGAAAAACGTCCCCTGATGTACAGGTGCGTCACCTGATGTTTGGGAACGTCATATGACGGAACGTCCCTGATGCCAGGAGCGAACCCCTGACCGGAAAACTTTACCTGATGTAAGGAAGCCACCTATAAAAGGAAAACTTCCCTGTTGGGGAAGGTTTTTTGATACAGGAAAACGTTCCTGTTTGCCCCGGGCGACCTGATGAAGGAACGCCACCTGATGTTGGGGGCGCCCTGATCACAGGGGGCATTTGTACATGGCCCACCTGATGCCCCGGGCGCCCCCTGATGACGGGGAACGTCACCTGATGTCAGGTGCGAAATTTGTTTGCACAAGGGCGTCCCCCTTTGGGGCCCCCCCCGCCCCTTGCATCCCCCCCCAACCCCCCCCCCCCCCCCCCCCCCCCCCCCCTTTCCCGGGCGCACCTGAGACGGGTGGTCACCTGATGCTCTGGTGCGTCACCTGTTTGCTCAGGGGGCGTAAACCTGTTTGCACAGGTGCGTCCCCTAAATGAAACAGGTGGGGCCCCTGATGAAAAGGGGTGCGTCCCCTGTTTACACGGGTTTGGGGTCCCCTGATGCTCACCCCCAAACGAAAGGCAACCCCAAGGAAACCCCACTGCGGGAACAAACGCGGGGAACCCCAACACGGGAAACCCACCATAGGAAAACCCACGATAGGCAACCCACTGCAGGAACCCCACCAAAAGGAAAACCCAAAAAGCTGGGAGCCCCCCCAAGGGGGGGTTTAACCCCAAACCACAGGAAAACCCCACCACGGGCGACCCCCCCCACGGCAAACCACCAAGGCAAACCCACGGGCAGACAAAACCCCCCCGCAGGCAACGCACCTGGGCAACCCCCACAGGAAACCCCCCGCGGGCCAAACCACCCCCGGGGCAACCCACCGCAGGAAAACCCCGCAGGCAACGCCCCCGTAGGCCCCAAAACCGCAGGCAACCCACCCACGGAAACCCCCCGCGGGAAACCCACCGCGGGGCAACCCCCCGCGGGGAAACCCCACCCGGGCACCCC
Organism: Cherax quadricarinatus; assembly: GCF_026875155.1. NCBI lineage: Eukaryota > Metazoa > Arthropoda > Malacostraca > Decapoda > Parastacidae > Cherax > Cherax quadricarinatus. The sequence goes on from NC_069493.1 coordinate 10,962,012, forward strand.
ACCACGGGCACCCCCCCACAGGCGCCCACCACAGGCAGCCCACCACAGGCACCCCCACCGTAGGAAACCCCAAACGCAGGCACCCACCACAGGCAACCCATCGCAGGCAACCCCCCACAGGCAACCCCCCCGCGGGGAACCCACCCAGGAGCCCCCCAGGAAACCACCCAAGGGCAGCCCACCCAGGCCCCCACCACAGGAACCCCACCGCAGGCAACCCACCGCAGGCAACCAACCACAGGCAACCCACTGCAGGAAACCACCCCCCCCAACCCACTACTGGTAACCACCCCCCTGGAACCCACTAAAATACAAGGGAAAAACACTAATGTATCCAGTGACTGTATTCGTTTGGGGGGGAAAAATTGGGCGGCGGTGGGCGCAGTGGGCGGGCCCGTGGGAAGGTTTGTTGTTTTCATGGTGATTGATGTACCGGCTGGTGTGTAAAGGTGGGTGTGGCTAATTAGTGGGTTGAGGGGGGCTGGGTGGGTTGGTGGAGCCACCTCTAACCTAAAGGGGTTTGGACATGGCCCACACCCAGAAGTGGGTGGGAAGTAGCGTGGCCTGAGAAATTTTGGGGGCGTAAAGGGGTTTAGAAAGTAGGTGGCCGTAAAAAAGTAGCGTGGGCCTGTGGGAAGTAGCGTGGCCGAGAAAGTAGCGTAGGTTAGAAAGCGTAGGCCTGTAGAAGTAGTGTAGGCCGTAAAAGTGGTGGGCCCTGTAGAAAGCGTAGGCTGTAAAAAATTTTGAGTTTTCGTTCCATGTGGAACAATTTTGTCCCAGACGTGGAAATATGGTCCAGATGTGGAACGATATTGTCCAGACTGTGGAACGTATTGCCCAGATGTGGAAAGTATTGTCCGGGACTTAAAACGTATTTTTTCCAGCGTGGAAGATATTGTCCCGATGGGAACATATTGTCCCAGATTTGGAAGGATATTGCCCCGACTGTGGAACGATTTGTTCCAGACGGGGGAACGATATTGCCCAGCCTGTGGAACGATATTGTCCAGACTGTAGAAAGATATTGTCCCAGATTGGAAGGTTTTTTTCCCCCAGATTGGAACGATATTGTTCCAGAAGTGGAACGATATTGTCCAGCTGTAAAACGATATTGCCCCAGACTGTGGAACGTATTTTTTCCCAACTTGGGATATTGTCCAGCTGTGGAACGATATTGCCCCAGATGTGGAACGATATTGTCCAGAGGGGAAACGATTTTTCCCCAGATGTGGAACGATATTTCCCAGGTGGAATTATTGTCCAGATGTGGCGTATTCCCCGGGGGAACATTTTGCCCCGGGACTGTGGAACATTTTTGCCCAGATGGAACTTTTTCCCCAGATTGGGGAAACAATTGTCCCAGACTTTGGAAAAATATGCCCCAGATTTGGGAAACAATACCCCAGACTGGGGAACATTTGCCCAGATTGGAACATATTGTCCCAGCTGTGGCATATTGCCCAGACTTGAACAATATTGTAGACGGGAACAATATTGCCCCAGACTTAAAAAAAATATTGCCCCAGATGTGGAAAAATATTCCCCCGACTGGGGAAAACAATTATTGTCCCAGGGACTTGGAAAATATTGTCCAGAGTGGAAAATATTGTCCAGACTGTGGAAAAACAATTGCCCCGACTGTGGAAAAATATTGTCCCGATGTGGAAAAAATATTGTCCAGATGTGGAACAATATTGTCCCAGATGGGGAAAACAATATTTCCAGATGGGGAAAAATATTGTCCCAGCTGTTGAACAATATTTTCCCAGCGGGAAAAAATATTGTCCGATGTGGAACAATATTGCCCAGCTTTTGAAAATATTGTCCCAGAGGTGGAACAATTGCCCCAGATGTGGAAACAAATTGCCCCGATTGGGAACAATATTGCCCCAGATTTGGGGAAAAAAATATTGTCCCAGATGGGGACAATATTTCCCGAGTGGAACAATATTGTCCCAGACTGTGGAAAAAATTTTCCCCAGCTGTGAACAATATTGCCCCAACTGTGGAAAAATATTGTCCCGACTGTGGAAAATTTGCCCCAAATGGAAAAATAGCCCCAGACTGGGGAAAAAAATTTGCCAGACGTAAATATTTCCCGGCTGTGGAACAATATTGTCCCGATGGGAAAACAATTTTTTCCAACTGTGGAACAATATGTCCCAATGTGGAAAAATTATTTCCCCCCAGCTGTGGAAAATTTTGCCCAGAGTGGAACAAAAAAACTATTTCCCCGATGTAAAACAATTTTTCCCCAGACTGTGGAACAATATCCCAGATTGGAACAATTTGTCCAGACTGTGGAAAAAATTTTTCCAGTGTGGAACAATTTTTCCCAGACTGTGGAAAATTTGCCCCAGACTGGGGGAACAATTTTTCCCCAGATGTGGAACAATTTCCCCAGCTGTGGAAAAAATTTTTCCCCAGACTGTGGAAAAATATTTCCCAGACTGTGGAACAATTTTGTCCCGAAAATGGAAAAATAATGTTGGTGTCTGGAGAAAAGGGAGGGAGGTTGAAGGAGGGGGTGTGGTGGAGTTTTGAGGTGTGCCAGGTATGTTACAATCCCCCGGGGCACAAGCGGGTGTGGAATGCCAGTTGTTTTAATTCCCCGGCGGGAGCGACCATTTCAAGTGTCAATTGAAATTAATTATGACCCCTGAGTGAAAGGAGGGGGTCCCAAATTGTTGGAGATGTCAGGTGTTTTCCCCCCGGGGCGGGGGGTTAAAAGGGGGAAAATTTGTGGCCACTATGGCCATGTGGCCCCCGGGTTTTGTACCAGGATCTAAACCCGGGCCCCAAAATATACCCCTCCAAGGCATCAAACACTAAAATCCCCCAGGCAATAGGCCTTTTGGTCACTCATGCCCCTCCCGGGCCCATACCTAGCTCCTGGATCACCAGTGGCCAAATTTCCCCCTGAGTGAGTGAGATGCCAGCATTACTGTCAAAAAACATGTCAGCTTCTACTGACAGCTGAAGCCATTAATCGCTCTTGACGGTGTATGTTGGGATTTATATTATATATAATATAAATTTATATATATATTATTATATATTTATATTTTATGTCGTCCCGAAATGGGAAAAAATATATGGAGGTCCACCCTGGAATGGATGGGAACTCGTCGGGCAAGATGTTGAAAAAATGAGAAGATTCCCGTAAGATTCTGGGTACATTCTTCTGCTTCCCCCTTATTCTATATTCTTTTTCATATAAAAAAGACGACAGGTTATATAGAATGGAATTTTTCTTAAGGGGAAAGGTTTCTTGTAAAAATTTAATGCTCCTGAGATGTTATTCTCGGTGGGGGTTTTAATGGTTTGTCAGGGGTGGTAAGGTGGTGTGTGGTGGTAGTGTAGTTGTGGGGGGGGTGGTAGTGGTGTAATGGTGGTGTAGTGGTGGTAGTGGTGTTGTGGGGGTGGTAGTGGTGGTATGGTGGTAGTGGTAAAGTTGTGGGGGGGTGGTAGTGGTGGTAATGGTGGTAGTTTGGGTGGTAGTGGTTGTGTGAAGGGAAAGGGGGGTAGGGGTGGTAAGGTGGTAGAGTGGTGGTGGGTGGTAGTGGAGGGGGTGGTAGTGGGGGTAATATCACCGGGATTTTGGTCTGGTGCAGTGACTGAAAATACAAAATACCTGGGAGAGTCAGGGCTTGTGACGATGTTTCGCTCCCACCTGGGGTTTTTTACAAGTACACTGAGGGGAAAGGTGAGGGTCCCGTGATTAAGCGGGGTGACAGTGAGGGGGGAAAGGACAGGGGAAGGAAAGGTAGTGGCAGTAGATGTGGTATATAGAAGTGGGGGCAGTCTGTGAAGCAGCAGATGAGGGACCTACTGGCCCCAAAGGGTGGGGGCCAGGAACACGGAGGGGAAAATAAAACGAACACACTAGGGGAGGAAAACAAAAAAAAGAAATAAAAAAAAAAATGGGGAGGAGAAGAGGTGGGAGAGAAGAGAAGAGCAAAAAATTAAAAAGGGGAGGTAAAATACATACTAGGGACGGTTTTTGTATAGTGATGATTCACCTAGCGACTGTGAAAGGTGACAGGTTGTGGGAGAGGGCCCCTTACTAGGATGAGTGTGGTGTCTAACATAACAGAAAACTGAGAGGTTAGCAGTTTTGGCAGGGACCCGTAAAAGGATGACTTGGTCTTAACATAACAGAAAAATAGAAGCAGGTAGACATTGTAGGGACCAGTCACTAGGATGATGTGGTGTCTAACATGACGACAGAAAAGGGCCAAAAAGGGGGACAAGCCTAACATGTTGGTGTTTAAGTCTGATGAGGCGACATTTCTCGTGTTTTTAAGGGGACAAGAGGAACTGAAAGGGGACAAGGGAAAAATGAAAAGATGACACAAGGGACTTATTGCAGAAGGGGAGGTACCAAAAAGAAAACTGCAGAGGATGGTTTGGCGAAAAGAAACTTTTTGTTAAGGGAAAAGTGAGAGTTTAGAAAGGATGGGAACAGGGAAAGGAGAAAGCAGGAGATTTCCAGGAGTAGGGTGTGGGGAAGGAAATCCGTTAAAAAGTGAGAAGACAGGTTTGTGAAAAGGAAGGGCAGCCAAGACGCAGAATGAATTTCCCAAATGGAAATGCCGAAATTTAAAGGAACTGAGGATCACAAATGCAGAGAACACAGGAAAGAGAGAAATCGAAAAAATTGTCTTTCGAGGGAGCATAAGTGGGAATGTCTGCTACGTGCAGTCTTACGGTACCGGAAAAAAACCAGAAAGTGTTGACGGGGGATTGAACTCTAACGAAATAACCAAAGGGAAATTGGGTTCCCATTGAGCTCTAACTTAAAGGAAGGAGGAAAGAGTAAGGGCATCGAGGGAAAAGGTGGGAAGAGGGTAGCCAAAGACCAAAAATCAAAAAAGTTACTATTTAGCGGGGCCAGGGGAAGGTTGCACACCCAAAAGTAGAGGTCAGAGGAGAGACCCTAGCGACACCCCAGGTTGAGAATATATTTTCCTTGAAAGAAAGGAGTTTGTCCACACGAGGTAAATAAAATCACGAAGAAAAATCAATAAAAGGGTCGTTAGTGAGGGAAGACTCGTCAAGACTGGCATTTTAAGGTCAGGAAGGACGCCACTTTTGATTTTTTAAAATAATATACCGACAGTTGAAGATTAAGACACATGTACAACAAAATGGGTATCTTAATTGATGAAATGTTTCGCCCATGCAGTAGGTTTTTTTAGTAATTTCAAAGGAATAGAGTAATAATGATGTAATCAGTCCCCCTTTTTTGCTTACCCCAAGATAGGGACTGAAAAATCGACTCCGGTGACATTATTTCAAAAAGCTATCTTATTCCACCTTTGCATTGGATGAAGCCCCCCGTGGGGCGAAAAATTTCCAGAAAACAGATACCCAAAAGTTGAGATGTCTGTTTATAAAAGTGGCCTTTTGCACACCATTTTAAAGCGGAAAAAGTACCAAGGAAGGGAAATAGGTTTTTGGCCCGCCCGAGGGAAAAAGGGGAGACACAATCTCTGGAGGATGTGATAAGGAAAACCCCTGGAGGAGGAAAAAGGCCCTTAGTGGGAATAGGAGAAAGGGGAGTATAAGGAACCTCTGGAGGATGTGATTGAGAACCTCTGGAGGATGTGATAAAAAACCTCTGGAGGGTGTGATAAGAGAACTCTGGGGTGTGATAGAAACCTCTGGGGATGTGATAAGAGAACCTCTGGAGGATGTGATTGGAAAGAACCTTTGGGGATGATAGGAACTTTGGGGATGTGATTTGGAAAGAACCTTGGGGTTTTATGGAAAATAGGGAAAAGAAAAGAAAGGCGTGGAAAGTTAGAGTTCTTTAAACCCTTTATAGAAAGGACCCGCATTAAGGAAAGTAATGACTATTCCCGTAAGTCAAAGGGGGAACAGAATGAAAGGTAAATTTTCAAAATACATGTACAAGGTAACCGTACAGTACAAGGTATCCAAATAATTTTTAAAAGGTTCAATTTTTCAATAACCCGTACATTACAAGGTATACAGTACATGTAAAGGATACATACATGTACGGTATTAAAATCTTGTACAAGGGAACAAATACTGCAAAGGATACAAATACTTTTTACAAAGGTTTACGTTTAATTTAAAGGTTACCGTACTGTACAAGGTAACAGTACTTTTACAAGGTATACAAATACATGTCAAGGTATACAAGTACATGTAAAGGTATACAGTAAGTACAAGGTTTTTTAAAAGTACATTACAAGGTTTAAACCCGTACATTACAAGGTATCCAGTACATGTACAAGGTATACAAATACATGTCAAGGTTACCAGTACATGTAAAGGATACCAGTAAGAAAGGTATACCAGCATGTCAAGGATCCAGTACATTAAAGGTATTCCGTACATTTTACAAGGTATACCAGTACATGTACAAGGTATACAAAATAATGTACAGGTTACAAATCATACAAGGTATACAGTACATGTACAAGGATACCAGTACATGTCAAGGTTACAAATCTTGTACAAGGTATCAAATACATGTACAAGTTACCGTACATGTACAAGGTATACAAGTACATGTACAAGGTTACAAGTAATTTCAAGGGATACCAGTAATGTACAAGGTTTTTAAAAAGTACATGTAAAGGGGATCAGACATGACAAGGTTTCAAAATCAGTACAAAGGTTTTTCAGACATGAC
>NC_069493.1:10969178-10988074 GCF_026875155.1 Cherax quadricarinatus
GCTTGGGTAAAAGCCCTGGAGCAAAAAACGTTGCCACAATAAAATGTCACATTAGTTGCACTTGTGTCCTTTTACTTTACATATTGTCGGTAATTCTACCAACTTTATTAGGATCCATCTTGTCTAAACAAGGGCCCTATATACTAGACGTGGTTTTTGGTTAGGTTAGGTTATGAAAAGAAATATTTCGAATTTCTTTAAGTTTCACTAATCGCTTTTAGCTGTCCTTTCCTGGATCCCGTATGAATCGTATAACTTAAGCTCAGTATTTTCCACTCCCCTGGTTGGCGCTCTCTTCCGTGTTTCGAATAATCTAGTATTCTTGAGGAGCTCCGTGTTTCTTCGCCTTCTCCTGTAGAGGGAGCGTCTCTCTCTCTCCAGTTTACTTTTCTTTGTTCTTAGCAGTAGAGATGTGAAGACGATGTAATCAGTCCATCACCCTTGAAGATGTAGTTTTTGGCTGGTCAGTCCATCAGCCTGGAGAAGACTGACCACCTCAAAACTAATTACTTTTAAGACGTTTCTTAACAGGTTCTCATTGTGTAAAGGTCAAGTGTCTTGCTCACTCTCGTTAGCTCCACTATCTGCTGGCTCAGGGTGTATTTATTGCAGGGATTTAACAGGTCGTATGTGTGTGTATGTGTTTTCATCTGAGCTGCCTCCTTGGATAATATGTCTAGGGTTGATCTCCAGCAGCAAGATGCTTTCGGATGGTCGCTACTACAACGCCACTAGACAAAGGACACCACCACAAGGACACCACAAGGACACAGCCATAAGCACACCACCACAAGGACACACACACGTACACACACACATGTACCTACATCCTAATACGTACATAATTAGCTAGGCAGTAAAGAAATAACAATTTGGGTATTCTTAAATTATAAACAGGGAGGCAATAAGGTTCAATATCGCCTGAGAAACATTAAGATTATTGGTTGCCAAAAATTGCACTTTATGGGCCTACTGAGGCCAGCCTACTAGAGTTTTTGGATTTTTTTTCAAGTTGATTGGTAGCGTGTGTGTGTGTGTGTGTGTGTGTGTGTGTGTGTGTGTGTGTTTGTGTTACTGGTTTGTGTAGTGGTCATTTGTATTCACACACACACACACACACACACACACACACACACACACACACACACACACACACACAGAATCCCAGCCAACCAGGATGGCAGGGTGCACCAACAAGTGCTGGATACAATACATACAACTGAGGAGGTGAAGAAGCTAAGTGAACTTGATACTTCAAAGGTGATAGGGCCGACCAACATCTCTCCGTGGGTCCTGGCACTGTGTGTGCCAGTTTAGTACATTTATTATGCACCCCATACCCATCCCATGGGTGGTAGACACAAGATTACAGAGGTACGTAATGGGTCCAGGGACTGTACCTCAACATTACAGAGGTACATAATGGGCCCAGGGACTGGGCCCGAAAGTTACAGTGATCCTATGTCACTAACATGTATAGTATGCTGGCAGCATCAGGGAGAGATGCTGGCAGCATCAGGGAGAGATGCTGGCAGCATCAGGGAGAGATGCTGGCAGCATCAGGGAGAGATGCTGGCAGCATCAGGGAGAGATGCTGGCAGCATCAGGGAGGATGCTGGCAGCATCAGGGAAGATGCTGGCAGCATCAGGGAGAGATGCGGCAGCATCAGGGAGAGATGCTGGGAGCATCAGGAGAGATGCTGGCAGCATCAGGGAGAGATGCTGGCAGCATCAGGGAGAGATGCTGGCAGCATCAGGGAGAGATGCTGGCAGCATCAGGGAGAGATGCTGGCAGCATCAGGGAGAGATGCTGGCAGCATCAGGGAGAGATGCTGGCAGCATCAGGGAGAGATCTGGCAGCATCAGGGAGAGAGATGCTGGGAGCTCGGGGGGGGAGAGATGCTGGCAGCATCAGGGAGAGATGCTGGCAGCATCAGGGAGAGATGCTGGCAGCATCAGGGAAGGTTCACACGTGTCTCTTAAAGTCAGGTTTAAAAATCTCCCCCAGCTGGTACACCACAATACAACCTTCCCCCAGCTGGTACACCACAATACAACCTTCCCCCAGCTGGTACACCACAATACAACCTTCCCCCAGCTGGTACACCACAATACAACCTTCCCCCAGCTGGTACACCACAATACAACCTTCCCCAGCTGGTACACCCCAATACAACCTTTCCCCCCGCTGGTACACCACAATACAACCTTCCCCCAGCTGGTACACCACAATACAACCTTCCCCCAGCTGGTACACCACAATACAACCTTCCCCCAGCTGGTACACCACAAATACAACCCTCCCCCCACTGTACACCACAATACAACCTTCCCCAGCGGTACACCACAATACAACCTTCCCCCAGCTGTACACCACAATACAACCTTCCCCCACTGGTACACCACAATACAACCTCCCCAGCTGGTACACCACAATACAACCTTCCCCAGCTGGTACACCACAATACAACCCTTCCCCAGCTGGTACACCCCCAATACAACCTTTTCCCCCCGCTGGTACACCACAATACAACCCTTCCCCCAGCTGGTACACCACAATACAACCTTCCCCCAGCTGGTACACCACAATACAACCTTCCCCCAGCTGGTACACCACAATACAACCTTCCCCCAGCTGGTACACCACAATACAACCTTCCCCCAGCTGGTACAAACCCCAATACAACCTTCCCCCAGCTGGTACACCACAATACAACCTTCCCCCAGCTGGTACACCACAATACAACCTTCCCCCAGCTGGTACACCACAATACAACCTTCCCCCAGCTGGTACACCACAATGCAACCTTCCCCCAGCTGGTACACCACAAACAACTTCCCCCAGCTGATACACCACAATACAACCTTCCCCCAGCTGGTACAACCACAATGCAACCTTCCCCCAGCTGGTACACCACAATACAACCTTCCCCCAGCTGGTACACCACAATACAACCTTCCCCCAGCTGGTACACCACAATACAACCTTCCCCCAGCTGGTACACCACAATACAACCTTCCCCCAGATGGTACACCACAATACAACCTTCCCCCAGCTGGTACACCACAATACAACCTTCCCCCAGATGGTACAAACCCCAATACAACCTTCCCCCAGCTGGTACACCACAATACAAAAACCCTTCCCCCACTGGTACACCACAAATACAAACCTTCCCCCCGCTGGTACACCACAAAAACAACCTTCCCCCCGATGGTACACCACAATACAACCTTCCCCCAGATGGTACACCACAATACAACCTTCCCCCAATGGTACACCACAATACAACCTTCCCCAGCTGGTACATCACAATACAACCTTCCCCCAGCTGGTACACCACAATACAACCTTCCCCCAGCTGGTGCACCACAATACAACCTTCCCCAGCTGGTTTCACCACAATACAACCTTCCCCCCGTGGTGCACCACAATACAACCTTCCCCCAGTGGTACAACCCCAATACAACCTTTCCCCAGCTGGTACACCACAATACAAACCCTTCCCCCAGCTGGTACACCACCCTACAACCTTCCCCCAGCTGGTACAAACCCCAATACAAACCTTCTCCCCGCTGGTACACCACAATACAACCTTCCCCCCAGCTGGTACAACCACAATACAACCTTCCCCAGCTGGTACACCACAATACAACCTTCCCCAGCTGGTACACCACAATACAACCTTCCCCCAGCTGGTACACCACAATACAACCTTCCCCCAGCTGGTGCACCACCACAATACAATCTTACCGTTACTACTATTACTACCACTACTACCACTATTACTACCACTACTACCACCACTACTACTACTAAACCCCTACCACTTCTACCATACCACTATTACTACCCCTATTACTACCACCACTACTACCCTACCACTACTACCACTACCACTATTACTACCACTACCACTACTATTACACCACCACTACCACTACTACCACTACCACTTCTACCAACCACCACTACTACCACTACTACTACTACCACTATCACTTCTACCCCTAAACCCCTACTATACTACCACCACTACTACCACTACTACCACTACCACCACTACTAATACTACCACTACTACCACTATTATCACTACTACCACAAATACTACCACTACCACCACTACTACCACTACCACTACTAATACTACCACTACTACCACTACTATTATTATCACTACTACCCCACAACTACCACTACCACCCCTACTACCACTACTACCACCACTACCACTACCACTACTAATACACCACTACTACCCTACTATTATTATCACATACTACACTACTACTACCACTACTAATACTACCACTACCACCACTACTACCACTATTATACTACTTCCCCTACTACTACCACTACCACCATACTACCACTATTTTTCACTACTACCACCACTACTACCACTACCACCACTACTGCCACTACTACCACTACCACCACCCCTACTACCACTACCACCACTACTGCCACTACTACCACTACCACCACTATACCAAATACCACCACTACTGCCACTACTACCAATACCACCACTACTACCACTATCACTTCTACCACTACCACTACTAATACTTTCCACTACCACCAAAACTACCACTACTACCACTAACCACCACTACCACCACTCTGCCACTACTACCACCACCACTACTACCCACTACTCCACTACCACCGCTACTGCCACTACTACCACTACCACTACTAACCACTAAACCCCCACTACTACCACTACCACCACTACTGCCACTACCACCCATACTACCACTACCACCACTACTACCACTACTACTAAACCATACTACCACCACTACTACTACTACCACTAACTACCACTAATCACTTCTACCACTACCACTACTATTACTACCACTACCACCCACTACCACTAAACCACTATACTACCACCACAAATACCACTACCACCACTACCACTACCACCACTACTACCACTATCACTTCTACCACTACCACCACTACTGCCACTACTACCACTACCACCACTACTACCACCACTACTACCACCACCGCTACTAGAACATAAAAATAAAAGAAAATGACACTAGAGACTATGGAAGATGAAGAAAATGACGTGAAGGTGACCACAACAATACGTCAGGACTGCCAGTCTTGCCAGGTGGAAAAAAAATCTTAAAATACGACGGAATTGGTAAAGGTGTCGAGGTAGTGGGGCCCCTACCCTGGGGGCCCCTTCCCTGGGGGCCCCTTCCCTGGGGGCCCCTTCCCTGGAGGCCCCTTCCCTGGAGGCTCCTTCCCTGGGAGCCCCTTCCCTGGAGGCCCCTTCCTTAGGGGCTCCTTCCCTGGAGTCCCTTCCCTAGGGGCCCCTTCCCTGGAGGCCCCTTCCCTGGAGGCCCCTTCCTTAGGGGCTCCTTCCCTGGAGTCCCTTCCCTTGGGGCCCCTTCCCTGGGAGCCCCTTCCCTGGGAGCCCTTCCCTGGGAGCCCCTTCCCTGGAGGCCCCTTCCTTAGGGGCTCCTTCCCTGGAGTCCCTTCCCTAGGGACCCCTTCCGCTAAGAGCATACTTTAAGCTTTTAAATGGTGTGAGTGTTACACAAGTACACACACTGATGAATACGAGTTATACACAGTTACTTTACAGCAGGCATACACACAGTCATAGGCTAGTGTTTTTTCTGGTATTTGTTTTCTTGGTATATGTTTGAACATGATGAAAGGGCTTAGACTCAGAAGTGTCCTTGTATTGTAGATGATGTATGAAGTTAATTGGAGAAGAATTAATTCTGATGAGGATCAGGATAGGACTATCAGAGGGTTGTCTGGATCTGGCTGGAAGCTTGGTCCAGTAACGACTTCTCGAATTTATCTACTGCACCTAAGTGCTAAGATTCATTGGAGATCGGGAGATAAGGGCAAGAAGACGCAGACAGCAGTACAGTCTAGGTGGCCAAAGAACCGCTACAAAACCTCACTCAAGGAGAAGATCTTGGGGTGAGTATAACACGAGCACATTCCTGAGGCACATATTCACCAGTATAACTGCGCAGGAATATGGGCGCCTGGCAGAACGCCTGGAGAATGCGTCCAGATACTTTGTAAGGAATGTTCATGACACTGTACAATGTGTATGGTTTAGTCCCTATAGGTAGTTTGCTTGCACCAGTTTGGAACCATAGCCTGGTCAAGCAAGTCTAGCACTGGTTTAGCATGTGGGGATGGGGGGACCTCCCGTTGGCTAATCATGTGGGTATAGACCTCCCAGTGTCTATCATGTGGGATGTACCTCCTATGTGTTCTATCATGTGGGTATGGGACCTCCAGTGTTCTGCAATGTTGGGTATGGACCTCCAGTGTTCTATCATGTGGGATGTACCTCCAGTGTCTTCATGTGGGTATGACTCCAAGTGTTATAATGTGTGGGGGTTTGACCTCCAGTGTCTATCGGTGGGATGACCTCCAGTGTCTATCATTGTGGGATGAATCCTCCAGTGTCTATCATCTGTGGGATGACTCAGTGATTATTTATCTTGCTGGGATGAGTCCTCAGTGGTCTATCATGTTGGGGATGACTTCTCTGTGTCATATCAGATCGTGGGATGCTCTCATGTGTCTATCATGTGGGATTGACTCAGTGTCTATCATGTGGTATGACCTCCAGTGTCTATCATGTGGGGATGACCTCACAGTGTCTATCTATGTGGGAATGACACTCCTCAGTGTCTTTCATTGTGTGGAATGACCTCGTGTTATCATGTGGGATGACCTTCCAGTGTCTATCATGGTGGGAATGATCCAGGGTCTATCGAATGTGGGCTTTGACCTCAGTCTTTCTGTGTCTATCATGTGGGATGTCCTCCAGTGTCTTTCATGGTGGGATGACCTACAGTGTCTATCATGCTGGGTTGATGACCTCCAGTGTCTCTCTTTTGTGGGATGACGCCAGTGTCTATCATGTGGGCGTATGTAATCGCCGCAGTGTATATCATGTGGATGACCTCCACGTGTCTTTAGTGGGATTGACCTCCAGTGTCTATCATGTGGGATGACTCCTCCAGTGTCTATCAATGCGGGATTATGACTCCAGTGTCTATTCTTTGTGGGATGACCTCCACGTATCTATCATGTGGATGACCTCAGTATCTATCATGCTGGAATGACTCCTCAGTGTCTCATGTTGGGATGGACCTCCCGGGTTCTATAGGGTTACTCTCCACCAGAATATTCGGCACTTTCGGCTCAGCAGTCATCTTGCAGTTCTTAATGCACACAGCTCTCTGGTCCTCAAGCAGGAGTAGCATCAACACGCTTCACCGAAATCCAATTGGTGTCATAAGCAATGTTTGTCCACAAGATTCTGAGTTTCGGTCATAATTACCGTCATAGCTATGAACGCTACAGTAATCTTATATAAGAGTTTACTACACACAAGGGTCACATTTCTTTTTGTGGCATCGTTTGCCTTTTTGCGTACGCATGGTCCAGATTACATGTGACTTTATTTTGGTATTTATGCCTATCTTTTCTTGTAGTCTTAAAACAGATTTAATATATTTCTTCTCATGCCAGTGCTTCTTCCACACTCAAGACTAGCATCCTTGAAGCTCTGTGATTATTCCTTCCGCAGTTTGGGTACTTTTTCTCCGCCTCTCTAGTTTGATGTTCATTGTGAGAATGATCCGTTTAAATCACTTATTTTCTATCAAGTTAGTTGTACATGTATATAAGTAATGTTTCAAGGTCTATACTATAGTACATGTACAAGGTGTCAGTATCCATAAGCTGAGCATCAGTGGACATTCTATATAGATGTCCTTGGTTATGTACAGTCATTCGGTGGAAATTAGGTCGGATTTTGTCCCAGGATGCGACCAGGTACCTAATTTCTGCACCACGCGCGTACCGGGGATCGATACCACGGACCTCAGCGTGAGAGTTTGAGTGCGTATACCAACAGTCTACGGGCCACTAGATTTTCTATGTTCCGCGCATGAGTATGACTACGTAGGCGCTAGTTACGATTCCACATTAATTGTATTTCACAATAGGAATTAGGCGGATTGTCCAGGAACTGTGGCTCGAACCCTGCAACGCACATTGTTATGTAAATGATAGACTTGACCCAGTTCAGGTTTTTGTGAGTGGACGCCTATGTGTTTCAAGAAAGATATAGGCTATATCAAGCGAGGCATACCTTGTGTTAAAGCTGAATCTGACAACACAATACAACACAACACAACAGACAAGAAACATCAAAATCACCAAACACACAACAAAAACACACGCAAAAACACACACAAAACACGCTAAACTCACACACACGTAAACAGCAGTCACAAATTAATTCGTAAGATCAGGTGGGAGAGAGAGAGAGAGTAGAGAGAGAGAGTGAGAGAGAGAGACGGTGGTGAATGGGGGTGAGCTGGGTGGTGGGCGGAGTTTTTGGGCACTGGTTGGTGGATGTTGAACTTTGGCGGCCATGGTAAGTTTGACACAAGCGTCGATCTTGGAGTCGGCAGGTTAATGGCTGTGGTGGTCAGGCAGACACCCATCCCTGCTACGCCAAGACGTGCACACACAAAGGTTATTGATAAAAAAAAAAAAAAAGGCTGTCATGGAGCAAGGGAGGAGTGGTAAACTGGTAGCTACCAGAGAAGAGGCGGGGCCAGGGAGCTTATGAATCGACCCCTGCAACCACAAATTAGGACGTAGTACAACACACACAACACACACACACACATCACACACACACACATCACACACAAACACACACACACAACACTAATGAAATACCCTCCATTCCCTTAAAAATGACACCGCTGGCAGTGTGTTGCTACCACTATTTCTATATTGATGTTACCAGTTGGTAATCACCTGCAGTGTGTTGTTACACTTTTCTTATATGATCAGGTACACAGTTGGTAACTTCACCTAGTCAGTTGTGTGCTACTCTTATTCTTATATGAGTAGTACTTTCAGTGTAACACCAGCAGTGTGTTGCTGACACTATTCTGTGTTTGGATAGTTCGAAAGGTGTAACACCCAGCATGTGTGTTGTGCTTCTACTATTTCTATATGATTAGTGTACACTAGTGGTACACCGCAGTGTGTTGTTGCTACACTATTTATGTTGTTGTTACACAGTGTAACACCTGCAGGGTGTTGCTCACTATTTTAGATAGTTACACAGTTTGGTATACACCGCAGTGTTGTTTGCTACACTATTCTATATGATAAGTTACACAGTGGTTAACACAGCAGTGTTGCTTACTTATTCTTATATGAGTAGTTACACAGTGGTTAACAACAGCAGTGTGTGCTACTCTATATTCTTTTGATTGTTAGTGTTACATCGTGGGTTACACCAGCAGTGTGTTGATTCACTATTCTATATGATAGTTACACAGTGGTAATCACCAGCTGCTGTTGCTACACTATTCTTATATGATAGTTACTCAGTTGGTAACACAGCAGTGTTGCTTAACTATTCAAGATGATAGTTTTCACAGGGGTTACACCAGCAGTGTTTGCTACATACTTATTCTCATATGATAGTTAAACAGTGGTAACACCAGCAGTGTTGCTACACTAGATTCTATATGCATAGTTACACGTGGTTACACCAGCAGGGTGCTACACTTTTCTATATGATAGTTACACAGTTTGGGTAACACTGACAGTGGTTGCTACACTTTCTATATGTTTGTTCACAGTGGTAACACCAGTAGGGTGTTCGCTTACACTATTATATATGATAGTGTACACATTGTAACACCAGCAGGTTGCTACACTATTCTTATTGTTAGTATAACAGGGAAACTTCCAGCCAGGTGTTTGCGCTACAATCTTCTTATGATAGTTTACACAGTGGTACACCGCATGTGTTGCTTTAAACTATTCTATATGATGTAGTTACACAGTGGTATAACACCAGCAGTTGTTGCTACACTGTACTTCTATATGATAGTTACACAGTTTGTAACACCAGCAGTGTTGCTTACACTTTATGATTTGTTACACAGGGTAACACCAGCAGTTGTTGTACAACTATATGTTCAGTTACACAGTGGTAACACGCCAGCAGTGTTGCTTACTCTTATATGATAGTTACACAGTGGTAAACCAGCGAGGGGTGCTTACACTATTGATAGTTACACAGTGGTGAACACCAGCAGTGTTTGCAAAACCACTATATTGATAGTTACACAGTGGTAAAACCAGCAGTGTTGCTAATACAATATATGTATAGTTACACAGATGGTTACACAGCAGTGTTGCTACACTTTATGATAGTTTCACAGTGTGGTAGACTAACAGCAGCATGTGTTGATTACACTAGATGATAGTTACACGTCGGTCAACCAGCCAGTGTTTGCTACACTAGTTCTATATGATAGTTACACAGTGAGGTATACACCAGCAGTGTTGCTTACACTAATTCTATATAGATGATTTTACCAGTGGTAACACCAGCAGTCGTTGCTATCACTATATATATGATCGTTACACTGTGGTAACACCAGCAGTGTTGTGCTTACACTATTCTATATGATAGTTACACAGTGGTATCACCAGCAGTGATTGCTACATATTTATCATGATAGTTACATCAGTGGTAACACAGCAGTGTTGCTACACTATATGATAGTACTCAGTCGGTAACACCAGCTGTGTTGCTACATCTTATTTCTATATGATAGTTACACAGTGGGTAAACACCAGCAGTGTTGCTACACTTTCTATATGATAGTTTCCGTGGTAACTCCGCTAGTGTTGCTACAGCGCTATTTATTTTGATAGTTACACTTGTGGTAACTCCAGCAGTGTTGCTACACTAGTGTGTATGATAGTTACACAGTGGTAACACCAGCAAGGGTTGCTTCACTATCTATATGATAGTTTACTCTTGTGGTAACACAAGCTTGTGTTTGCTACACTTTCCTATATGTAGTTTACACAGTGTTACCATCAGCCAGTGGTTCTACACTATTCTATATGATAGTTACGCCTGTCGGTTAACACAAAGCTGGTGTGTGCTACACTTATTCTGTATGTAGTTACACAGTTGGTATCACCAGCTGTTGTTGCTACTCTATTCAGATATGATAGCTTTCACAGTTGGTAACACCAGCAGTGTTTGTCTACACTATATGATTGTTACACTAGTATGGTACACGCACGCCAGTGTTGCTACAACTATATGGATGAGTTACACCAGGTGGTAACATCCAGCAGTTGTTGCGATCACTATTATGAATTAGTTACACAGTATGGTAAAGCAGCGCAGTGGTTGCTACATCTATTGATAGTTAAACGCTGTGTTACACCGCTAGCGTGTGGTGCTACACTATATGATGTTACACAGTTGTTACACAGCGTGTTGCTTGAACTATTCTATATGTTGTTACCTACAGTGGTGAACACAAGCAGTGTTGTCTACAACTATAGATAGTTACACGAGTGGTACTACCAGCAGTGGTTACTCACTATATTGTAGTTAGCACAGTGGGAACACCTGCGTGTGCTTCCACTATTTCTATATGATAGTTTGACTCAGTGGTAACACAGCAGTGTTGCTACATTATGCTTTTATGTGTAGTTAGTGACACAGTGGTATCACAGCAGTGTTGCCTACACTATTCTGTATGATAGTTTAAACAAGTCTGTACTCCCCGCAGTGTTGCTACACTATTCTATATGTTAGTTTACGCTGTGGTAACACTGCAGTGTTGCTACACTATATGGATAGTTACTCTGTGTAACAGTGCAGTGTTGCTACACTAATGTTAGTTACACAGTGGTAACACCAGCCGTGTTGCTATCAACTATATCGATAGTTACACACGTGGGTAACACCAGCAGTGTGTTACACTATATGATAGTTCAACTGTATGGTAACACCAGCAGCTGTTGCTACACTATTTGATTAGTTACACAGTGGTGTTAACACCAGCAGTGTTTGCTACACTATTCTATATGATAAGTTACACAGGTGGGAACACCAGCAGTGTTGATACACGTATCTGATAGTTACACGAAGTGGTTAACAAGCAGATGTTGCTTACACTATTATGACTAGTTACACAGTGGGTACACCAGCGCAGTGTTGCTACACTATATGATAGTTACACATTGGTAACCACCCAGCAGTGTTGCTAACTTATGATAGTTTGACAAAGTGGGAACACCAGCCGAGTGTTGCTACGCTATTATGTTAGTTTACACAGTGGGTAACACCAGCAGTGTTGCTACACTATATTGATAGTTTCCACAGTTTTTGGTTAACAGCCAGCTAGTGTTGTACGAAGTATATGATAGATGTACACAGTATGTAACTACCAGCTGTGTTGCTACAGTTATATGATAGTTACACAGGGTAACACCGCAGGCAGTGTGTTGATACTCTATTCATTATATTGTCTACAAAGTCTTTCTGATTTTAATTAATATTTACAAGAGAAGTTTGATATATATATAAACATGCAATTTGCTGGATTTATAGCTGAACTTACGAAGTTTTTTTTGTAGATCAATGTTGCTCTGACACATGCGCCTTGTGCTCTTCCCAGGTGAAATTTAACTCGACAAACGTGTTAGGGTAACGTTAGAAAAGTTGTGTGAGGGTGGCCAATTGATGGGGCCATTTAATGGGACCATGTTCTAATCTATTTTCCATTGGGATCTTTCATTATTACGATAATTAACCTCTCGCATGAGAACGATTACATTTTTGTGATAAGTTTTTTAAATCGGAGAAAGACTTTGTGGGAGAGCAGAGAGTCTCCATACATGTAGTTCAAGGGTCTCCTGCAAGGAGGGGAGAGTTGTGTGTTTTTCCCCGAGTGCTCAACCACAACTTTCTTCTTTGTTTGTCTCCTACCCCTCTTCCACTCTTGCGCCAATCTTGTGGGCCTGTTGTGCTCTTTAGCGTTCACTCTCGCTCTAAATCTCCCACTAAGAAAAAGAAAGGGGTTTGTTATGGTTTTCATAAAACCCCCGGACAATTAATTTCTTGGCATTAAAATGTAGCCCACACAACACACACCGCACACACACACACGCACACAACACACGCACAACCACACACACACACACACACACACACAAAACCACACACACACCACACACACACACACACACACACACACACACAACACCCCACAACACACACACACAACACGGGCCAGAGCTCGGACTCGACCCCCAACCTCAACTAGGTGAGTACACAACACACACAAAACACACAACACACAACACACACAACACACACAAAACAAACACCACACACAACACACACACACACAACACAACACAACACACACCACACACACACACAAACACACACACAACACACACACACACACACACACACACACACACAACACACACACAACAACAACACACAACACACACACACACAACACACGCACACACACACACAGTACCGTGGGGCTTCAAGACGAGAGATAACGCTGGCCACTCGTGTCAGGGGAAGAAACAAGACAGCGAACATAAGGAATGGGCGTGAGGGGACTGACATGAGGGGGCTGACATGATAGTGAAGACCAGGAACGAGGCACAAGGCAACATGTCAAAGACATGCTTGCCTCTCCTCCCAAACCAGACTGTAACACAAACATATCACGTCTACCTCACTTCTACCTCACTTCTAGTATTTAAATTATGCGTAACATAAAACCATCTTAACTAAAGACACATACGCATTTACAGCCAGAATGATAGTCACATGACAGGAATGATCAGTTACATGGCCACTAGTATACCTAACTTTTGGAATTTATAACCACATCAATACCTGACTAGTTATCTAGATAATACGTAACATAATGATCCATATATTCTCAGAAGATATTCTCAGACGATATTCTCAGACGATATTCTCACTGTGTACCGATAAGACCACATTGTGTACCGATAAGACCACATTGTGTACCGATAAGACCACACTGTACCGATAAGACCACACTGTACCGATAAGAACCACATTGTGTACCCATAAAGGGCCAATGTGACAATTTAAGGGCCCCACTGTGTACCGATAAGGCCACACTGTGAAACCCATAAGCCACACTGTGTAAGATAAGCCACACGTACAGAAAGCCCACATGTACGATAAGCCACAGTGTACCGGAATAAGCCCACTGGTACAGATAAGGCCACACGTTTAAAAGATAAGGCCACCGGTACAGATAAAGGCACACTGTGTACAGAAAGGCCACAAATTTTGTACGAAAGGCTACACTGTTACCCGGGTAAGACCACACGTGAATGATAAAACCATACTGTGAAAAGATAAGCCCAACTGTGCAAGATAAGTCACACTGTGTATAGATAAGGGCCCCACTGTACGATAAGGCCACACTGTTATAGATAGGCCACACTGTGTTACCGAATAAGATTACACGTGTACCGAAAGCCACACTTTACAGTAAGGCCCAACTGTGTTAGATAAGGCCAACAATGTTACGCTAAGGCCACACTGTGTACCGATAAGATTACACTGTGTACAGATAAGGCCACACTGTACCGATAAGGGGCCCCAAACACTGTGAAAATAGATAAGGGCCAACTGTAAAAGATAAGTAACACTGTGTACAGATAAGGCCCACTGTGTACAGTAAGGCCACCTTTACAAATAAGACCACATTTACAGAAAAGGGCCAAACTGTGTAAGATAAGGCCACACTGTGTAAATAAGGCCACACTGTGTACAAATAAGACCACAGGTACAGTAGGCCCAAACTGTGTAAAAATTAAGGCAATTGTACGATAAGGCCACATGGTACAATAAGGCCACATGTACAGAAAAGGCCCACGTTTAAAAGAAAAGCCACCGTACAGAAAGGCCCCAACTTTCAAAAAGGCCAACCTGATACAGCTATTCTCCACAATGGGTTTTGAAACCCAAGGGCATTTTCAGATTCCCCCCCCGTCTTTTGTGCAAATCCTTTCCTTAAATTTTACTGCCTCCCTTTTTTTTTAAAATACTTCCGGGCCCCGTTCTCTGTTTAAAGGCTCGTTTCATCGCGGGGTCCGATTTGTTCCCGGGGGGGGTACAAACATTGGGGTGTTTCCTTACACCTGTACGATGTTCACCCAGTAAATTTGGTTCCCTGGTTTTAGGGGAGGGGGTGGGTCAAATCCGGGGTGTTAGGGGAGGTGTGGGTCCATCCTGGGGTTAGTGGACGGTGGGGGTCACACCCCGGGGGTTTTTGGACTGGTTGGGCATCCTGGTGTTAGGGACTGGTGTGGGCGCTCCTGGGTTTTTGGGGCGGTGGGGGTGGCATCCGGGGGTGTTAGGGGACGGGTGGGGGTGGCATCCTGGGTTTTAGTGGACGGGTGGGGGTGCATCCTGGGTGTTGGGATGGTGTGGGTCACATCCGGGGTGTTGTGGACTGGTGTGGGTCAATCCTGGGTGTTAGGGGACTGGGTGGGTACATCCTGGGGTTAGGGACGGTGTGGGTAAAATTGGGTGTTAGTGGATGGGTGGGCACACCCGGGTGTTAGTGGACTGGTGTGGGTCACATCCTGGGTGTTGTGGACGGTGTGGGTCACATCCTGGGTGTTGGGGAGGGTTTGGGGTCACATCCTGGGGTTGGGGGACGGTGGGGGTCAACCCGGGGTGTTAGTGGCGGTTGGGAATCCTGGTTTAGGGGACTGGTTGGGTCACATCCTGGGTTTAGGAGGTGGGGGTCACACCGGGGTGTTAGTGGACGGGGGTTGGGTCACATCCTGGTGTTAGTGGCTGGTGTGGTCACACCCTGGGTTTAGGGGGACTGGTGGGGTCACATCCGGTGTTAGTGGACTGGGGGGGTCATCCTGGGTGTTTGGACGGGTGTGGGTCACATCCTGGGTTTTAGTGGCGGGTGGGTCACATCCTGGGTGTTGGGGACGGTGTGGGTCACACCCTGGGTTTATGGATGGTGGGGGCCCAATCCGGGGTTTTAGTGGACTGGTGTGGGCCCCACATCCGGGTTTTTTAGTGGACTGTGGGGTAATCCTGGGTGTTGGGACGGGTTGTGGGTCACATCCTGGGTGTTAGTGGACTGGTGGGGTCACATCCTGGGTGTTAGTGGACTGGTGTGGGTCACATCTGGTGTTAGTGACGGGTTGTGGCACATCCTGGTGTAGTGACTGTGTGGTCACATCCTGGGTGTTAGTGGACAGGTGGGTCACTCGGATTGTGACGGGTTTGGTCACATCCTGGTGTTAGGGACTGGTGTGGTCACATCCTGGGTGTATGGACTGGAGGTCACACCCTGGTGTTAGGGATGGTGGGGTCACATCCGGGGTTTGTATGGCGGGTTGGGTCACATCCTGGTGTATGCTGGTGGGGTCACACCCTGGGTGTTATGGACTGGGTGGGTCGCATCCTGGGTGTTAGGACTGTGTGGTCGCATCCTGGGTGTTAGTGACTGGTGTGGTGCCCCCGGGTTTGTTGTGGACTGGTGGGGGGCATCTGGTTGTTAGTGGACTGGTGTGGGTGGCATCGGGTGTTAGTGAATGGTTGGGTGCATCCTGGTTTAGTGGACTGGTGTGGGTGGCATCCGGGGTGTTAGTGATGGTGTGTTGCATCCTGGGTTAGTGGACTGGTGTGGGGGCATCCTGGGTGTTGTGACTGGTGGGGGGCATCTGGGTGTTAGTGGACTGGTGTGGGTCACATCCTGGTGTTAGTGACTGGTGTGGGTCACATCCTGGGTGTTAGTGGACTGGTGTGGGTCACATCCTGGGTGTTAGTGGACTGGTGTGGGTCACATCCTGGGTGTTAGTGGACGGTGGGGTCAATCCTGTTGTTAGGGGACTGGTGGGGGTCACATCCTGGGTGCAGTGGACTGGTTTTGGGTGGAAATCCTGGGTGTTAGTGGATTGGTGTGGGTCACATCCTGGGTTTTAGGGGACGGGGGTGGGTCAAAATCCTGGGTGCTAGTGGACTGGTGTGGGTCACATCCTGGGTGTAGTGGACTGGTGTGGGTCACATCTTGGGTGTTAGTGGACTGGTGTGGGTCACATCCTGGGTGTTAGTGGACTGGTGTGGGTCACATCCGGGGGTGTAGTGGACTGGTGGGGGTCACATCTGGGTGTTAGTGGACTGGTGGGGTCACATCCTGGGTGTTAGTGGACTGGTGTGGGTCACATCCTGGGTGTTAGTGGACTGGTGTGGGTCACATCCGGGTGTTAGTGGACTGGTGTGGGTCACATCCTGGGTTTTAGTGGACTGGTGTGGGTCACATCCTGGGTGTTAGTGGACGGGCGTGGGTCACATCCTGGTGTTAGTGGACGGTGTGGGTCACATCCTGGTGTTGGGGGATGGTGTGGGTCACCTGGGTGTAGGGGACGGGTGTGGGTCACATCGGTGTTAGGGACTGGATGGTCACATTAAAATACAATATACAGTTTCAATGGGGCAAATATACTTAAATACAAAAATGTATATTTTGTATACAGGGGGGGAGGGGGGAGGGGGGTGATACAGGGGGTGGGGCAAAAAAGGGGGGGGGGGGGGGGGGAGGGGGGGGAGGGGAGAGGGCGGGGGGGCAGGGGGTGGTACAGGGGGAGAGGCAGGGGGAGGGCCCTGGGGAAGAGGCAGGGGGAGAGGCAGGGCCCGACCTCATAACATACGACAACTTTAAGGATTCTTTAAGGCCTCATCAGGTAGTAAATTTGGGCCGTAACAATGGGAAAGAACATGTGGACCGGGAACATGGGGGACCGTAACTTGGTGGCCGTAACTTTTGGGCCGTAACCCTTTTGGACCCGTAAATATGTGGACCGTAACTATGGGGCCGTAACTATTGGACAGAACATGTGGACGAACTATGTGGAACCGTAACTATGTGGACCGTAACTATGTGGACCGTAACTATGTGGACCGTAACTATGTGGACCGTAACTATGTGGACCGTAACTATGTGGACCGTAACTATGTGGACCGTAACTATGTGGACCGTAACTATGTGGGCCGTAACTATGTGGACCGTAACTATGTGGGCCGTAACTATGTGGGCCGTAACTATGTGGACCGTAACTATGTGGACCGTAACTATGTGGACCGTAACTAGTGAACCGTAACTATGTGGACCGGTAACTATGTGGACCGTAACTATGTGGGCCGTAACTTTTGGGAACCGTAACTAGTGAACCGTAACTATGGACCTAACATGTGGGCCGTAACTATGTGACCCTAACTAGTGGCCGTAACTATGGAACCGTAACTATGTGGACCGTAACTATGTGGACCGTAACTATGTGGGCCGTAAATATGTGACCGTAACTATGTGAACCGTAACATGTGGACCGTAACTATTTTGGGCCTAACTATGGGACCGTAACTATGTGACCTAACTAGGGACCCTAAACTAGTGGACCGTAAATATGTGACACGTAACTATGTGACCGTAACTAAATTTGGGCCGTAACTATGTGGGCCGAACTATGTGAACCGTAACTTGGACCGTAACTGTGTGATCAACTATGTGGACCCTAACTATGTGGACCGTAACTATGTGGACGGCAACTATGGGGACCGCAACTATGGGACCGTAACTACACTATCACAACCACCCAACAACTACCACTATCCCAACCCCCACTATCACAACCCACCACTTACAACACCACTATCACAACCACTATCCAACTACCACGAACACAACAACCACTATCACAACCCCCTTCACAACTAAACCCCTATCACAACCACCACTATCACAACTACCACTTCACAACTACCACATCACAACCACCACACAACTACCACTATCCAACACCACTATCACAAACCACTTCACAAAAAATACCACTATCACAACTACCACTATCACAACCCACTATCACAACACCACTATCACAACACCACTATCACAACCACCCTTCACAACTACCACTATCAAACCCCTTC